>JAVIAB010000160.1:77974363-78454363 GCA_032433765.1 Megaustenia siamemsis | reverse complement strand
CTCAAGGTTTGAAGCACACGGCTCAAGGGTAACAGCAGAAGGCTAACAGCACACTGCTAACAGCACAAGGCTAACAGCACAAGGCTAACAGCACAAGGCTAACAGTACAATGCTCAAGGTTAACAGCACAAGGCTCACAGCACAAGGCTCGCAGTACAAGGCTCAAGGCCAAAAACACAAGACTCGATGCTAACAGTACAAGAATCAATGTTAACGGCACAAGGCTCAGGCTAACAGCACAAGTGCTCAAGGCTAACAGCACAAGTGCTCAAGGCTAACAGCACAAGTGCTCAAGGCTAACAGCACAAGGCTCAAAGCTAACAGCACAAGTGCTCAAGGCTAACAGTACAAGACTCAAGGCTAACAGCACAAGGCTCAAAGCTAACAGCACAAGTGCTCAAAGCTAACAGCACAAGGCTCACGGCTAACAGCACAAGGCTCAAGGCTAACAGCACAAGGCTCACGGCTAACAGCACAAGGCTCAAGGCTAACAGCACAAGGCTCAATGTAAAGGCAAGTTGATGATGTATCGTCCCCTCGCCTTGTGATAACCTTTCCGCTGTGAACACACGGCGATGTTTTGATGACTCGCGAGATATCGCAACATCAAGTCTTTGAAGAAAACAAACAAAGAGAAAGTTCACAACCGGAGAGATCAGATCTACCACAATATCACCGCAAGCAAAACACTGATCAATTATACGACCAGCTAACGTTGACGTCACAAACATACACAGAGAGAAAATAAATCTATCTAACCAACTAACGTTATGGCACCTGATCACTCGACAAATCTGGCTTCGGGACACGAGGAAGACGAAAGAAACATAACAAAAAGTTTGTAACGGTGTTAGCTAACAACTGTCCATGCAACACATTTGGTTCGGTATAAAAAAATATGCGTCTTCCCACAACGCAGCGCAGTTTCTTTGATTGTGAAAATAAGAAGCCATAAATGTGTAAAAACCAGATCAAGAAGGTATTTGATATCACAGTCACGCTTGTATAGGGTCTGATATCTGACGTCAGACTTTACAGCGGAATGACGTCACTACAAGCGGGGAATTACCATATCTCCTCAAAACCACCCCTCCGCCCCCCGTTCAAGTATCAACAAAGTGTAGGTCTTGATCGTTCACGCTGGTCTGCTGTGCGTGTTGCGCTTCTGCGATTTGAGAAGGCACGACCCAGCGCCTCGCTGCTGGAAGTACAGCAACAATCACAGCATACATCCACTGACGTTTTAGCCAAGGTACTTTTACGCGATATACGTTTAGCCAAGGTACTCTTACGTGACATACGTTTTAGCCAATGTACTTTTACGTGACAGACGTTTTAGCCAATGTACTTTTACGTGACAGACGTTTTAGCCAATGTACTTTTACGTGACAGACGTTTTAGCCAATGTACTTTTACGTGACAGACGTTTTGACCAAGATACTTTCACGTCACAGACGTTTTAGCCAATACACTTTCACGTCACAGACGTTTTAGCCAAGACACGTTCAAGACACTTTCAAGTCACACACGTTTTAGCCAATACACTTTCACGTCACAGACGTTTTAGCCAAGACACGTTCACGTCACAGGCGTTTTAGCCAAGCCACTTTTACATACTTCTTTAGCACAACCAGCAAACATCATTTTTGTTATGTATCTGCTTTTATGTCGACCATTTCTTATTTCATTAACTTGTTTTTTCTTCTTATTTCTTTCTCTGTAACACCCTTGTCATTTCTTCATCTCAGGGCTTGTACATGTCTTGCTTCTTCCGTCATTCTAAACTCACTGATGTTATCAGAAGCTGCGAAATGAGTTGCTTGGCAATGATAGCAAACAACTCAAAGAAAGATCGAATACCAAATGTGGAAATCAGAGAAAAGATCGGAATTAAATATAATAAATATAAATCACAAACAGTAAATGAAATAGCTCGGACGCTTGATAAGAATGAAGCCAGACAAAGTAACATCAAAAGCTGTCTCAAAACATTAGGACAGAGAGCAAGACGGAGATAATAACAGAGATGGATAGACGGAATAAGATATTTGCAAGATTCATATTTCTACCCTCACATATATGCCAACATATAACATATATGCCAACATATAACATATACGCCCACGAACGACACTGCATTTACAGCAAATGTGAAAAGAAGGAACTAGCAGTACAAAATATACAGACATTAGATTATATATATACAGATTATATTATATAATTATACCTTCTCTTGCCACGCTTCAAGATAAGAGCATATGGATAAATAAAAAGAAAAAAAAAGATATTTTATCAGTTTACATTCATTGATGTTTGTATTGTTTTACATTCATTTATGTTTGTATTGTTTTATATTCATTTATGTTTGTATTGTTTTATATTCATTTATGTTTGTATTGTTTTATATTCATTGATGTTTTATCGTATTACATTCATTGTTGTTTTTATCGTTTTACATTCATTGATTATTTCATCGTTTTATATTCATTGATGTTTTTTATCGTTTTATATTCATTGATGTTTTTATCGTTTTATTTTCATTGATGCTTTTATAGTTTTATATTCATTGATGTTTTTATCGTTTTATTTTCATTGATGTTTTTATCGTTTTATATTCATTGATGTTTTTATCGTTTTATATTCATGGATGTTTTTATCGTTTTATTTTCATTGATGTTTTTATCGTTTTATATTCGCTATCGGTATATGAAGTTACATGTATTCGTGCTTCATAATATCACGCCTGTTGTTTTATTAATTGACAACCGTTGTTGCTGCATTGATATTTCTACATTCAAATCAACATACATCGTCTCTAGATCGCCCAACAATACAAATTAACTGATTCAGATTTTCCCCGGAAAATTGAAAGGCAAGCACACAGAAGCAGGCTTGGCCACAAATCAAATCAGGGATTTATCAAGTTTGGTTTTGCTGCTGAGCTTGTTAGAGGGGGGACAAATTGTGTTGTGGGCCATCGTGAGCTGGGATCGTGCTGTCTCGGCTGTTGTTGGAGCAATCGTTTCTTGTGAGTTGGGAGGATGTTGTCGCGAAATTTTACTACATCTCTAGCTGTGATAATTCTAGTCGATGTTGTAGTTAGAATAAAGCTGTTGTTGGTTGTAGTTGATGTTGTAGTTAGAATAAAGCTGTTGTTGGTTGTAGTTGATGTTGTAGTTAGAAGAAAAGTGATCCTTACCTTTTCAAGGCACTTAATTTGATGAAGTAAGATGATTGTCCGTGTATCAAAGCAGAGAAAATTAAGAGGGAAGGAAGGATGTTGTAATGAATGTCGCTGGTTGTGGTGATAATGATGGTGAAGGAGAAGGGAACAGACTTTGAAGAATAGGGAGGAGGGGGGGGGAAAGAATAAAAAGAATGAAAAGTAGTAGATGAAGAGGCAGGAGGTAAAGTACAACAAAAAGATGAAGAAGAGGAAGAAGATGAATGTTTAATTAAAAGAAAGAAAGAAAACAAAAACGTTGTGATGATCATTAAAAGTAAAGAAGAAATTGAAAAACAAAAACAGAAAAAATATAAGAAAAAGTAAAAAATAATGGTGAAGAAATTACAAAAATTAGAAGAAATACAAGACAAAAAGCAATAACAAATCAGGATTAAGTTCCACTACAAAGAACAGAAATACGACAAAATAAAAAGTAGCATAAAACGGTAGAAGAAATGAGAGAATATAGGCAGAAGAAGTACAAGAAAAAAAAAACAAAGAAAATGAAGACGAATTATAGAACACAAAGAGAAGAAATACCAGAAAATATTGAAGAAGACAGCATTGGTGGCTATGCACAGTCAGCAGTTCGAAAGTGGATGAAAGTTTTATAATTAGATCTAAGCCACGAGATTTGTTGTTTTCATGCTTCAGAAACAGCGCGTTGATCAAGACTATGTAGAAAGTACAAGGGGACAGCGTACCACGGCCGACTGCGCATGTCAGGATCGATGAACTAGAATTGAGCAAGACCCTAATCTACCTTCTGATAGCCGCACCCCCCCCCCCCCTAATCCCCCTCCTTAAAAAAATATTATTTAGACTCCCAAGAAAAAAAGCGAATCATGGACAGTAGACAAACAAATGAAAAGACGATTGGAGGCCACAGAGATGGGATTTCTCAGAAGACTTGAATGTTCCCTGGACAGCTAACAAGACCAACGAGGAAATTCTCAAAGAGGACAACACAAAAAGAGAGCTCCTACAACACATCAGAAAGAAACAATCAACTTTTTTTGGGCACATCATGAGAAAAGGAAGGTTGGAATACTTGGTTACAACTGGCAAAATAAAAGGAAAGAGAGATCGCGGACGACAAAGAGAGAAATTACTGGATAGCTTGGTGTCATGGCATGGAAAACAGTCAACAACAAAATTGATAATGCACGGTGGATAGAAGATTGTGGAAGGACATGATCGCTTACGCCAACCGGTATGGCACATGATGATGAAGATAAACCAAGCAAATCCTGTGGTGGAAGTGCCGACTTGTGAACCGCTGCATAGAGACGACAGATATAGTAGTCAGCTAACAATATAATTTGAAAACCCATGTAACAAAGAGGGCCCCCATAGAAAGACAACGTAACATCTGTTACCTGCGATAGCTGGAGTACCTCCCATGACGTAACAACTCCCTGCTCATTGGCCGGTCGTGGTGAAGGTTAACCCCTCGCTGGTTTCGGTCGATCTTGAGGACAGACAGCCTCGTCTCGTCAAACATTCCAAACATCAACTCCTCAGCTTCGTGGTTCACGTCGTCCTCCCTCTCAGGAACATCATCCTCACAGAAGGTCACCATTTGGCGCTGAGTGCCCACACATTTAGCTAGGCACGACCGTATCACTGACAGCATACACGACATGTGTCAGTATCTCTCGGCGTCACAGAGTAACCCACAATACCCGCTTCCACGTTACCTCACTTCCGTTTCCAAGAACGTTGACGCCATTAATTTTGAAATGCGATTATCTCCCCACACGGTCCACACACTGTCTCGATGACTGAGCTAATTTTGTCGGCAGTAGGAAGGGAGCACAGTCGCAGGGTGTGTTCATGATAATGTCTTACTTGCTCTCTGGGAAGTCTTGCAGACCAAATGTGTCTGTGTCTGTCATTGAGTCTGTGCGTCTCTTGATGTCAATAGATTTTGCTGAATTGATTAAACGATTCAGATAAATAATAACAAGAGACATGAAATAAGAACAGACTGTAAATAAAAAGGGAGATAACGGTAGATCTTCAAATTTGAAATTGAGAGATTGTAGCAGAGACGATCTATTAGCATCCATGGCAATCTCAATGGTAACCGTTCTTTTTAGAAATTGTGAAAAAAAATACATATTGCTGGCTTAAAAAAAGGGCTATATACACCTACAAATTGTCACTCCTTACACGTGCCACGGATTATTGCTTGTACATTAAATATCTTCGATGTGTGCTTTGATTACGTCAGCAGGGAGTGTGGTCATGTCAATTAGTGTGTAGCCGGGGGATGAAGGGATGTAAGGGTATAGATGTGAATGGGTATTGTGTAAAGGGAGAACCATTGTAGGTAATGTGAGACTTGAGAACCGTCGTTGAGTTGAGATAGTGGCATGGGACGGTTGATAGTGGTGAGTGGAGATTGGAAGAATCTCGTGCGATAAATGAATGATGAGAAGCTCTAGAGTGAGTTGTCTTAAATGGTGACACTGATTTGATTGGCTGAGAGATGACCTAGGTGATTGTGATGGACCAGTAGCTAGGATATGTAGACCTGCTGCTAGGATATGTAGACCTGCAGCTAGGACATGTAGACCTGTAACTAGGATATGTTGACCTGTAACTAGGATATGTAGACATTTAGCTAGGATATGTAGACCTGTAGCTAGGATATATAGACATGTAACTAGGATATGTAGAACTCTAGCTAGGATATATAGACATGTAACTAGGATATGTAGACCTGTATCTAGGATATGTAGACCTGTAGCTAGTATATATAGACATGTAGCTAGGAAATATATAACTGTAGCTAGGATATATATAACTGTAGCTAGGATATGTAGACCTGTAGCTAGGATATGTAGACCTGTAGCTAGGATATGTAGACCTGTAGCTAGGATAGTTTTGTACCTATGATATGTAGACTTGTTACTATGAAATGTAGACTTGTTACTATGATATGTAGACCTGTGGCTAGGATATGTAGACCTGTGGCTAGGATATGTAGACATGTAGCTAGGATATGTAGACCTGTAACTAGGATATGTATACCTGTAACTAGGATATGTATACCTGTGGCTACGATATGTAGACCTGCAGCTATATTACATAGACCTGTAGCTAGGATTTGTAGACCTGTAGCTAGGATATGTAGACCTGTAACAAGGATATGAAGACCTGTAGCTGGGATATGTAGACCTGTATCTAGGATATGTAGACCTGCAACTAGGATATGTAGACCTGCAACTAGGATATGTAGACCTGTAACTAGGATATGTAGACCTGTAACTAGGATATGTAGACCTTGTAACTAGGATATGTAGACCTGTAACTAGGATATGTAGACCTGTAACTAGGATATGTATACCTGTAGCTACGATATGTAGACCTGTAGCTAGGATATGTAGACCTGTAGCTATATTACGTAGACCTGTAGCTAGGATGTGTAGACCTGTAGCTAGGATATGTAGACCTGTAGCTAGGATATGTAGACCTGTAGCTATATTACGTAGACCTGTAGCTAGGATGTGTAGACCTGTAGCTAGGATATGTAGACCTGTAGCTAGGATACGTAGACCTGTAACTAGGATATGTAGACCTGTAGCTAGGATATGTAGACCTGTAGCTAGGATATGTAGACCTGTAGCTTGGAAATGTAGACCTGTACCTAGGGTAGTTTTGTATCTAGGATATGTAGACCTGTAGCTAGGATATGTAGACCTGTGGCTAGGATATATAGACCTGTAACTAGAATATGTAGACCTGTAGCTTGGAAATGTAGACCTGTAGCTAGGGTAGTTTTGTATCTAGGATATGTAGACCTGTAGTTAGGATATGTAGACCTGTAGTTAGGATATGTAGACCTCTATCTAGGATATGTAGACCTGTAACTAGGATACGTAGACCTGTAACTAGGATACGTAGACCTGTAACTAGGATATGTAGACCTCTATCTAGGATATGTAGACCTGTAGTTAGGATATGTAGACCTCTATCTAGGATATGTAGACCTGTAACTAGAATATGTAGACCTGTAGCTATGATATGTAGACCTGTAACTAGAATGTGTAGACCTGTAGCTAGGATATGTAGACCTGTAACTAGGATATGTAGACCTTTAGCTAGGATATGTAGACCTTTAGCTAGGATATGTAGACCTGTAACTAGAATGTGTAGACCTGTAGCTAGGATATGTAGACCTGTAACTAGGATATGTAGACCTGTAGCTACGATATGTAGACCTGTTGCTAGGATGTGTAGACCTGCAGCTAGGACATGTAGACCTGCAGCTAGGATGTGTAGACCTGCAGCTAGGATATGTAGACCTGTCACTAGGATATGTAGACCTTAACTAGGATGTGTAGACCTGTAACTAGGATATGTAGACCTTAACTAGGATGTGTAGACCTGTAGCTGGGATGTGTAGACCTGTAGCTGGGATGTGTAGACCTGTAGCTAGGACACGTGGGCCTGTAGCTAGGACGCGTGGACCTATAGCTAGGACACGTGGACCTGTAGCTAGGACACGTGGACCTGTAGCTAGGACACGTGGATCTCTATCTAGGACACGTGGACCTGTATCTAGATAACTGTGGCTCTAGAAAAGTACATCTCGTTGAGAAGCTGCCGAGGGCTGGAAAGAAGAGACCTAACAACATCCTTGACTGTCTTTGGGCAGACTAATCTGAAAGGAGCTACTCCGAAAAGAGGAGAACAAAGAGAGAGAAAATGGATCAGACCTGAAATAAATCTTTGGACTAACAAGAAGAGAGCAGTACTGAACAGTGTATCGTGAGGAGATATTGGTTGATGAATGTCATGTGTCCTTAGTTCATTAAACACGTTGTTCTTTAATGCGTCACGTTCCCGCGGACAGCCTGAACATTTATATTAAAACTTCCGAGGAATGTTGTAGAAATGTTTACAAATAACGTGACAAAGCAGCACACTGCGCGGACACACAAACAAATATTGTACACACGCGGCAGCACGTGACATACTTCAGGACGGCCATGAGATTTCTTCTTCAGCTGTCTGGTGGACTCATCGTCTTGATAAGAACGTTTACCTGGTTGGGCTAACAAGACTACGTTCCTATCTGTCTGGCTAGTGACTCGGCAAGATTGCTGAGGTCCAGAGATCCGTAGTCTTTGATTGGAATGAAAGCGAAGATCACAGATTTGCAGTGCATATTTTTATTCGTATCGGAGCGCTCTGGCGTTGAAGGCAGCGAAAGACCAGATAAACTGGCCACGACTATACACCTCGGAGATGATGGACAGATAGTAGATAAGGCTGGTATCATTTACAGCCTCATGTAGAGAGTGATGGGCGGAGTGTAGGACTTGAAGTAACGCGGTATCGGTGTCTAGGCTCAGTGAACTGGGGGTCACGTTTGGTGTTGCCAGAACAGACTTCTTGGACGATTGGAAGCACTAGTCAACCAAACCCGAACCCGGCATGTTGCAGGAGCTACTGAGTTAAGTGCTCTGTGCACACCGTGAGCTGTGCGTTTCATCCATTTTAATCGTGTTTCGATATTCCGATTGTTTACGATGAATAATTATATCGTATTCCAGGAAACAGACGGCTGTGTTCACTTTCTGTGCGGTTTCGCCTTATGTCTTTTGGCGTTTGCTGAGACTGCTATGATCGGGACTACAGCTACCTATCTTTCTTTGTTTGGGAGATGAGTTAGTAATTCGGATGATTCCACTGGCACGGGCGGTTGAGCAATTATGGATTTTAATTCATTTGCAGTGATACCGGGGCCGTCCATAACCATAACCCGAACTGGGGAGTCGCTGGGTGGTGATGCACATTTCCATTGCCTCGGAACACCTATGGGTGTGTCCAGAGTGCAGTAATGAAGGTCCTAACAAAACATAACCAATATCAATGAAATGGCATTTACTTGAGGCTGGAGAACATATTTTGCTTTCAATCGCACATCTCTATGGCAACAGCCTACATGCCAACGTCTCTACAACATCGACCGCACATCTCTGGCAACAGCCTACATGCCAACGTCTCTACAACATCGACCACACATCTCTGGCAACAGCCTACATGCCAACGTCTCTACAACATCGACCGCACATCTCTGGCAACAGCCTACATGCCAACGTCTCTACAACATCGACCACACATCTCTGGCAACAGCCTACATGCCAACGTCTCTACAACATCGACCACACATCTCTGGCAACAGCCTACATGCCAAAGTCTCTACAACATCGACCACTAACGAATCTCTGATCAATGCTCATTTTGGGAACTGTTCCGATTGGTCAGCTTGTCTCCTGTGGCTGAAGTTATTTGTCGCTGCTCACACAGAATCAAGATGTTTCGTATAAGAGAGGTACCACACACAGACACCGTCAGAAAATAGATGACACATATAGGCACCGTCAGAAAATAGATGACACACACACAGACACCGTCAGAAAATAGATGACACACACACAGACACCGTCAGAAAATAGATGCCACACACACAGACACCGTCAGAAAATAGATGACACACACACAGACACCGTCAGAAAATAGATGACACACACATAGGCACCGTCAGAAAATAGATGACACACACACAGACACCGTCAGAAAATAGATGACACACACACAGACACCGTCAGAAAATAGATGACACACACATAGGCACCGTCAGAAAATAGATGACACGCACATACATCGTCAAAAGATAGGTGACACACATAGGCACCGTCAGAAAATAGATGACACGCACATACATCGTCAAAAGATAGGTGACACACATAGGCACCGTCAGAAAATAGATTACACACATACACTTTCAGAAAATATGTGACAAACACAAACACTGTCAAAAAATAGAAGACACACAAAGACACTCTGAGAAAATAGATGACACACAGAAACACTCTAAAAAATAGATGAAACACACAGACACCGTCAGAAAATAGAGCCAAACAGACGCTGACAGAAAGTAGATGAAACGCACAAACACAGTCAAAAAATAGATGACACAGAGAGGCTGACAGAAAATAGATGAAACACACAAACACAGTCAAAAGATAGATGACACAGAGAGGCAACTTCATGTCCGGCACGGATGACTAAGTCATGATTGAGGTTATTTTTGTCCTGCCCCTATGACTAAGTCATGATTGAGGTTATTTTTGTCCTGCCCCTATGACTAAGTCATGATTGAGGTTATTTTTGTCCTGTCCCTATGACTAAGTCATGATTGAGGTTATTTTTGTCCTGCCCCTATGACTAAGTCATGATTGAGGTTATTTTTGTCCTGTCCCTATGACTAAGTCATGATTGAGGTTATTTTTGTCCTGTCCCTATGACTAAGTCATGATTGAGGTTATTTTTGTCCTGCCCCTATGACTAAGTCATGATTGAGGTTATTTTTGTCCTGCCCCTATGACTAAGTCATGATTGAGGTTATTTTTGTCCTGTCCCTATGACTAAGTCATGATTGAGGTTATTTTTGTCCTGCCCCTATGACTAAGTCATGATTGAGGTTATTTTTGTCCTGCCCCTATGACTAAGTCATGATTGAGGTTATTTTTGTCCTGCCCCTATGACTAAGTCATGATTGAGGTTATTTTTGTCCTGCCCCTATGACTAAGTCATGATTGAGGTTATTTTTGTCCTGCCCCTATGACTAAGTCATGATTGAGGTTATTTTTGTCCTGCCCCTTTCACCTAAAGACGATTTTTCTTTCCTCTTTCGACGTTCTTGGTACATGTCACATATTAGTTCTTCATGAATTCAAAAAGTCAATGTTATTAGTTCATGTCATATATTAGTACCCCACGCCAATGTTATTAATTCATCTCATATATTAGTTCTCCGTGTATTCACATAGTCAATGTTATAAGTTCATCTCATATATTAGTTCTCCGTGTATTCACATAGTCAATGCTATTAATTCATCTCATATAATAGTTCTCCGTGTATTCACATAGTCAATGCTATTAATTCATCTCATATATTAGTTCTCCGTGTATTCACATAGTCAATGGTATTAGTTCATCTCGTATATTAGTTCTCCGTGTATTCACATAGTCAATGCTATTAATTCATCTCATATATTAGTTCTCCGTGTATTCACATAGTCAATGTTATAAGTTCATCTCATATATTAGTTCTCCGTGTATTCACATAGTCAATGCTATTAGTTCATCTCGTATATTAGTTCTCCGTGTATTCACATAGTCAATGCTATTAATTCATCTCATATATTAGTTCTCCGTGTATTCACATAGTCATTGTTATTAGTTCATGTCATATATTAGTTCTCCGTGTATTCACATAGTCAATGCTATTAATTCATCTCATATATTAGTTCTCCGTGTATTCACATAGTCAATGTTATAAGTTCATCTCATTTATTAGTTCTCCGCGTATTCACATAGTCAATGCTATTAGTTCATCTCGTATATTAGTTCTCCGTGTATTCACATAGTCATTGTTATTAGTTCATGTCATATATTAGTTCTCCGTGTATTCACATAGTCAATGCTATTAATTCATCTCATATATTAGTTCTCCGTGTATTCACATAGTCAATGTTATTAGTTCATCTCGTATATTAGTTCTCCGTGTATTCACATAGTCAATGCTATTAATTCATCTCATATATTAGTTCTCCGTGTATTCACATAGTCAATGTTATTAGTTCATCTCATATATTAGTTCTCCGTGTATTCACATAGTCAATGCTGTTAATTCATCTCATAAATTAGTTCTTCGTGTATTCACATAGTCATTGTTATTAGTTCATGTCATATATTAGTTCTCCGTGTATTCACATAGTCAATGCTATTAATTCATCTCGTATATTAGTTCTCCGTGTATTCACATAGTCAATGCTATTAATTCATCTCATATATTAGTTCTCCGTGTATTCACATAGTCAATGTTATTAGTTCATCTCATATATTAGTTCTCCGTGTATTCACATAGTCAATGCTATTAATTCATCTCATATATTAGTTCTCCGTGTATTCACATAGTCATTGTTATTAGTTCATGTCATATATTAGTTCTCCGTGTATTCACATAGTCAATGCTATTAATTCATCTCATATATTAGTTCTCCGTGTATTCACATAGTCAATGGAGTTCACCTCATATATTGGTTCTCCGTGTATTCACATAGTCAAAGTTATTAGTTCATCTCGTATATTAGTTCTCCGCGTATTCACATAGTCAATGCTATTAATTCATCTCATATATTAGTTCTCCGTGTATTCACATAGTCAATGTTAATAGTTCATCTCATATATTAGTTCTCCGTGTATTCACATACTCAATGCTATTAATTCATCTCATATATTAGTTCTCCGTGTATTCACATAGTCATTGTTATTAGTTCATGTCATATATTAGTTCTCCGTGTATTCACATAGTCAATGCTATTAATTCATCTCATATATTAGTTCTCTGTGTATTCACATAGTCAATGCTATTAGTTCATCTCATATATTAGTTCTCCGTGTATTTACATACTCAATGCTATTAATTCATCTCATATATTAGTTCTCCGTGTATTCACATAGTCATTGTTATTAGTTCATGTCATATATTAGTTCTCCATTCACATACTCAATGCTATTAATTCATCTCATATATTAGTTCTCCGTGTATTCACATAGTCATTGTTATTAGTTCATGTCATATATTAGTTCTCCGTGTATTCACATAGTCAATGCTATTAATTCATCTCATATATTATTTCTCCGTGTATTCACATAGTCAATGTTATTAGTTCATCTCATATATTAGTTCTCCGTGTATTTACATACTCAATGCTATTAATTCATCTCAAATATTAGTTCTCCGTGTATTCACATAGTCATTGTTATTAGTTCATGTCATATATTAGTTCTCCGTGTATTCACATAGTCAATGCTATTAATTCATCTCATATATTAGTTCTCCGTGTATTCACATAGTCAATGCTATTAATTCATCTCATATATTAGTTCTCCGTGTATTCACATAGTCAATGCTATTAATTCATCTCATATATTAGTTCTCCGTGTATTCACATAGTCAATGCTATTAATTAATCTCATATATTAGTTCTTCGTGTATTTACATAGTCAATGCTATTAGTTCATCTCATATATTAGTTCTCCGTGTATTCACATAATCAATGCTATTAGTTCATCTCATATATTAGTTCCCCACGTATTCTCATCGCCACTGTTAGAATATTGATGTCTACCCTTCTGTCATGGGTTTCTAATCAAAGCCAACCCCCCCACCTTTTTTTTAAAACCAAAGTTTGTCATCATCATCAAGTAACGTGACTGCTGGCGTTGGTTACCATGTTCATTCACAAATCTCTATCTTGTTCATCAACTCTCCGCTGATATTCTTATCACAGCGATATCCTCAAATTGTTGTTTATCTTTGTTATTTCCCCTATCTCTTCTTTCTTACTTTTCATGTTGTCACAATTATAGCAGTCATTGTCGTCCGACTCCACGGCCGATGACTGTTCCCGGGTAAAGTTGACAGCGAGTTTAGTTTGATTTCATTGAGAAGGACCTCCGTACTCATAGACAACTCTGTGGGTTAACCAACATTCTTCAGTTACAGCTATGTCACTATGACTCAAATAGTTTCATTTCAACATAACGATAGAGGGCAGACAACTAGAACAGAACATAACGATAGAGGGCAGACAACTAGAACAGAACATAACGATAGAGGGCAGACAACTAGAACAGAACATAACGATAGAGGGCAGACAACTAGAACAGAACATAACGATAGAGGGCAGACAACTAGAACAGAACATAACGATAGAGGGCAGACAACTAGAACAGAACATAACGATAGAGGGCAGACAACTAGAACAGAACATAACGATAGAGGGCAGACAATTAAAACAGAACATAACGATAGAGGGCAGACAACTAGAACAGAACATAACGATAGAGGGCAGACAACTAGAACAGAACATCAACATAACGATAGAGGGCAGACAACTAAAACAGAACATCAACATAACGATAGAGGGCAGACAACTAAAACATAACATCAACATAACGATAGACAGCAGACAACTAAAACAGAACATAACGATAGAGGGCAGACAACTAGAACAGAACATAACGATAGAGGGCAGACAACTAAAACAGAACATAACGATAGAGGGCAGACAACTGAAACAGAACATAACGATAGAGGGCAGACAACTAAAACTGAACATTACGATAGAGGGCAGACAACTAGAACAGAACATAACGATAGAGGGCAGACAACTAGAACAGAACATAACGATAGAGGGCAGACAACTGAAACAGAACATAACGATAGAGGGCAGAAAACTAAAACAGAACATAACGATAGAGGGCAGACAACTAAAACAGAACATAACGATAGAGGGCAGACAACTAAAACAGAACATAACGATAGAGGGCAGACAACTAAAACAGAACATAACGATAGAGGGCAGACAACTAAAACAGAACATAACGATAGAGTGCAGACAACTAAAACATAACATAACGATAGAGGGCAGACAACTAAAACAGAACATAACGATAGAGGGCAGACAACTAGAACAGAACATAACGATAGAGGGCAGACAATTAAAACAGAACATAACGATAGAGGGCAGACAACTAGAACAGAACATCAACATAACGATAGACGGCAGACAACTAAAACAGAACATCAACATAACGATAGACGGCAGACAACTAAAACAGAACATCAACATAACGATAGACGGCAGACAACTAAAACAGAACATCAACATAATGACAGACGACAGCCAACTAAAACAGAACATCAACATAACGATAGACGGCAGACAACTAAAACAGAACATCAACATAATGATAGATGGCAGACAACTAAAACAGAACATCAACATAACGATAGACGGCAGACAACTAAAACAGAACATCAACATAACGATAGACGGCAGACAACTAAAACAGAACATCAACATAACGATAGACGGCAGACAACTAAAACAGAACATCAACATAACGATAGATGGCAGACAACTAAAACAGAACATCAACATAACGATAGACGGCAGACAACTAAAACAGAACATCAACATAACGATATATGGCAGACAACTAAAACAGAACATCAACATAACGATAGACGGCAGACAACTAAAACACAAACATCAACATAACGATAGATGGCAGACAACTAAAACAGAACATCAACATAACGATAGATGGCAGACAACTAAAACAGAACATCAACATAACGATAGACGGCAGACAACTAAAACAGAACATCAACATAACGATAGACGGCAGACAACTAAAACAGAACATCAACATAACGATAGATGTCAGACAACTAAAACAGAACATCAACATAACGATAGATAGCAGAGAGCTAAAACAGAACATCAACATAACGATAGATAGCAGAGAGCTAAAACAAGTGGGAAAATTTAAATACCTAAGAAGTCTAGTGACAAACCACAATTCACAAACAGCAGTAATAGGACTCAAGATGCAACAAAGCTTGTCAAATCATTGGACAGCTATCACCACTATTGTCCTACAAGGAAATAATTCTAGAGGCAAAACATGCACTGTACTATACAATCTTCATCGCAACGTTGTGCTACCAATGCCACACCTGCCCATAGATGTAAGAACAATAAGAAAATAACCACTACCGAGATGAAATATGTTAGACGAATAACATGAAATAGTCTGAGAGATAAGATCAGAAATGAAGAACTGAGAAAAAAGCTAAGACTAATTCCCGTCATAGAATACGTACAAAAACAACAATTAAAATGGTTTAGCCATATGATAAGACAGAACAATCAAAACACAACACAACGAGCCTTCAATAAATGTTACGAAAACACGAGACTCAAGGGCCGACCACGACAAAGATGGATAGATGGAATATTAGAAACACTAGCAAACATAACAGTATGAGAAGCCATCAGAAGAGCAAAAGACCGCAAATTATATCTCCCCTCAACGCTGAAAAGCAAATAAGAAGGTAAGTAGAAAATAACATATTTGTCTAGTTCTTTGTCCTACTATTCAGTTTCACTCCGGCATGTCAGGACTGGCTCTACAACCAAAGAATACATTTTCTGATCGGCCACATACTTTTTCTTCTATTTTTTTGTTTTTGGAATGCAGCATCTGCTAGCGTCATCTTTCATCTTACTTTTGGTGCGTATCTTCCATCTTACCTCTGGTGCGTATCTTTCATCGTATTTTGGTGCGTATCTTCCATCTTACTTCTGGTGCGTATCTTCCATCTTACTTCTTGTGCGTATCTTCCATCTTACTTCTGGTGCGTATCTTTCATCGTATTTTGGTGCGTATCTTCCATCTTACTTCTGGTGCGTATCTTCCATCTTACTTCTGGTGCGTATCTTCCATCTTACTTCTGGTGCGTATCTTTCATCGTATTTTGGTGCGTATCTTCCATCTTACTTCTGGTGCGTATCTTCCATCTTACTTCTGGTGCGTATCTTTCATCGTATTTTGGTGCGTATCTTCCATCTTACTTCTGGTGCGTATCTTCCATCTTACCTCTGGTGCGTATCTTTCATCGTATTTTGGTGCGTATCTTCCATCTTAGCACTTCTTGTGCGTATCTTCTATCTTACTTCTGGTGTGTATCCTCTATCCGAAGTCAGCAAGGTCTCCATGTATTTGAATTATTGTCACGTTTTAATACTGCCACATTTAACTTTAATTGACCATTAAGTTGAAATGTTCTTTGCTGTGACTATTCATTTTAACTGTTGAGCTCTCAGGCCATTTACCTTTCATCATTAGTAATGGCAATCATTACCCGAAACTCACTTTCACTGTAAGCGATGAAGATAGCAACAAGAGCATACCTCAGGTTGTGTACATAACGACAGCGAGTGAGATACCTGCAGGCATGTCAACAACAACCGCCCTACAATGACCATGTTGGACGTCCAGACTTGGCGTATAGCTCTTGTGGCCACAGAGATGGGATTGCTCAGAAGAATTGTGAAAGTTCCCTGGACAGCGAAAAAGACCAACGAGGAATTTCTCAGAGGCCAACACAAAATGGAAGCTCATAAGAAACATCACAAAGAAACAATCAAGATTTTTCGGGCACATGATGTGAAGAGGAAGGTTGGAATACTTGGTTACAACTGGCAAAATACAAGGAAAGATAGATCGTGGGTGGATGATAAGGAGAGAAAATACTGGATACCTTGGTGTCATGGAAAACAATTGATACGTTGCACTATGCATAGAGGATTGTGGAAGGACATGATCACCTACGCCAGACGTTATGGCATATAATGATGATAGTGTATATGAAGCAAAGACAGCGTGGATAACTACAACATTAAACAGTTCACATTCTGTGAAGATTAATTTTACTACAAACCACACTGATATCAACGACATACCACTTCGTGTTATCGAAATCACACTGATATCAACGACATACCACTTCGTGTTATCGAAATCACACTGATATCAACGATACCTCACTTCGCATTATAGGAATAACACCGATATCACTTCTTATTATCGGAATCACACTGATATTAACCATATATCACTTCGTATTATGGGAATCACACTGATATCCACGATATATCACTTCGTATTATCGGAATCACACTGATACCAACGATATATCACTTTGTATTATGGGAATCACACTGATATCAACGATATATCACTTCGTATTATGGGAATCACACTGATATTAGCGATAATCACCTGTACTGTCAGAAACACACTTCAACCAACTCCAAAATAATGGTAACCAGAAAGCATCATTCTAGCAAGTAGGTGGCAAGTTTTCTACTTCACGTATGCGTACCTGAATCTACAAATCACAGGATCGATATTCGCGGAAATAAATCATTAATAACGTTCACTCGCAGTCCATTGGTTCTAGAACGTGTCCTATTTTTAAACTGCGTGCGCATTTTACAGGTAAGTGTGTTCCAACAACGACACGCTCATGATTCCAGCTGTCTCTCTCAATTAACGGCACGGATTTGTCTGAGACACACAGGGTTATCCTTGAACGGAGCATGGTCTAGGTAGGTGTAGCCAGAACACGCCTTTCTCCTTTTGTGTGTTCGGGGCACATGATATAAACGGCTTCGCCGATAGGCTCGCCGATCAATGGGCAATATTGATTTATAATAAGACAGTGCTCAACGTGGGCTCAACGACGGACGAGGTAACGACGGAGTGCGGAAGAGGGCTCTGAAGGACAATCAAGATGAGACAGGTCATGGTCGTCACTGTTACACCAAACGACACACGCAATTAGGAGGGTGGTGACACAGGAGGGTAGCGGGCAGATAACTAATATGAGAAGTTACAGCCCTTGGAGTGTCGCTCACAGCTGTTAACGTGACGCTAAATGTGGCATTTCAGATCTAGTTCCAGGAATTACAAGACTGAATGATTATCGCTCTCTCTCTCTCTCTCTCTCTCTCTCTCCCTCTCTCTCTCTCTCTCTGTGTGTGAGAGAGAGAGAGAGAGAGAGAGCTCGTAGAAGTATTTACAAAATACACAGCTGGTCCTTTAGTGTTACAGACATTTCAGAGCTTCCTCATATCACCTTGGATTATCATTAAAAGTCTCAGTCAGCGACCACTATGTCGACACTACCATCGCTCTCCCAACGACCACTATGTCGACGCTACCATCGCTCTCCCAACGACCACTATGTCGACGCTACCATCGCTCTCCCAACGACCACTATGTCGACACTACCATCGCTCTCCCAACGACCACTATGTCGACACTACCATCGCTCTCCCAACGACCACTATGTCGACGCTACCATCGCTCTCCCAACGACCACTATGTCGACGCTACCATCGCTCTCCCAACGACCACTATGTCGACGCTACCATCGCTCTCCCAACGACCACTATGTCGACGCTACCATCGCTCTCCCAACGACCACTATGTCGACGCTACCATCGCTCTCCCAACGACCACTATGTCGACGCTACCATCGCTCTCCCAACGACCACTATGTCGACGCTACCATCGCTCTCCCAACGACCACTATGTCGACGCTACCATCGCTCTCCCAACGACCACTATGTCGACGCTACCATCGCTCTCCCAACGACCACTATGTCGACGCTACCATCGCTCTCCCAACGACCACTATGTCGACGCTACCATCGCTCTCCCAACGACCACTATGTCGACGCTACCATCGCTCTCCCAACGACCACTATGTCGACGCTACCATCGCTCTCCCAACGACCACTATGTCGACGCTACCATCGCTCTCCCAACGACCACTATGTCGACGCTACCATCGCTCTCCCAACGACCACTATGTCGACGCTACCATCGCTCTCCCAACGACCACTATGTCGACGCTACCATCGCTCTCCCAACGACCACTATGTCGACGCTACCATCGCTCTCCCAACGACCACTATGTCGACGCTACCATCGCTCTCCCAACGACCACTATGTCGACGCTACCATCGCTCTCCCAACGACCACTATGTCGACGCTACCATCGCTCTCCCAACGACCACTATGTCGACGCTACCATCGCTCTCCCAACGACCACTATGTCGACGCTACCATCGCTCTCCCAACGACCACTATGTCGACGCTACCATCGCTCTCCCAACGACCACTATGTCGACGCTACCATCGCTCTCCCAACGACCACTATGTCGACGCTACCATCGCTCTCCCAACGACCACTATGTCGACGCTACCATCGCTCTCCCAACGACCACTATGTCGACGCTACCATCGCTCTCCCAACGACCACTATGTCGACGCTACCATCGCTCTCCCAACGACCACTATGTCGACGCTACCATCGCTCTCCCAACGACCACTATGTCGACGCTACCATCGCTCTCCCAACAACCACTATGTCGACGCTACCATCGTTCTCTGTTGATCTGACAGATGCTGGAACAGACTAGCCTGATTCATAGAAGTATCAGCGTCAGTGATAAGCCAATCAATCAATCAATCAATCAACCCATCCATCCATCTATCAAACAATCAGTCAATCAATCATTCAATCCATCCATCCATCCATCAATCAATCTACCTATCAACCAATCCCTCTATCCATCAATCAGCGAAGGAATCCATCAATCTATCAATCCATCCATAATCCACTCATCAATCAACGAATCAAGGCATCTATCAACCAATCCATCAATTCTTCAATCAGTAAATCAATCCATCCATCCATCCATCAATCAATCCATCCCTAAAGTATCTCTCCAGCTTTCATTATTCCTGAAAGAATTCTATTTCCGATTCTAAGACGATTAGAGATTAGACTATTAGAGATTAGACTATTAGAGATTAGACTATTAGAGATTAGACTATTAGAGATCAGACTATTAGATATCAGACTATTAGATATCAGACTATTAGAGATTAGACTATTAGATATTAGACTATTAGATATTAGACTATTAGAGATTAGACTATTAGAGATTCGATTATTAGAGATTAGACTATTAGAGATTAGACTATTAGAGATTAGACGATTAGAGATTAAACTATTAGAGATTAGACTATTAGAGATTAGACTATTAGAGATTAGACTATTAGAGATTAGACTATTAGATATCAGACT
Organism: Megaustenia siamemsis; assembly: GCA_032433765.1. NCBI lineage: Eukaryota > Metazoa > Mollusca > Gastropoda > Stylommatophora > Ariophantidae > Megaustenia > Megaustenia siamemsis. The sequence goes on along the minus strand of JAVIAB010000160.1, from coordinate 78,433,532 downwards.
ATTAGATATCAGACTATTAGAGATTAGACTATTAGATATTAGACTATTAGATATTAGACTATTAGAGATTAGACTATTAGAGATTCGATTATTAGAGATTAGACTATTAGAGATTAGACTATTAGAGATTAGACGATTAGAGATTAGACTATTAGAGATTAGACTATTAGACATTAGACTATTAGAGATTAGACTATTAGAGATTAGATATTAGACTATTAGATATTAGACTATTAGATATTAGACTATTAGAGATTAGACTATTAGAGAATAGACTACTAGAGATTAGACTATTAGATATTAGACTATTAGAGATTAGACTATTAGATATTAGACTATTAGAGATTAGACGATTAGAGATTAGACGATTAGAGGCCACAGAGATGGGATTTCTCAGAAGAATGTTGAAAGTTCCCTGGACAGTTGAAAAGACCAACGAGGAAATTCTCAAATAGGCCACACAAAAATGGAACTCCTAAGAAACATCAGAAAGAAACAATCAACATTTTTGGGCACATCAAGAGAAGAGGAATGTTGGAATAATTGATTACAACTGGCAAAATACAAGGAAAGAGAAATCGCGGACGACAAAGAGAGAAAATACTGGATAGCTTGGTCTCATGGCATGGAAAACAGTTAACAACAGAACTGTTACGATGTACGGTAGATAGAGGATTGTGAAAGGACATGATCGCCTACGGCAACCGGTATGACACATGATAGTGATGATTTTATTCTTCGTCCATATCTCTAAACTATATTATATTATATTATATTATTTTTGTCATCTATTATTAATCATTTTGTCTGGGAGCTTGCTTTGATGTTCTGTCTTGTTGATTACATTGAATGAAGACTGTTATTGCTTTGTTTATTCTTTGCTCACCCCAGTCTCCCCTCCCTTGTCGATAACTCTGACCAAGTTTGACAAGTGATCCACATCCTCGATTGGTGCTCCTTCAATCTCTACTGGGTTGTGGCCTATCTTGTTATATTTCAATTTGTTTTATCGATACTATTATGTAGCCCCATGTAGTAGAAACATGGAGAACAACAAAATTGACAATCATGAAGATATAGACTTTCATTAATGGATGCTTACGCAGAATAAAAGGATGGAAATGGCAGGGCAAAATCACTAACATAGAATTATGGAAATGCACCAGTCAAACACCAGTGGATAGAAAGATACAGCGAAAACGATGGCGCTGGATAGGACACACACAGCGGAAGTCAACTGAGAGTATTACACAACGGAAGTCAACTGAGAGTATTACACAACGGAAGTCAACTGAGAGTATTACACAACGGAAGTCAACTGAGAGTATTACACAACGGAAGTCAACTGAGAGTATTACACAACAGGCCCTTTTTGGAATATCCAGGGGAAAAGACAAAGAAGAAGATCAAAGATTTCTTGGAGAAGACAGATAGAAGCAGAGATGAAGATGATGGGGAAGACATGGAATGATCTTAACTTAATGGCAAGAAACAGAACGACTTAGAAAGTGTTTCTTGAAGACCTATGCTCCATAGGGAGCTGAAAGTGTTTCATGAAGACCTATGCTCCACAGGGAGCTGAAAGTGTTTGTTGAAGACCTATGCTCCACAGGGAGCTGAAAGTGTTTCTTGAAGACCTATGCTCCACAAGGAGCTGAAAGTGTTTCTTGAAGACCTATGCTCCACAGGGAGCTGAAAGTGTTTGTTGAAGACCTATGCTCCACAGGGAGCTGAAAGTGTTTGTTGAAGACCTATGCTCCACTGGGAGCTGAAAGTGTTTGTTGAAGACATATGCTCCACAGGGAGCTGAAAGTGTTTGTTGAAGACCTATGCTCCACTGGGAGCTGAGAGGTAGAAGAAGAAGATTCTGTAGTGCCGTTCTGGCAGAGCTTATTCTCACTTCCTGCAGCTTTCATTTCATTGTGGCCATGAACAAGGAGGGCATCATCATGGGCACAAATAAAATCTTTCAGTTCGTGGCAGAGTGTCCACTGAATTATATTTCTTTTGTTCTGCACAGTGGTCTTCATAATCCAACTCATTGCCCTGCGTGGTGGTCTTCACATTGCCCAAAGAAATAAAAATGATGACAAAAAGAATCTTTGACACATTCAGTTACGACAGGGCTACTGCTGTCTACATTATCCAAGGTAAGTCAAGTGATGATATAAGATATGTCTACATTCTTCTCCTTCTTCTTCTTCTACCTCTTCAGCTCCCAGTGGAGCATGGGTCTTCAAGAAACACTTTCCAAGTCGTTCTGTTTTTTTGCCATTCTTTTAAGATTATTCCATGTCTTCCCCATCATCTTCATCTCTGCTTCTATCTGTCTTCTCCAAGAATTCCTTGGTCTTCCTCTTTGTCTTTTCCCCTGGGGATTCCAAAAAGGGCCCGTTGTGCAATACTCTCAGTTGGCTTCCGTAGTGTGCGTCCTATCCATCGCCATCGTCTTCGCTGTATCTTTCTATCCACTGGTGTTTGACCGGCACATTTCCATAATTCTATGTTAGTGATTTTGTCCTGCCATTTCCATCCTTTTATCCTGCGTAAGCATCCATTAATGAAAGTCTATATCTTCGTGATTGTCAATTTTGTTGTTCTCCATGTTTCACAGCCATATAATAGGACCGCCTTAACATTTGAGTTGAAAATTTTTATTTTTGTATTTAACCTAAATTCTTTTGAATTTCCATATGTTTCCCAGTGCAATGAAAGCTCCTCTTGCTTTTGATATCCTTATTTTGGTATCATTTTCTGTTCCTCCCTCTCTATCTATATTACTGCCCAGATATATGTAAGATTGTACGTCTAGTAGAGGTAATTCTCCTAGTTTTTATTTGGTTATTGCCAACTGTATTAATTCTCATAATGTTGGTCTTATCTCTATTAATCTTCAGTCCTAGCTGTTGTGATCTCTCAAGTATGCTCATTTTATCCTGCATCTGTTGCTCCTCATTGTTGAAATTCCATTTCTGTTGTTTTGAGTTATTTTCATAATCCAATCTATGGCCAGTAGAAAGAGAAATGGAGACAGAAGGCATCCCTGCCTTACTCCTGTTTTTCAGTGTTTTTCACATTTTTTCCTGTTTTCCTGTGTTTCTTATTTCAAATGCTTCTGTAATATGTCCTTCATACACCACACTACATTTCGTTCCTTCATACATTGTTTTTATCAGGTTAATAAACTTTATGGGGATTCCGTAATGACTCAGCAACTTCCAAAGCATTCTTCTGTCTAAACTATCAAATGCCTTTTTGTAATCTATGAATCCAATATAAAGTGGCGATTTTAGTTCTAAACTTTGTTCAACTATTATACGTAGAGTAGTTATTTGATCAGCACATGATCTGTTCTTCCTAACATGGACATGCACACAAAGATATTGAGATATGACTGATATAGACATGCACACACAAAGATATTAGGTGTGACTAACATATCCATGCACACACAAGTATATGAGATGTGACAAACACGGACATGCACACATAAAGATATGAGATATGACTAACATAAACATGCACACAAAGATATGAGATATCACTAACCCAGGCATGCACACACAAAGATATGACACATGACTAACACAGATACACACTAAGATTTGAGATATGACTAAACACAGACACACATAAAGATATGAGACATGATTAACACGGACACACCAAGATATGAGATATGACTAAGATGATACACACCAAGATATGAGCCATGGCTAGCGCGCACGCACACACACACACACACACACACACAAGATTAGATATGAACCATGGCTAGCACAGAAACACACTAAGATATGTATATCACTAAGTGATGATACAAGATATGTCTACATTATCAAAGGTTATTTAAGTGATGATACAAGATATGTCTACATTATCAAAGGTTATTTAAGTGATGATACAAGATATGTCTACATTATCAAAGGTTATTTAAGTGATAATACAAGATATGTCTACATTATCAAAGGTTATTTAAGTGATGATACAAGGTATGTCTACATTATCAAAGGTTATTTAAGTGATGATATAAGATATGTCTACATTATCAAAGGTTATTTAAGTGATGATATAAGATATGTCTACATTATCAAAGGTTATTTAAGTGATGATATAAGATATGTCTACATTATCAAAGGTTATTTAAGTGATGATATAAGATCTGTCTAAATCATCAAAGTCACGTGAGATAAGACAACGGCATCTTGGGTAATTGTGTGTGACTCGTTCCAGCTTGTTGAAAACAGCGGCACCGTTACTGGGCAACAACACAATCACAATAGAAGCGAGATGCGCGCACTTCTGACGAAATCTTGATCAAGACGTACCATCAGTGAATGGAAGCTAACTTCTACAACGATCATTCAATGATATTATCTTCCCCTTGTTCGTCCTTCTTATAAAAAAATTTTTACGAAAATAAATATCGAGCGGGGCCGCAAGTAAAGATGCTACCACTTCCGGGTCTCTTGACCGTAATTCTTTGTGCTGACCAAGGAAAATAACGTGTCTATTTGTTGTCCGTTGTTCTTTGTGCTGTCCAAGGATCCTACCGTATCTATTTGTTGACCGTTATTCTTTGTGCTGTCCAGGTCTCACACTGTATCTATTTGATGTCCGTTATTCTTTGTGCTGTCCAAGGATCCTACCGTATCTATTTGTTGACCGCTATTCTTTGTGCTGTCCAAGGATCCTACCGTATCTCTTTGTTGACCGCTATTCTTTGTGCTGTCCAAGGATCCTAACGTATCTCTTTGTTGACCGCTATTCTTTGTGCTGTCCAAGGATCCTACCGTGTCTATTTGTTGACCGTTATTCTTTGTGCTGTCCAAGGATCCTACCGTATCTATTTGATGTCCGTTATTCTTTGTGCTGTCCAAGGATCCTACCGTATCTCTTTGTTGACCGCTATTCTTTGTGCTGTCCAAGGATCCTACCGTATCTATTTGTTGACCGTTATTCTTTGTGCTGTCCAGGTCTCACACTGTATCTATTTGATGTCCGTTATTCTTTGTGCTGTCCAAGGATCCTACCGTATCTATTTGTTGACCGCTATTCTTTGTGCTGTCCAAGGATCCTACCGTATCTATTTGTTGACCGTTATTCTTTGTGCTGTCCAGGTCTCACACTGTATCTATTTGATGTCCGTTATTCTTTGTGCTGTCCAAGGATCCTACCGTATCTATTTGTTGACCGCTATTCTTTGTGCTGTCCAAGGATCCTACCGTATCTCTTTGTTGACCGCTATTCTTTGTGCTGTCCAAGGATCCTACCGTATCTCTTTGTTGACCGTTATTCTTTGTGCTGTCCAAGGATCCTACCGTATCTATTTGTTGACCGTTATTCTTTGTGCTGTCCAAGGATCCTACCGTGTATATTTGTTGACCGTTATTCATTGTGTTGTCCAAGGATCGTAACGTGTCTATTTGTTGACCGTTATTCTTTGTGCTGTCCAAGGATCCTACCGTGTCTATTTGTTGACCGTTATTCTTTGTGCTGTCCAAGGATCCTACCGTGTCTATTTGTTGACCGTTATTCTTTGTGTTGTCCAAGGATCCTACCGTGTCTATTTGTTGACCGTTATTCTTTGTGTTGTCCAAGGATATTACCGTGTCTATTTGTTGACCGTTATTCTTTGTGTTGTCCAAGGATCCTACCGTGTCTATTTGTTGACCGTTATTCTTTGTGCTGTCCAAGGATCCTACCGTGTCTATTTGTTGACCGTTATTCTTTGTGCTGTCCAAGGATACTACCATGTCTATTTGTTGACCGTTATTCGTGGTGCTGTCCAAGGATCGTAACGTGTCTATTTGTTGACCGTTATTCTTTGTGTTGTCCAAGGATCCTACCGTGTCTATTTGTTGACCGTTATTCTTTGTGCTGTCCAAGGATCGTAACGTGTCTATTTGTTGACCGTTATTCTTTGTGTTGTCCAAGGATCCTACCGTGTCTATTTGTTGACCGTTATTCTTTGTGTTGTCCAAGGATCCTACCATATCTATTTGTTGACCGTTATTCTTTGTGTTGTCCAAGGATCCTACCGTGTCTATTTGTTGACCGTTATTCTTTGTGTTGTCCAAAGATCCTACCATATCTATTTGTTGACCGTTATTCTTTGTGTTGTCCAAGGATCCTACCGTGTCTATTTGTTGACCGTTATTCTTTGTGTTGTCCAAGGATCCTACCGTGTCTATTTGTTGACCGTTATTCTTTGTGCTGTCCAAGGATCCTACCGTGTCTATTTGTTGACCGTTATTCTTTGTGCTGTCCAAGGATCCTACCGTGTCTATTTGTTGACCGTTATTCTTTGTGCTGTCCAAGGATCCTACCGTATCTATTTGTTGACCGTTATTCTTTGTGCTGTCCAAGGATCCTACCGTGTCTATTTGTTGACCGTTATTCTTTGTGCTGTCCAAGGATCCTACCGTGTCTATTTGTTGACCGTTATTCTTTGTGTTGTCCAAGGATCCTACCGTGTCTATTTGTTGACCGTTATTCTTTGTGTTGTCCAAGGATCCTACCGTGTCTATGTGTTGACCGTTATTCTTTGTGTTGTCCAAGGATCCTACCGTGTCTATGTGTTGACCGCTATTCTTTGTGTTGTCCAAGGATCCTACCGTGTCTATTTGTTGCCCGTTGTTCTTTGTGCTGTCCAAGGATCGTAACGTGTCTATTTGTTGACCGCTATTCTTTGTGTTGTCCAAGGATCCTACCGTGTCTATTTGTTGACCGTTATTCTTTGTGCTGTCCAAGGATCGTAACGTGTCTATTTGTTGACCGTTATTCTTTGTGTTGTCCAAGGATCCTACTGTGTCTATTTGTTGACCGTTATTCTTTGTGTTGTCCAAGGATCCTACCGTATCTATTTGTTGACCGTTATTCTTTGTGTTGTCCAAGGATCCTACCGTATCTATTTGTTGACCGTTATTCTTTGTGTTGTCCAAGGATAATACCGTATCTATTTGTTGACCGTTATTCTTTGTGTTGTCAAAGGATCCTACCGTATCTATTTGTTGACCGTTATTCTTTGTGTTGTCCAAGGATCCTACCGTATCTATTTGTTGACCGTTATTCTTTGTGTTGTCCAAGGATCCTACCGTATCTATTTGTTGACCGTTATTCTTTGTGTTGTCCAAGGATCCTACCGTGTCTATTTGTTGACCGTTATTCGTTGTGCTGTCCAAGGATCCTACCGTGTCTATTTGTTGACCGTTATTCTTTGTGTTGTCCAAGGATCCTACCGTGTCTATTTGTTGACCGTTATTCTTTGTGTTGTCCAAGGATCCTACCGTGTCTATTTGTTGACCGTTATTCTTTGTGTTGTCCAAGGATCCTACCGTGTCTATTTGTTGACCGTTATTCTTTGTGCTGTCCAAGGATCCTACCGTGTCTATTTGTTGACCGTTATTCTTTGTGTTGTCCAAGGATCCTACCGTGTCTATTTGTTGACCGTTATTCTTTGTGCTGTCCAAGGATCCTACCGTGTCTATTTGTTGACCGTTATTCTTTGTGCTGTCCAAGGATCCTACCGTGTCTATTTGTTGACCGTTATTCTTTGTGCTGTCCAAGGATCCTACCGTGTCTATTTGTTGACCGTTATTCTTTGTGTTGTCCAAGGATCCTACCGTGTCTATTTGTTGACCGTTATTCTTTGTGTTGTCCAAGGATCCTACCGTGTCTATGTGTTGACCGCTATTCTTTGTGTTGTCCAAGGATCCTACCGTGTCTATTTGTTGCCCGTTGTTCTTTGTGCTGTCCAAGGATCGTAACGTGTCTATTTGTTGACCGCTATTCTTTGTGCTGACTGTCCAACGATCTAGAAACAACAGACACCAGAACACCAACAAATCAGATCTATCTATGTAGGGCCCTGGCTAATTAAACAAAGAAAAGAAATGAGAAAACATCCGATGGGCTTGCCGCCCTTTAATAACTCCAGATATTTCTCTGTCCATAACCCAGTTATCGTTACTAAAGTAAGAACCGATAGGATGGCGAGGTGATAGGACGATTACGCCCACTTGACTGGCTCTATAAATGAAGGGTTTTATTGAGCAACTCAGTCGTATCGATTTTCGATGGCGGAATCGATTCACACCAAAAATCCATAATTCTTTATTGCGGTTACAGCTACTACCTCCTCAACGGAACAAAGTTCCCGGTCAGACCAGACCTTTCCCTATTCATCGAACAATCGTGTGTTGTTTTTCTAATTTAAAATTTAAAAAAGCCGTGTTACGATACTGGAGGTAGAGCAGCATGATGATGTTGGCACGGTTGCTGGTTCTCTGAAGAAAATGTATGTTTTAGTGTCTCGTATACGACATCTGTGGCATGGTTTCGCTTTTTCGTGATAATGAAACGTTGGTGAGCACATCGTACGGGTTAACCAGAAAGATCATCAAATTTTGACACTTCTTAATCATCATGTTAACGGTGCGTCAGGTCTGGCCCACCCTATACACCCCTGTTCCCCCAATTTCTCACTCAGCTTTTCTAACGTAGAACCTTTTCTAACGTAGCTTTTCTAACCTGCATCGTTCTCGCTTCCCTCGGAACTCCTCTCTCAGAGACAAAGAAGAAACAACCCTCGAAACGCCTCGTGTATGGACGTAGTACTAATGCTCATCTTCCCCCCCCCCCCCCACGGCACATTCGTGGTCAGCATTACACCAGTACTGTATTTCAAAGTTAGATGCTTTAAAAAAAACATAAGAAGCTTTACTAGAAGAACAGTAGAATGTCGCTGATCATAACTCTTGCAAACGAACACAGCCAAAGTAGTAGCAATCACAAAGTCACAGAATTTGCTGTCATTTATTTTCTTGCGCTGTCATCTGTCAGAGGTTCTCACATTGATGAAGGTAACGGTCTCCGCACTCCGCATACAAATGCTCCCTGTTGAGAACAAAAGTGGTTACACACACAAACGACTGGAGAATCACTGCACGAAATTCACAACTTTTGAGTGTCTGTCTTTAGCCACACTTTATCCATAATTTATCCACACTTTATCCATAGTTTATCCATAGTTTATCTACACTTTATCCATAGTTTATCCATAGTTTATCCATAGTTTATCCATAGTTTATCCATAGTTTATCCACACTTTATCAACGCTTTATCCAGTTTATTCACACTTTATCCACACTTTATCCATAGTTTCTCCACACTTTATCCATGGTTTTCCCACACTTTATCCATGGTTTTCCCACACTTTATCCATAGTTTATCCACACTTTATCCATAGTTTATCCACACTTTATCCACAGTTTATCCACACTTTATCCATATTTATTGACACTTTATTTACATTTTATCCACACTTTATCCATAATTCATCCACACTTTATTCACATTTTATCCACACTTTATCCACACTTTATCCATAGTTTATCCACACTTTATCCATGGTTTTTCCACACTTTATCCATGGTTTTTCCACACTTTATCCAGTTTATCCACACTTTATCCATACTTTATTGACACTTTATTTACATTTTATCCACACTTTATCCATAATTTATCCACACTTATCCACATTTTATCCACAATTTATCCACAGTTTATCCACACTTTATCCATATTTTATCAAGACTTTATCCACACTTTTCCACATTTTATACACACTTTATCCATACTTTATCCACATTTTATCCACACTTTATCCATATTTTATGCAAAATTTATTAACATTTGTTAACCCCTTATCAACATACCATTCATGCTACTTCCTCACAATTTATCTTTACTTCCCAATATTTTATCCTTACTTTATCCCACAAGTTTTATCTTTACATCATCAGCATCATCATTGAATGCCGTCTCCGCGTCGAAGGTTGGCTACCATAAAGCGCAATTCCGCTCTGCTTCTTGCTTTGATAGTGCATGTTGTCATAGGATGACCTGTCTATCTTTTGATGTTACTCGTCCATGTTAGTCTTGGTCTGCCTCTGCCTCTTTTACCTTGTATTTTCCCTTTCAAGATTACTTTTAGTAGGCTGTTGTATCTTTTAAAACGCCCACAAAAATATTTTTGTTTGTTTTGTTTGAATTATGTTTAGTAGTTTACTTTTCATTCTTTGATGTTTCAAGACTTCATCGTTTGTTTTCTTTTCTTTCCATCCAACTCTACCTATTCTATATATCCACATTTCAAAGATTTCAATTTTCTGTTCTGTTTTCTTGCCTAATGTCCATGTTTTTTCACCATACAGAAATATTGAGAAGATATAACGTTTTGCTATTCTTAGTTTTAGCCCTGTTGTTATTTGTTTTTATGTTAATATATTTTTTATGGCATTAAAATTACTTTTTGCCATTCCTATTGTTTTTTTTTTTCAGTTGTACATTTTCTATCGCTGGTTATAGTATGTCCAAGGTAGTTGTAGCTATGACCAGTCACCAGGTATATTCTTTATCCATACATTATCCGTATGTTATCCATTCTGTATCCACGTTTTATCATCCATGAACGGCTTGGTAGCAAGAACGTAAACACTTTCTTGAGACTTGCTATAGCAGCAAGGAGATTTATATCTTTTATTGACAACAGCAAAGTGATATCAATGAACGGATACGTTCACGGCTGCAGGGTGGGGTTATCACAACAGCACCGTGGGGTAGGGTTGCCAGAACCTTCGAAGCAGAAAGCGGGACAAATGGAACTTTTTTAGACGCGAAAGCGGGACACATCATGTAAAGCATAATAGCCATAGGAAAAGTCAGAGATAGCACACACATAGACTAATTATTATTACATTATAATTCTAATACATGTACCAGTAATTTTTTTAATTAATAAAAAAAATGTTTACCTTGATTTCTAAAGCCTCGATACAATACTTGCTTATTTCAGAGGATGTTTCATTTGGTAAAGAACCCAGTTTAAGTAATTTTACAGTCATACCATTCGCTGGAGTGAAATACTGAATAATTAATGGGAATATTTTTTTCAGCATTGTGATTACTTGCGTCGGTAGCAATACCAAAGTAGTGTACACCAGCAAGTTCATTACACAATTGCCTCGTAGTGTCAGGTGCTAATACTGACTTTACTATTGCTGTTGTTTTAGCTCTTCCGAGCTCCACATATTGTGCAGTTTGAGAATCTTTAAACAGTTTTGAGTTTAGCTTACTTATGCAGTCCATTGACTTGAAAGACATATGATGTTTTACAATATGATAACACATTGTCAGTTCTGTCGCTGCCACTAATTTACCTTGCTCTGACGATTTAGTCAAAAAATAATTGTCCATAGTACGTGAAGTGTTTGCAGAATACATTCTAGATTTGTGTTTGACACTTCCTATATGTTTTGTTATGTCAGTTCTCCCACCATGCGCGATAGAAATGTAACATTGACATATATTCTGCTTCATTCTCACTTCTACCTTGTTTTATGAAAGACCATTCTTCCCAATAGTTTTCTTGGAAAAAACACTTTCTCTTCGGCATTTCCAAATAAAAATAAATCCAAAAAAAGAATTCACAAAATTAGAATGCTCAATTAAAAATGAACAAATTTAATATTTCACAATCACCGGTAACAACAGACTGGATTCCTGGAAGCAACCTCCAGCCTCCAACACATAAAGAAAGAATGAAGCCAAAATTTCTTCTTGCTGCTGGTGAGGATGGCCCGATGTTGTTGAATGAATTATTAGCGCCTACAGAAATACGACAAGGACAAAAGCATGCATATTGTCACGTAGGCACAGATCACGTGAGCGGTGAGCGGTGAGATGGGTAGAGTAAGGCTCAGCGCCTCGGCTAAGAGTCGCCTAAGAGTAAGATGAAGCCGAAGACGTCATCTTTTGTAAATTTTTAAATAATACCGCCTTCCGCACTAATAATTTTGTGCTGGATATTCTCAAATGAGTATTTATGAGTTGTATCTACAAACTTTATTATTAAACAGCGATAGCGCAGGACTCTACAAATAGACGTTTCGGACTAAGAAGCTTCATTTTGTAACAAAACTCAAACCAATAATAAATAATTTAAGAAAATATTAAAATTTGAAGGTGAAAAATTTGGCTGGATTAAAAAGCGGGACAAATTGCTGTCCCCCAGACCCTTAGGCGGGACAATTAATTTTTGATGAAAAAGTGGGACAATCCGGAAAAAGCGGGACGGATGGCAACCCTACCGTGGGGTGTCATGACGCGGGCGCAGAAGTAAAGTACCCCCGCCACGCCAAGTGGCGTATAGGGAATATGGTGTTAGTGACCATACATTTTACAGACCTTCAGCACATGATTTTTTTTTGGACAACGTGGTCGGTATTACGCCCGTGCCACTTTACTTTCCCAGAAAAAAAATCAGGTACCCATTAAATGCTGGGTATACCGGAAGCCGTCGATTGGGATCGAATCGTGTCTCTTGTTCTTTGTAGTCCAGTTCACTAACCACTGAGCTATCGCGGCTCCCAAACGTAGCAGTAGAAAAAGGGAAACAAGAAGAGAAGGCATATATCATGTGGACGTGAGACTGTGAACTAATCCAGTCAGGAGGAGCATCACCTCACTTAGGCGACAATTCATTAAAAGAAACTACTGAAAACATACTGCGGGGTGGAAACTTCTGGGGGGATGGGCGCACCATATGTCCAGTGTTGTCACTGCGCAAAGTACACGTCATTTGACCTTTTCAAAATCCAGCCCTGGATCACGTGACTGTCATAGAATTGAGTTATTGAGTTATTTGCGGGTCATCATCAGTGCACTCCGAACATGTCCATAGGTGCTCAGATCCCCTCCTCAGCAATTCCCTCAGTGTCCAGCGACTGACGACTCCAGTTCTATGTTGGTTGATAAGTCTCCTTACACCGCCACTAAGTTTCTCATTTCTGCCTGTGGCCATCTTAACTCCCATTTCCATCATCCGAAGAAGTGACGTTGATCTGTGTTTGTCGAAGTCCTGTGCTCTTCCCACATCTCGGAGGGCATTGATGATGTCCGCCCGATCCATTGGTTGCCCGTCCTCAACGACAGCGCAGCTAGCCAACCTGTCCGCTTTTTCATTTCCCCGTACTCCCGCATGTCCAGGGACATAGACAAAGGTGACCTGACGTATTTTGGATTTCTGCAACGACTCTACCTCTCAAAGGTGTCAGAGACTGTTTGAAACTGCTCGACCATCAGCTGCAGCTAAAGGAAGGAGAACTGGATGCAAACCCTGGCAGGGGTCGTTATTCTCATTGGGTGTTTCCTTTAGAGGACAACTCTGACTGCGAACAGCCGCTGCCTTCGGGAAGACCAAGGAACGCGAAAGGTTACGCATGCTGCCGCAGTCAAATGCGGGGTATAGTCGGCTGTGTTGAAATGATACGTGCCTAGCAAAGTGTCTTGTACATGTCGCAGAAAAGTGTCTTCTAGGTGTCGCAGAAAAGTGTTTTATAGGCGGTGCAGAAAAGTGTCTTCTAGGTGTGACAGAAAGGTGTCTTGTAAGTGTCGCAGCAGTGTCTTGGAGGCGGTGCAGAAAAGTTTCTTGTAGGTGTCACAGAAAGGTGTCTTCTAGGTGTCACAGAAAGGTGTCTTGTAGGTGTCACAGACAAGTGTCTTCTAGGTGTCACAGAAAGGTGTCTTGTAGGTGTCACAGAAAAGTGTCTTCTAGGTGTCACAGAAAGGTGTCTTGTAGGTGTCACAGAAAAGTGTCTTCTAGGTGTGACAGAAAGGTGTCTTGTAAGTGTCGCAGCAGTGTCTTGGAGGCGGTGCAGAAAAGTTTCTTGTAGGTGTCACAGAAAGGTGTCTTCTAGGTGTCACAGAAAGGTGTCTTGTAGGTGTCACAGAAAAGTGTCTTCTAGGTGTCACAGAAAAGTGTCTTGTAGGTGTCACAGAAAAGTGTCTTGTAGGTGTCACAGAAAAGTGTCTTCTAGGTGTCACAGAAAAGTGTCTTCTAGGTGTCACAGAAAAGTGTCTTGCGCGCGTCGCAGAAAAGTGTCCTCTATGTGTCACAGAAAAGTGTCTCCTAGGTGCCACAGAAAAGTGTCTTCTAGATGTCTAAAAAAGTGTCCTCTATGTGTCACAAAAAAGTATCTCCTAGGTGTCACAGAAAAGTGTCTTGTAAGTGTCGCAGCAGATTGTGTTGTAGGCGACGCAGACAAGTGTGTTGTAGGCGACGCAGACAAGTGTGTTGTAGGCGACGCAGACAAGTGTGTTGTAGGCGACGCAGACAAGTGTCTCGAAGGCGTTGAAGTAAAGTGTCTTGTAGGTGTCACGGTAAAGTGTCGTGTATGCGTCGAAGTAAAGTGTCTTCTAGACAATGTGGCTTCAGAGCTCACATAAACTCCCCCAGCACACCATCATACTAGGGAGCCGCGATAGCTCAGTGGTTAGTGAACTGGACTACAAAGGACAAGAGGTAGGGTTCGATCTCAACCGACAGCTTCCGGTTCACCCAGCTTTTAATGGTACCGGAATTTTTATGGTAAAGTAAAGCGGCAAGGGCGTAATACCGACCACATTACCCCAAATATCATGTGCGAAGGTCTGTAAAATTTATGGTTACTAACACTATATTCCCTATACGCCACTTGGCGTGACCGGGGCTCTTTACTTTACTTACTCCCTCATACTCCCCAGTACTCCCTACGTCCTGTAACAAGTTAAAGCAAAGTTGCATATACAGATTTACACTAAGAGGGCATCTGATCACCAGAAACGCACCCTTCACCCATCCCTTGTAACGCTGTTTCAACACTTAGCTTCATGTTTCAACACTTAGCTTCATGTTTCAACACTTAGCGTCATGTTTCAACACTTAGCTTCATGTTTCAACACTTAGCTTCATGTTTCAACACTTAGCTTCATGTTTCAACACTTAGCGTTATGTTTCAACACTTAGCTTCATGTTTCAACATCTAGCGTCATGTTTCAACACTTAGCTTCATGTTTCAACACTTAGCTTCATGTTTCAACACTTAGCTTCATGTTTCAACACTTAGCGTTATGTTTCAACACTTAGCTTCATGTTTCAACACTTAGCTTCATGTTTCAACACCTAGCGTCATGTTTCAACACTTAGCGTCATGTTTCAACACTTAGCTTCATGTTTCAACACTTAGCTTCATGTTTCTATAGCTACGCATCTACTGCACGTACGCTAACTACACAACAGAATTAGAAAAAAATAGTTCACCTGACAAAAAGAGTAGTAAAAAATATAGCCGCAGAGTGAAGTACACATTTTCAAACACTCTCTTAGTTATGATGAAAATGAAGAAGATCCAAACATGGACTGCATCAATTGAGACCTGAAACAGAAGCACATGGAACAAATCGATGTACTGGACTGAACTATTTCGTTTGAAAAACAGCAAAATCGATACCAGAAGATCTGACGCCACCGGTACACGTGATCAATGTTGAGCGTCACAGTCTCTGTGCCCTCGCTATCATCCTCGCACGTTGTTTCGTTATTTACGGCACGAGCTAGAGGTAGTCCTATAGCATGATGTCTTGTTTGTCCAGCACTACGTCAAGTCGCAAGGAAGCATACATTCCTTCACATTTGAAGATTTCAACACATTTGAAGTGAAGATTTAAATTCTTATGAAGTGAAGATTTCATCTGTTATGAAGTGAAGATTTCAACTGTTATGAAGTGAAGATTTCAACTGTTATGAAGTGAAGATTTCAACTCTTATGAAGTAAAGATTTCAACTGTTATGAAGTAAAGATTTCAACTGTTATGAAGTGAAGATTTCAACTGTTATGAAGTGAAGATTTCAACTGTTATGAAGTGAAGATTTCAACTCTTATGAAGTGAAGATTTCAATCCTTGAGAAGTGATTTGAGAAGAGTCAGAGGTGAATAGCGCTCGATGGTAGCCAAACTTCGATGCGAAGACGGCACTCATTGATGATGATAAGTGATTTCAACTCTTGGGAAGAGAAGCATTCAACCTTTGAGATAAGTGAATCATTCAACCTTTGAGATAAGTGAATCATTCAGCCTTTGAGATAAGTGAATCATTCAACCTTTGAGATAAGTGAATCATTCAACCTTTGAGATAAGTGAATCATTCAACCTTTGAGATAAGTGAATCATTCAACCTTTGAGATAAGTGAATCATTCAACCTTTGAGATAAGTGGATCATTCAACCTTTGAGATAAGTGGATCATTCAACCTTTGAGATAAGTGAATCATTCAACCTTTGAGATAAGTGAATCATTCAACCTTTGAGATAAGTGGATCATTCAACCTTTGAGATAAGTGAATCATTCAACCTTTGAGATAAGTGAATCATTCAACCTTTGAGATAAGTGAATCATTCAACCTTTGAGATAAGTGAATCATTCAACCTTTGAGATAAGTGAATCATTCAACCTTTGAGATAAGTGAATCATTCAACCTTTGAGATAAGTGAATCATTCAACCTTTGAGATAAGTGAATCATTCAACCTTTGAGATAAGTGAATCATTCAACCTTTGAGATAAGTGAATCATTCAACCTCGAGAAATGAAGATGTAGGTATTGGTAGAAGCAGCCATGAGATAAATTTGCCGCCATCATAGTGTCAGTGCGGCAGATCGACGACGATGTGCAACCAGAACTGATCCACATTATTGTTGCTGTTACTATTGTTGATCTTCTCTAATCTCCACAGCAGTTCTATGAAGAAAGCAAGTCAGAGATGAGATTCTCCTACAGATAAAACAAGGTAATTGGTGCGTCTGACATTGTGACGTCAGCAGTAATGACAGAGTTTAGGGAGCAAGCGGGCAACCTGACGATCTTCTTGTTTGTGTGAGGTGACACACATGGGCGCTACCTTCACGTGTCGACCACGTGACCTTTGTGAGGCGGAACCTCCGACTAGAACGATATTGCAGGGAAGGGTGGGAGAAAGAAGATAAGGGAAGAGATTGGAAGATAACATCGAAGAATGGATAGTTTCGTCTATTTTAATCAAATAAAAGATGGCGATTGCTGGTTGTTGACATCCAGGCCCTAACGAACTCCATCGGTTGAGAGACAGAGACAATGAATATACATATTAACCTGATCTTTTATCTTTCTCACTCAATGCCTCTCTCGGTATATCTTTGTCTCTCGCCGTCTCTCTATCTTCTTTCTTCATCTAGTCTTTCTCTTTTTCTCCCCTCCTTCTGTCTACTTCTCTCTCTCTCTCTCTCTCTCCCCCCCCCCCCGCCTATATATATATATATAAAATTCGATTCTGATTCGATGATGATATAACATTCACTTTCCAATTACTCTCAACAGTTAAGAAAGGAAACACGCACACGGAGGGAAATATAGAGAGAGTCGTTGTTACTTTGTATGTCTCCCCGCCACATCTAGTCCCCTATCTTGTCTTCTATTTTGTTTCTCTCTAACTTCTTTACCTCATCTATTCTCTTGCTGTTGTAAAATTATTCCTTGTTGATGTTTTCCTGTTTTCCCCCTCTTCTAACAGTATTTAAAAAATCATGTCTACAACAAAATCTGATGCAACAAGTATATGCCAATAGAATTGAGGAAGAGAGTCCATCGGTGCTATATAGATCCAATTCTGATCTATGGAAATGAGATAAGGACAATAGACCCAAACACATGAAGATACGATTAAAGGCCACAGAGATGGGAGTTCTCAGAAGAATGTTGAAAGTTCCCTGGACAGCTAAAAAGACAAACAAGGAAACGCTGAAAGAAGTCAACACAAAAAAAGAAGCTACTAAAACATTATAAAAAAAATAAACAACACTTTTCGGGCATATCATGAAAAGAGGAAAGTGTGAATGCTTGGTTACAACCGGCAAAATACAAGGAAAGAGAGATCGCAGACGACAAAGAGAGAAAATACTGGATATAAACGAAACAATTTAGCAAAAGATGTCGCAAGTTTACACAACTCGGAAAAAATACACAAATAATCAACATTGACTATACTTGACTATTACCTGACTATACTTGACTATTACTTGACTATTACTTGACTATTACTTGACTATACTTGACTATACTTGACTATTACTACACAATTACTTGACTATACTTGACTATACTTGACTATTACTTGACTATACTTGACTATTACTTGACTATTACTTGACTTACTTGACTATACTTGACTATTACCTGACTATACTTGACTATTACTTGACTATTACTTGACTATTACTTGACTTACTTGACTATACTTGACTATTACTTGACAATTACTTGACAATTACTTGACTATACTTGACTATTACTTTGCTACTTCATTATTATTTTGTGTTGGTTTCTCCAAGAGTTATAAACACACAGCCTCTTCCCCTGGAGCGAGTCGCTGATCTCTGGCCGCGGACACTGTCCGATCATACACACATTCATTTGTTATTTCTCTCCGAAGATACTGGATAGCTTGGTGTCCTGTCACAGAAAACAGTCAACAAGAGAATTGATACGACACGCTGTGGGTAGATAATTGTGGAAGAACATGATCGCCTACGCTAATGACACATGCTGATGAATAGCACTCTTTGTAGCCTTTGATCTGGTCTAATATCTCATATGGTGCAGAAACATGGACATTAGACAAGAAAACAGAACAGAGAATTGTGGCCTTTGATCTGGTCTAATACCTCATATGGTGCAGAAACATGGACATTAGACAAGAAAACAGAACAGAGAATTGTAGCCTTTGATCTGGTCTAATACCTCATATATTTTGTGTTGGGATAGGATACAAACATTCGTGACGTGTGCTGCTTCCAACAACTCACAAACAAAACAGCAGGGAATAACTGCATCCCATCCTACCCCTGCGATAACCACTGGATCTAGTCATGGCGACCGTCGTCCATTTCTCCCGCAAATCGTTTGTTCCCAACTAATCAATATTGATTTCACCTGCCGCCGAATGGCACGAGAACGCCACGTTGTCATGGACCGCAACCCTGCATCAGTGAACACGCATTGAACCAGTCTTTCCGAGATGTCTTGTGATATTTGGTCACAACCAATATCTACTTTGTTCACCACAACAGCTGTTGTTCATTAGTCTTACATGTTTATGTTTGTCCAATAGGAGTTTCTCTTCAGGTTTATTTAATATTAAACCACAATTATCACCGGGAACACTGGTGATTTGTTGACATAGATTCATCGGAGTCTGGGAAAAAAATGGATAAGCAGCGACACATTGATCGTACTTGAGTCACACTGTGACGGCACCGACAGCTCAGCGGAGTGCAGTTGTCAACATTTAGTTGATAGTTGCTGACCGGCCCCACTCCAGGGTAGTCAAACTACAATTCCAGTTATTGTTCAGAGTCATATATGAGTTAGTTCAAATCCTAGTCCAGCTGTTGTTGAGAGTCATACATCTGTTAGTTCAACTCCTAGTCCAGCTGTTGTCGAGAGTCATACATCTGTTAGTTCAACTCCTAGTCCAGCTGTTGTTGAGAGTCGTACATCAGTTAGTTCAACTCCTAGTCCAGCTGTTGTTGAGAGTCATACATCAGTTAGTTCAACTCCTAGTCCAGCTGTTGTTGAGAGTCATACATCTGTTAGTTCAACTCCTTCTCCAGCTGTTGTTGAGAGTCATACATCAGTTAGTTCAACTCCTAGTCCAGCTGTTGTTGAGAGTCATACATCAGTTAGTTCAACTCATAGTCCAGACCCAGCTTTTGTTGAGAGTCATACATTTGTTAGTTCAACTCCAAGTCCAGACCCAGCTGTTGTTGAGAGTCATACATCAGTTAGTTCAACTCCTAGTCCAGCTTTTGTTGAGAGTCATACATCAGTTAATTCAACTCCTAGTCCAGCTGTTGTTGAGAGTCATACATCTGTTAGTTCAACTCCTAGTCCAGCTGTTGTTGAGAGTCGTACATCAGTTAGTTCAACTCCTAGTCCAGCTGTTGTTGAAAGTCATACATCAGTTAGTTCAACTCCTAGTCCAGCTGTTGTTGAGAGTCATACATCAGTTAGTTCAACTCCTAGTCCAACTGTTGTTGAGAGTCATACATCAGTTAGTTCAACTCCTAGTCCAGCTGTTGTTGAGAGTCATACATCAGTTAGTTCAACACATAGTCCAGACCAAGCTTTTGTTGAGAGTCATACATTTGTTAGTTCAACTCCTAGTCCAGCTGTTGTTGAGAGTCATACATCAGTTAGTTCAACTCCTAGTCCAGCTTTTGTTGGGTGTCATACATTACTTAAGGGAGCCGCGATAGCTCAGTGGTTAGTGAACTGGGCTACAAAGGACAAGGGGTAGGGTTCGATCCCAACTGACGGCTTCCGGGTTCACTCAGCCTTAAATGGGTACCGGATTTTTTTCTGGGAAAGTAATGCAGCACGGGCGTATTACCGAGCACATTACCCCAAAAATCATGTGCTGAAGGTCTGTAAAATATAGGGTCACTAACACCATATTTCCCTATACGCCACTTGGCGTGACGGGGGTACTTAACTTAATACATTACTTAGCTCTAAGCTCATATTTGCGGAGCGTTGTAATGAAAGTTGGAATATTGTCAGAAATGTTAAATTTTTTCATGAATATTGAAAGTTTTCATGAAAGGTGAAAGATGGAATGTTGTCAAGAAAGATGGAATGTTGTAAAGAAAGATGGAATGTTGTCAATAAAGATGGAATGTTGTCAAGAAAGATGGAATGTTGTAAAGAAAGATGGAATGTTGTCAATAAAGATGGAATGTTGTCAAGAAAGATGGAATGTTGTCAAGAAAGATGGAATGTTGTCAATAAAGATGGAATGTTGTCAAGAAAGATGGAATGTTGTAAAGAAAGATGGAAGGTTGTCATGAAAGATGGAGTGTTGTCAAGAAAGATGGCGTATTGGCAAGAAAGATGGAATGTTGTCATTAATATGTAATGATGCCATGGATAATGAATGTTGTACGTTCTTATGAATGTGGAATATAATAGCAACAGTCGTCTCAAGTGATCCAAACAAGAAATGAAAAAAAAGTGCCAGATACAACAAAAACACGTCTGTGCAGATATGCCTGCATTCATACAACATTTATACAACATTCATTCGGAGGTCGCTTCAACTTGCAACTTTCTCTGCTCCCAGCTCCACACTTAACTGCCAGACAGGCGCATTCACACGTGCTTCCTGATCACCTTTTTCTTATAAAGACATTTCCGTTTCCGGAGCTTGCATACGAAATGTGTCATTTGGCACGCAATAAACAAACAAAATATAGAGAGAACGTATACATATAAAACATATAAATATTAAACATATAAAAATAAACAGCAAATAAGAAAAATATCATGTCAAATATAAAAGAGAAATCGATTTACTGATCTCTCTACGCCAATTCCCAGAATGATTTGCCCCAATTTTGAGAATTTCTTCCCTTTGGATCGTTCATTCTTTGCGACCATCAATTGTGTGTTTACTGTCCCAGCAGGAACCATAACTTCATGTTATCCATGGTTATGCTTTCCCAGGTTTACTCTCAATACGAGTTGCTGTTCTTGCCTCATTTGTTTAACTATAACAAGGCAATCTGTTTATTTCAAGTTAATATTTTTTTTAGAAACAGAGGCGTGTGCGGGTAAGTTTAAGGGCTTGATGGGGCGAAAGGGGGTCTACTAGTGATAAACAATGACAGGAACAATGACAAACTTTAGAGTTATTTCATAAAAAAAAGGGAATCTACAGACGTGTACACCAATAGAAGAAGTTAACTCAGTGCGAATCAATTCAGAGTAAGAGTTTACAGCACACGGACAAAATGACAAATAATCAACAACAGAAAAAAGCAACAAAGAACAATATATGGTCCTAAGCAGGTTCGAACCCGTACTCCTTGGCACAGCGCCTTGCCACGAGAACCCAAACGCTAGGGAACACTGCCAACATTCCCAACGCTGCTAACTACACAGTGCAAACCTGATACCATATGGCGTTGGTCTGTAAATAATGAACAATATGTAAGAGAAATAAAGACTCCACAAAGATGAGAAACTACAATTAAGTGACGATGTTAAGACCTCCAGAAATATTCGAGACAAGAAACAAACGAACATTCTAAAGTGTTGATAAAAAACATGACCAAGAAACAAACGAACATTCTAAAGTGTTGATAAAAAACATGACCAAGAAACAAACGAACATTCTAAAGTATTGATAAAAAAAACATGACCAAGAAACAAACGAAAATTCTAAAGTGTTGATAAAAAACATGACCAAGAAACAAACGAACATTCTAAAGTGTTGATAAAAAACATGACCAAGAAACAAACGAACATTCTAAAGTGTTGATAAAAAACATGACCAAGAAACAAACGAACATTCTAAATGTTGATAAAAAACATGACCAAGAAACAAACGAACATTCTAAAGTGTTGATAAAAAACATGACCAAGAAACAAACGAACATTCTAAAGTGTTGATAAAAAACATGACCAAGAAACAAACGAACATTCTAAAATGTTGATAAAAAACATGACCAAGAAACAAACGAACATTCTAAATGTTGATAAAAAACATGACCAAGAAACAAACGAACATTCTAAAGTGTTGATAAAAAAACATGACCAAGAAACAAACGAACATTCTAAAGTATTGATAAAAAAAACATGACCAATAAACAAACGAACACTCTAAAGTGTTGATAAAAAAACATGACCAAGAAACAAACGAACATTCTAAAGTGTTGATAAAAAAAAAGACAGAGAAACAAACGAACATTCTAAAGTGTTGGCAAAAAAAAATGACCAGAAACAAACGAAAACTTATAGAAAACTCAAAAACAAAAATCTGTGTCAAGAGGCATTATGGAAACTTTAAAGTTCCCAGAAATATCAAACCTCAGGAACAAATGAAAACTCGAAAGCTCTCAGAAATTTCAAACCTCAGGAACAAATGAAAACTCGAAAGCTCTCAGAAATTTCAAATCTCAGGAACAAATGAAAACTCGAAAGCTCTCAGAAATATCAAATCTCAGGAACAAATGAAAACTCGAAAGCTCTCAGAAATATCAAATCTCAGGAACAAATGAAAATTCGAAAACTCTCAGAAATATCAAATCTGAGGAACAAATGAAAACTCGAAAGCTCTCAGAAATATCAAATCTGAGGAACAAATGAAAACTCGAAAGCTCTCAGAAATATCAAATCTCAGGAACAAATGAAAACTCGAAAGCTCTCAGAAATATCTGTGACAAAACCAACAATAAACCATAGAGCTGCCATAAATCTGAGAGCCGTATGTGGTTCAGAGCTCGTGAATGAGCAAGCATGTCATGTTACCACACAGTTGATGTATAGAAGGACGTGAGCTCGTGAATGAGCAAGCATGTCATGTTACCACACAGTTGATGTATAGAAGGACGTGAGCTCGTGAATGAGCAAGCATGTCATGTTACCACACAGTTGATGTATAGAAGGACGTGAGCTCGTGAATGAGCAAGCATGTCATGTTACCACACAGTTGATGTATAGAAGGACGTGAGCTCGTGAATGAGCAAGCATGTCATGTTACCACACAGTTGATGTATAGAAGGACGTGAGCTCGTGAATGAGCAAGCATGTCATGTTACCACACAGTTTATGTATAGAAGGACGTATTGCCAGAGAAAGAAGATATTAAAGGAAATCGTGGAAATATATGTGTTAATGTTCCGCCACGTTCCTGCCGTGCCTCGTATTTCACGTTCATTATTGGCGAGCTGTGTGTGCAGGGCTAGAAAGTGCCAGAATATGACAACTTTGTCTTTCCTTTCTGATGAAAGCCGGAGAAATAAAGGAAACCTCTTGCACCTCTACCGTTGTATTGCAAATGAGGGGCGTGCTTGCAGATACAGCAATGCCGATAAACCGAATATCGTGTTACCATGTAAGTGCAATAAAAATAAACATCTCAACTAGAGAGCTCCAAGAATTTGGGTAAGATGGCGCGCGGTTTCGTGCTTCGTTGCCATGACAACAAATGAGTAAAGTATTTGCATTTCCTGTTTTTTCATTAAATATTTGTAACTGTGTTGCAGTCCTCGTCGATGTGTTTTTACTGTGTTTCAAGATAACAGACACGGCTTCATGGCAATGCTTCTAATATACTCGACATTATTTTGCTAAGTAGATAGGTAATTATGTGGGAATTATTATTATTGTGTTACTGTATCGATCTGTGTAGGTGGTTGGTGTGGGTGGTTGGTGTAGGTGGTTGGTGTAGGTGGTTGGTGTAGGTGGTTGGTGTAAGCGACTGAAGTAGGCAATCATGTTTTTCAATCTTCAGTTCAAAGAAATATGAATCTTCTTGCTGATGTCATGGCACGGTGCCACACAATCACATCTGCTTGCTGATGTCATGGCACGGTGCCACACAATCACATCTGCTTGCTGCACACTCGGAGTGCTATTACAATTCCCGCCCCCCGAATCTTCCAACGTTAACGACCACAGATGCACCATACCTTGTGTGTTTCAGCAAAATGGTATTTATTGGGAGGGGTTTCCCTTCTAGAAGAAATGGGGGGGGGGGGGGATAGAAAACAAATTGTATGAGTGCAGCTTTACGTGAGTAATGGACAACATACAATCTAAATATGTTCCGGCTCATTAGGTCTTCAGCAGGGACAATAAACACATACACAAATATATAAGTGAATAAAATGACTACTACCGAAGTAACTGATAATTAGATACCAAACCAAAATAATTTTATGGAATTTGATTAAAAAAAAGGAATCAACTTCCAGTTGATGTGATCAGGTCCAGAATAGAAATAGGTTCGCTTTGAGGCCACAAGCGTGAGGTAGGCCATGAGCGTGAGGGAGGCCGTGAGCGTGAGGGAGGCCGTGAGCGTGAGGGAGGCCATGGGCGTGAGGGAGGCCATGGGCGTGAGGGAGGCCATGAGCGTGAGGGAGGCCGTGAGCGTGAGGGAGGCCGTGAGCGTGAGGGAGGCCGTGAGCGTGAGGGAGGCCGTGAGCGTGAGGGAGGCCATGAGCGTGAGGGAGGCCGTGAGCTTGAGGGAGGCCGTGAGCTTGAGGGAGGCCGTGAGCGTGAGGGAGGCCGTGAGCGTGAGGGAGGCCGTGAGCGTGAGGGAGGCCGTGAGCGTGAGGGAGGCCGTGAGCTTGAGGGAGGCCGTGAGCTTGAGGGAGGCCGTGAGCGTGAGGGAGGCCATGAGCTTGAGGGAGGCCATGAGCTTGAGGTAGGCCGTGAGCTTGAGGGAGGCCATGAGCGTGAGGGAGGCCGTGAGCGTGAGGGAGGCCGTGAGCTTGAGGGAGGCCGTGAGCGTGAGGGAGGCCGTGAGCTTGAGGGAGGCCGTGAGCTTGAGGGAGGCCGTGAGCGTGAGGGAGGCCGTGAGCGTGAGGGAGGCCGTGAGCTTGAGGGAGGCCGTGAGCGTGAGGGAGGCCGTGAGCGTGAGGGAGGCCGTGAGCGTGAGGGAGGCCGTGAGCGTGAGGGAGGCCATGAGCTTGAGGGAGGCCGTGAGCTTGAGGGAGGCCGTGAGCGTGAGGGAGGCCATGAGCTTGAGGGAGGCTATGAGCGTGAGGGAGGCCATGAGCTTGAGGGAGGCCGTGAGCTTGAGGGAGGCCGTGAGCGTGAGGGAGGCCATGAGCGAAGGTAATGGGGCGGGGGGGGGCGGTTGGAGGGTTCTAAAATTATGCATAGAGAGGGGTCGTATACGGATAAACGTTGAATACAAGATTAGATAGACAGCCACAAGTGTGCACACATGGGTCAGTGTTTGAATGGTAGACACAAGTGCCCACACATGGGTCAGTGTTTGAATGGTAGACACAAGTGCCCACACATGGGTCAGTGTTTGAATGGTAGACACAAGAGCATGTCAACTATTTAGATTCATCAATGTTTGCAAATGTGATAACCATTATATTAGAAGAACATGTTCGCAGAATGTTAAAAGTATACAAACATCAAAACAAATAACACCAGGGCTAAAACTAAGAATAGCAAAATTACACATCTTCTCAATATTCCTGTATGGTGCAGAAACATGGACATCAGACAAGAAAACATAACAAAAAATTGAAGCCTTTGAAATGTGGATTTATAGAAGAATAGGTAGAATTGGATGGAAAGAAAAGAATACAAATATTGAAGTTTTAAAACAACTAAAAATGAAAAGAGAACTACTAAACACAATTGGGAGCCGCGATAGCTCAGTGGTTAGTGAACTGGACTACAAAGGACAAGAGGTAGGGTTCGATCCCAACCGATAGCTTCCGGGTTCACCCAGCCTTTAAAGGGTACCAGATTTTTTTCCGGTAAAGTAAAGCGGCATGGGCTTAATACCGACCACATTACCCCAAAAATCATGTGCTGAAGGTCTGTAAAATTTATGGTCACTAACACCATATTCCCTATACGCCACTTGGCGTGACGGGGGTACTTTACTTACTAAATACAATTAGAACAAGACAAATGGACTTTTTGGGTCATATTAAAAGACACAACAGCCTACTAAAAGTAATATTGGAAGGGAAAATAAAGTGCAATACAGGCAGACCAAGACTAACATGGACAAGTAGCATCAAAAGATGGACAAGTCAGCCTATGACAACCTGCACCACCATAACAAGAGACAGAGCGGAACATCTATTTGTAACCAGCTCCCGGAAGTGCCATCAGACCGGTTATGTTTCAACAACAAGTTAACGGGTCATGGCCAAGGTCTCGTCAAGCGATACAAGTTTACAACCGGACTTCCGGTCTACGTCAAATACGTTCGGCGCCATTTTAGGCCCCCAAGGAGAATTCCACGATTGGGTTTTCACAGGCGAAGTCCTCTCTTTTATTCTTTCTGGCCTTTGTCTGCCTCGTGTCTGCTGTCTGTATAACTGTTTGTTAAACGACTTATTTGTTAGCATTCTCGAGTGTCAAGCTATTTCCCAAGTGTCCCTGTTGAAAACATACGCTTCCGTCACAACTGCCCGGTGTCCCTGTTAATATCGCCAGGCTTGTGTCAAGGACGTTCAATGTCTGTTTGTGAATCCGCTCGTTTATTGGAGGCAAGAAACCGGCATCATTTCCCAGAACAACTTGCTAGCATCAGTGCCCAACTTGACAGACATCACAGACTTTCCTGCTGAGAAAGATGGTCTCCCCGACACAGTCACTGATCAAAGTTCTACAGTCAGAACACAGTCACTGATCAAAGTTCTACAGTCAGAACACAGTCACTGATCAAAGTCCTACAGTCAGAACACAGTCACTGATCAAAGTTCTACAGTCAGAACACAGTCACTGATCAAAGTCCTACAGTCAGAACACAGTCACTGATCAAAGTTCTACAGTCAGAACACAGTCACTGATCAAAGTCCTACAGTCAGAACACAGTCACTGATCAAAGTTCTACAGTCAGAACACAGTCACTGATCAAAGTCCTACAGTCAGAACACAGTCACTGATCAAAGTTCTACAGTCAGAACACAGTCACTGATCAAAGTTCTACAGTCAGAACACAGTCACTGATCAAAGTCCTACAGTCAGAACACAGTCACTGATCAAAGTTCTACAGTCAGAACACAGTCACTGATCCAAGTTCTACAGTCAGAACACAGTCACTGATCAAAGTCCTACAGTCAGAACACAGTGACTAATCATAGTCCTACAGTCAGAACACAGTCACTGATCAAAGTCCTACAGTCAGAACACAGTCACTGATCAAAGTCCTACAGTCAAAACACAGTCGCTCATCAAAGTCTCCTCAGTCACTGACTAAAGTCACGCAGTCACTGACTAAAGTCACGCAGTCACTGACCAAAGTCCTCTCAGTCACTAACTAAAGTCACGCAGTCACTGACCAAAGTCCCCTCAGTCACTAACTAAAGTCACGCAGTCACTGGCCAAAGTCCCGTCAGTCACTAACTAAAGTCACGCAGTCACTGACCAAAGTCATGCAGTCACTGACGAAAGTCCCATCAGTCACTGACTAAAGTCACACAGCCACTGACCAAAGTCCCCTCAGTCACTAACTAAAGTCACGCAGTCACTAACCAAAGTCACGCAGTCACTGACCAAAGTCACGCAGTCACTGGCCAAAGTCACGCAATCACTGACTAAAGTCACGCAGTCACTAACCAAAGTCACGCACTCACTGACTAAAGTAACGCAGTCAATGACCAAAGTCACGCAGTCATTGACCAAAGTCGCGCAGTCATTGACCAAAGTCACGCAGTCATTGACCAAAGTCACGCAGTCATTGACCAAAGTCACGCAGTCATTGACCAAAGTCACGCAGTCATTGATAAAAGTCATGAACTGATGCAGCATTAGGTTTCACTGTCTTTGCAAATAGGTAGCATAGTTTGTCCTCCGATGCGCTCTAACGTAATGCTGACTGTTATTTAAACTTTAGGCACTGTCTCCCCACAAGCGTCACAAGGCGCTTAAAGGGAACCCACATCCATCTTAATCACTAGGGCCTGTGGTTAGAAAGGTATTAACCCAATATCGTGACGTTTTCAGCTTTGCGAGCAAAGGCGATTGTGGACAGAATGAGATCAGCCGCATGGTATAGATAAAAACGTCACGAATGTGGGGAAGGGGTTTCTGGTATTTCCCTGTCTGGCCGCTGGCCTTACTACTCAAGTTATCTGTGATGAGGCTACGCTGAAATAATTCACTTTTGCTGTACATGAACTCGCTGTAGGACTGGCGGTTCGACAGCTACAACTAACCGCCATGACAGAATCTCGAATTCCTCTCCTTACCTCAGCTCCCTTCTCTGGACGTGCAAGACAACTCTGGCCACGTCCATTTTCTGACTTGCCCAGAGCTAGAATCCATTTTGTTGATTAGCAGTCCCTACCGCCGGAAGTGACAAGACAATGGACGGAATTGACACACAATTTGAGAAACGGCCCATAACTCTGGTACAGACAAGACAACGTGATCGTGTTTACGTCCCCTAGCGCTGTGGGGAAAAAAATAGAAACAGTTGAAGCGTCCCAATCAAGCAATAGAACAGTTTGTCTACTCAACTACAGTACAGGAACTAACGGCTTCCTCAAACAATATATTGAGCTACTCAGATGAATATTTTATTTATTTATTTATTATTTTTTTTTTTTGGGGGGGGGGGGGGGAAGGATCACCATCACTGCACACTGGGCAAGCCCATAAGTGATCCGATAACCTCCTCGAGAATCTGGAGAAAATCAGAAAAGATTACTAGTCCACGTGCACGAACTCCGTAGCATGGTCGGGGTCCCATGGTGTCGGTAGGTTTTTGTTGATAATTTTGCTCGAGCAGCGGCAATGTGTCTGACGTTTTCATTTCGAGTTCAACTAACCACAGGATCTTTAACGTGCGCGAGTGCCCACGACCTCATGTTTATAGCCGTTATCCGAGAGGGCTAAACATAGAATCTTACTACCAAAGAGATAAGGGGAGGGTAATGTCATAATTTTAAAGCCATGAAAAATAGACACAAATCAAAACAAATACCAGGGCTAAAACTAAGAATAGCAAAATGTTATGTCTTCTCAATATTCATGTATGGTGCAGAAACATGGACATTAGACAAGGAAACAGAACAGAAAATTGAAGCCTCTGAAATGTGGATATATAGAAGAATAGGTAGAATTGGATGGAAGGAAAAGAAAACAAACGATGAAGTCTTAAAACAACTAAAAATGAAAAGAGAACTACTAAACACAATTAGAGCAAGTCAAATGAAATTTTTGGGGCATGTTAAAAGATACAACAGTCTAATAAAAGTAATATTGGTAGGGAAAATACAGGGTAGCAGAGGTAGAGGCAGACCAAGGCTAACATGGACAAGTAACATCAAAAGATAGACAAGTCAACCTATGACAATCTGCACCATCAAAGCAAGAGAGTGAGTGGAATGGAGCTCCATGGTAGCCAACCTTTGATGCGAAGACGGCACTCGATGATGATGATGACGACCGTCATAAAGAAACCACGGGTAATTTTTTTTCCTATATTTTTTAAATGACCACCACCTCTGGAGGGTTTCGACCCGGGTCGTTCAAGTGCTGCAGCCGACATTTTACTTGTAGGCTACCCAGCCAACCCCCGCCTCCCACACTGACTTGTATATTTACCTGCTTCAGGTGTTTCTAGCTGTATGCTGATATATTATTAGTTGACAAAAGTAAACGGTTGGAAAGTATATTTTCTTGTATACGCGTATATTATCTTCATCATCATGTACCGGGCCTGCTGGCGTAGGTGACATGTCTCTCCACAACTTTCGATCTCGGCAGCTATTTATCATTTCTGTTGTTGACCTTCTGCCAATCCTTTCTCTTAATTTGTCTGTTATTTTTTCTCTTTGCCTCCCTCAATCTCTTCGTCCCTCAATTTTTCCAGTTGTTACAATATATTCCACTTTTGTTGTTCTCTTCTCATTACATGGCTAAAAAATGATGATTGTTTCTTCCTAATATTGGAAATTAGCTCTCTTTTTGCTTTGACCTCTCTCAGAACCTCTTCATTACTCTTCTTAGCTGTCCATGGTACTCTCAACATTCTTCTGTAAAACCACATTTCTACATCCTCCAGTGATTTTCTTGTCTGTTGTCCTATTGTACATGATTCGCATCCATATGTTAAGACTGGCTCTACATAGCATTTAAGAACTCTTTTTCTTGTTTCTATTGTCAAAAATGGATTGCATAGTATTTTCCTCATTTTTTGGAAAGCTGCTTTTTCCTGAGCCATTCTGCATCTCACCTCTTTTGTACATCTTCCGTCTGAGGTTAACAAAGTTCCCAAATATTTAAATTCATTTACCTGTTTTAATATTGTTCCACTTGTCTTTATTTTGCACTGAGGTGATGTCTTTTTCTTTGCTATTAAGGTTGAGTCCTTTATTATTGCTTTCTTTCACTATAATATCCAACATTTCTTGTAACTCATTTTCACTCTTAGCGATTCAGATTGTATCATCAGCGTATATGAAAGTATGTTATATCACAGAACGGGCCAGCCGACATAACAAATGTGGGGACAGAATGTGTAGCGCGACCAACAAAGAAACAGGGAGTACAATATGTCCACTCAAGCCACGTGGAGTAGAAACAAAGTAACAGGGAATACAATATGTCCACTCAAGCCACGTGGAGTAGAAACAAAGAAATAGGGAATACAATATGTCCACTCAAGCCATGTGGAGTAGAAACAAAGAAATAGGGAATACAATATGTCCACTCAAGCCACGTGGAGTAGAAACAAAGAAATAGGGAATACAATATGTCCACTCAAGCCATGTGGAGTAGAAACAAAGAAATAGGGAATACAATATGTCCACTCAAGCCATGTGGAGTAGAAACAAAGAAATAGGGAATACAATTTGTCCACTCAAGCCATGTGGAGTAGAAACAAAGAAATAGGGAATACAATATGTCCACTCAAGCCATGTGGAGTAGAAACAAAGAAACAGGGAGTACAATATGTCCACTCAAGCCACGTGCAGTAGAAACAAAAAAATAGGAGTACAATATGTCCACTCAAGCCACGTGGAGAAGAAACAAGGAGTACAATATGTCCACTCAAACCACGTGGAGTAGAAACAAAAAAATAGGAGTACAATATGTCCACTCAAACCACGTGGAGTAGAAACAAAAAAATAGGAGTACAATATGTCCACTCAAGCCATGTGGAGTAGAAACAAGGAGTACAATATGTCCACTCAAACCACGTGGAGTAGAAACAAAGAAACAGGGAGTACAATATGTCCACTCAAGCCATGTGGAGTAGAAACAAGGAGTACAATATGTCCAATCAAACCACGTGGAGTAGAAACAAAGAAACAGGGAGTACAATATGTCCACTCAAACCACGTGGAGTAGAAACAAAAAAATAGGGAGTACAATATGTCCACTCAAGCCACGTGGAGTAGAAACAAGGAGTACAATATGTCCACTCAAACCACGTGGAGTAGAAACAAAAAAATAGGGAGTACAATATGTCCACTCAAGCCACGTGGAGTAGAAACAAGGAGTACAATATGTCCACTCAAACCACGTGGAGTAGAAACAAAGAAACAGGGAGTACAATATGTCCACTCAAGCCATGTGGAGTAGAAACAAAGAAACAGGGAGTACAATATGTCCACTCAAGCCACGTGGAGTAGAAACAAAGAAACAGGGAGTACAATATGTCCACTCAAGCCACGTGGAGTAGAAACAAAGAAACAGGGAGTACAATATGTCCACTCAAGCCACGTGGAGTAGAAACAAAGAAACAGGGAGTACAATATGTCCACTCAAGCCACGTGGAGTAGAAACAAAGAAACAGGGAGTACAATATGTCCACTCAAGCCACGTGGAGTAGAAACAAAGAAATATGGAGTACAATATGTCCACTCAAGCCACGTGGAGTAGAAACAAAGAAATATGGAGTACAATATGTCCACTCAAGCCACGTGGAGTAGAAACAAAGAAATATGGAGTACAATATGTCCACTCAAGCCACGTGGAGTAGAAACAAAGAAATAGGGAGTACAATATGTCCACTCAAGCCACGTGGAGTAGAAACAAAGAAATATGGAGTACAATATGTCCACTCAAGCCACGTGGAGTAGAAACAAAGAAATAGGGAGTACAATATGTCCACTCAAGCCACGTGGAGTAGAAACAAAGAAATAGGGAGTACAATATGTCCACTCAAGCCACGTGGAGTAGAAACAAAGAAATAGGGAGTACAATATGTCCACTCAAGCCACGTGGAGTAGAAACAAAGAAATAGGGAGTACAATATGTCCACTCAAGCCACGTGGAGTAGAAACAAAGAAATAGGGAGTACAATATGTCCACTCAAGCCACGTGGAGTAGAAACAAAGAAATAGGGAGTACAATATGTCCACTCAAGCCACGTGGAGTAGAAACAAAGAAATAGGGAGTACAATATGTCCACTCAAGCCACGTGGAGTAGAAACAAAGAAATAGGGAGTACAATATGTGCACTCAAGCCACGTGGAGTAGAAACAGAGTAGTTGCCACACGTACGTCTACAAAAACTTCTACAATAACGTCTACAATAACGTCTACAATAACGTCTACAATAACGTCTACAATAACGTCTACAATAACGTCTACAATAACGTCTACAATAACGTCTACAAAAACGTCTACAAAAACTTCTACAATAACGTCCACAATAACGTCTACAATAACGTCTACAATAACGTCTACAAAAACGTCTACAATAACGTCTACAAAAACGTCTACAAAAACGTCTACAATAACGTCTACAATAACGTCTACAATAACGTCTACAATAACGTCTACAATAACGTCTACAATAACGTCTACAATAACGTCTACAAAAACGTCTACAATAACGTCTACAAAAACGTCTACAAAAACGTCTACAATAACGTCTACAATAACGTCTACAATAACGTCTACAATAACGTCTACAATAACGTCTACAATAACGTCTACACACGTTCAGCTATTAAGTGGTTAGTGAACTGGACTACAAAGGACAAGGGGTCGGGTTCGATCCCAACCGACGGCTTCCTGTTCACCCAACCTTTCATGAGTAGCGGATTTTCTTCTGGGAAAGTAAAGCGGCACGGGCGTAATACCGACCACATTACCCCAAAATCATGTGCCGAAGGTCTGTAAAATGTATGGTCACTAACACCATATTCCCTATATGCCATTTGGCGTGACGGGGGCACTTTACTTTTTTTTATTATGTTCAGTTATCTAAACAAAGTACGTCTTCAATAATGTGTACACATGTTCAGCTATCTAAACAAAGTACGTCTTCAATAATGTGTACACATGTTCAGCTATCTAAACAAAGTACGTCTTCAATAACTTGTATACATGTTCAGCTATCTAAACAAAGTACGTCTTCAATAATGTGTACACATGTTCAGCTATCTAAACAAAGTACGTCTTCAATAATGTGTACACATGTTCAGCTATCTAAACAAAGTAGGTCTTCAATAATGTGTACACATGTTCAGCTATCTAAACAAAGTACGTCTTCAATAACTTGTACACATGTTCAGCTATATAAACAAAGTACGTCTTCAATAATGTGTACACATGTTCAGCTATCTAAACAAAGTACGTCTTCAATAACTTGTGCACATGTTCAGCTATCTAAACAAAGTACGTCTTCAATAACTTGTATACATGTTCAGCTATCTAAACAAACTACGTCTTCAATAATGTGTACACATGTTCAGCAATCTAAACAAAGTACGTCTTCAATAATGTGTACACATGTTCAGCAATCTAAACAAAGTACGTCTTCAATAACTTGTACACATGTTCAGCTATCTAAACAAACTACGTCTTTAATAATGTGTACACATGTTCAGCTATCTAAACAAAGTACGTCTTCAATAACTTGTACACATGTTCAGCTATCTAAACAAAGTACGTCTTCAATAACTTGTATACATGTTCAGCTATCTAAACAAAGTACGTCTTCAATAATGTGTACACATGTTCAGCAATCTAAACAAAGTACGTCTTCAATAATGTGTACACATGTTCAGCAATCTAAACAAAGTACGTCTTCAATAACTTGTACACATGTTCAGCTATCTAAACAAACTACGTCTTTAATAATGTGTACACATGTTCAACTATCTAAACAAAGTACGTCTTCAATAATGTGTACACATGTTCAGTTATCTAAACAAAGTACGTCTTCAGTAATGTGTACACATGTTCAGCTATCTAAACAAAGTACGTCTTCAATAACTTGTACACACGTTCAGCTATCTAAACAAAGTGCGTCTTCAATAATGTGTACACATGTTCAGTTATCTAAACAAAGTACGTCTTCAATGACGTGTACACATGTTCAATTATCTAAACAAAGTACGTCTTCAATAACTTGTACACATGTTCAGCTATCTAAACAAAGTACGTCTTCAATAACTTGTACACATGTTCAGTTATCTAAACAAAGTCCGTCTTCAATAACTTGTACACATGTTCAGCTATCTAAACAAAGTACGTCTTCAATGACGTGTACACATGTTCAGTTATCTAAACAAAGTACGTCTTCAATGACGTGTACACATGTTCAGTTATCTAAACAAAGTAAGTCTTCAATAATGTGTACACATGTTCAGTTATCTAAACAAAGTACGTCTTCAATGACATGTACACATGTTCTGTTATCTAAACAAAGTACGCCTTCAATGACGTTTACACATGTTCAGCTATCTAAACAAAGTACGTTTTCAATGACGTGTACACATGTTCAGTTATCTAAACAAAGTACGTCTTCAATATTGTGTACACATGTTCAGCTATCTAAACAAAGTACGTCTTCAATAATGTGTACACATGTTCAGTAATCTAAACAAAGTACGTCTTCAATAATGTGAACACATGTTCAGTTATCTAAACATAGTATGTCTTCAATAACTTGTGTACACATGTTCAGTTATCTAAACAAAGTACGTCTTCAATAATGTGTACACATGTTCAGCTATCTAAACAAAGTACGTCTTCAATAATGTGTACACATGTTCAGCTATCTAAACAAAGTGCGTCTTCAATAATGTGTACACATGTTCAGTTATCTAAACAAAGTACGTCTTCAATGACGTGTACACATGTTCAATTATCTAAACAAAGTACGTCTTCAATAACTTGTACACATGTTCAGCTATCTAAACAAAGTACGTCTTCAATGACGTGTACACATGTTCAGCTATCTAAACAAAGTACGTCTTCAATGACGTGTACACATGTTCAGTTATCTAAATAAAGTACGTCTTCAATGACGTGTACACATGTTCAGTTATCTAAACAAAGTACGTCTTCAATAACTTGTACACATGTTCAGTTATCTAAACAAAGTGCGTCTTCAATAACTTGTACACATGTCCAGTTATCTAAACAAAGTGGCTCTTCAATGACGTGTACACATGTTCAGTTATCTAAACAAAGTACGTCTTCAATAACTTGTACACATGTTCAGTTATCTAAACAAAGTACGTCTTCAATAACTTGTACACATGTTCAGTTATCTAAACAAAGTACGTCTTCAATGACGTGTACACATGTTCAGTTATCTTAACAAAGTACGTCTTCAATGACGTGTACACATGTTCAGTTATCTAAACAAAGTACGTCTTCAATGACGTGTACACATGTTCAATTATCTAAACAAAGTACGTCTTCAATGACGTGTACACATGTTCAATTATCTAAACAAAGTACGTCTTCAATGACGTGTACACATGTTCAATTATCTAAACAAAGTACGTCTTCAATGACGTGTACACATGTTCAATTATCTAAATAAAGTACGTCTTCAATGACGTGTACACATGTTCAATTATCTAAACAAAGTGCGTCTTCAATGACGTGTACACATGTTCAGTTATCTAAACAAAGTACGTCTTCAATGACGTGTACACATGTTCAATTATCTAAACAAAGTACGTCTTCAATGACGTGTACACATGTTCAGTTATCTAAACACATGCAACAAAATCCGAAGTGAGAGAGACAAGTTATGTATCCATTCATCACTTTTGTATGGCGGCAAAACATGAACAGTCATATTTTAATAATAAATGAACAAATCATGTATACAGTAAGAACATAAGCAATAATGTAATCCTCACACGTTCTGTATATGTTCTAACGTAAGACTCCTACATTAGGGCAACATTTAATTGGTCCTCTCTGGATATTACTTTAGCGCAGTCAATTTCCTAACATTTGTCTACCCTGAACCAACTTATTGCCCATTTGTTTATACCTGAACCAACTTATTGCCCATTTGTTTATACCTGAACCAACTTATTGCCCATTTGTTTCTACCAGAACCAACTTATTGCCCATTTGTTTATACCAGAACCAACTTATTGCTTATTTGTTTATACCAGAACCAAATTATTATCCATTTGTTTATACCAGAACCAACTTATTGCTTATTTGTTTATACCAGAATCAACTTATTGTCCATTTGTTTATACCAGAACCAACTTATTGCTTATTTGTTTCTACCAGAATCAACTTATTGCTTATTTGTTTATACCAGAACCAACTTATTATCCATTTGTGTATACCAGAACCAACTTATTGCTTATTTGTTTATACCAGAACCAACTTATTGTCCATTTGTTTATACCAGAACCAACTTATTGCCCATTTGTTTATACCAGAACCAACTTATTGCCTATTTGTTTATACCAGAACCAACTTATTGCTTTTTGTTTATACCAGAACCAACTTATTGCTTATTTGTTTATACCAGAACCAACTTATTGCTTATTTGTTTATACCAGAACCAACTTATTGCTTATTTGTTTATACCAGCAACAACTTATTACCCATTTGTTTATACCAGAACCAAATTATTGCTTATTTGTTTATACCAGCAACAACTTATTGCCCATTTGTTTCTACCAGAACCAACTTATTGCTTATTTGTTTATACCAGAACCAACTTATTGCTTATTTGTTTATACCAGAACCAACTTATTGCTTATTTGTTTATACCAGAACCAAATTATTGCTTATTTGTTTATACCAGAACCAACTTATTGCTTATTTGTTTATACCAGAACCAACTTATTGCTTTTTTGTTTATACCAGAACCAACTTATTACTTATTTGTTTATACCAGAACCAACTTATTGCTTATTTGTTTATACCAGAACCAACGTTTTGCCCATTTGTTTATACCAGAACCAACTTATTGCTTATTTGTTTATACCAGAACCAACTTATTGCCCATGTGCTTATACCAGAACCATCTTATTGCTTATTTCTTTATACCAGAACTAACTTATTGCCCATTTGTTTCTATCTGAACCAACGACCTGAACCAACTTATTGCCCATTTGTTTCTATCTGAACCAACGACCTGAACCAACTACCTGAACCAACTTATTGCCCATTTGTTTCTACCTGAACCAAATTATTGCCCATTTGTTTATACCAGAACCAACTTATTGCCCATTTGTTTCTATCTGAACCAACGACCTGAACCAACTTATTGCCCATTTGTTTCTATCTGAACCAACTACCTGAACCAACTACCTGAACCAACTTATTGCCCATTTGTTTCTACCTGAACCAAATTATTGCCCATTTGTTTATACCAGAACCAACTTATTGCCCATTTGTTTCTACCTGAACCAACTTATTGCCCATTTGTTTCTACCAGAACCAACTTATTGCCCATTTGTTTCTACCTGAACCAACTTATTGCCCATTTGTTTCTACCAGAACCAAATTATTGCCCATTATTTTCTACCTGAACCAACTTATTGCCCATTTGTTTCTATCTGAACCAACTTATTGCCCATTTGTTTCTACCTGAACCAACTTATTGCCCATTTGTTTCTACCTGAACCTAATTATTGCCTATTTGTTTCTACCTGAACTAACTTATTGCCCATTTGTCTCTACCTGACCAGTATCCTGAACCAACTTATTGCCCATGTGTCTCTACCTGACCAGCTTCCTGAACCAACTGATTGCCCATTTGTTTCTACCTGAACCAACTTATTGCCCGTTTGTCTCTACCTGACCAGTTTCCTGAACCAACGTATTGCCCGTTTGTCTCTACCTGACCAGCTTCCTGAACCAACTTATTGCCCGTTTGTCTCTACCTGACCAGCTTCCTGAACCAACTTATTGCCCGTTTGTCTCTACCTGACCAGCTTCCTGAACCAACTTATTGCCCGTTTGTCTCTACCTGACCAGCTTCCTGAACCAACTTATTGCCCGTTTGTCTCTACCTGACCAGCTTCCTGAACCAACTTATTGCCCGTTTGTCTCTACCTGACCAGCTCCCTGAACCAACTTATTGCCCGTTTGTCTCTACCTGACCAGTTTCCTGAACCAACTTATTGCCCGTTTGTCTCTACCTGACCAGCTTCCTGAACCAACTTATTGCCCGTTTGTCTCTACCTGACCATCTTCCTGAACCAACTTATTGCCCGTTTGTCTCTACCTGACCAGTTTCCTGAACCAACTTATTGCCCGTTTGTCTCTACCTGACCAGTTTCCTGAACCAACTTATTGCCCGTTTGTCTCTACCTGACCAGCTTCCTGAATCAACGTATTGCCCATTTGCTTCTACCTGAACCAACTACCTGAACCAACTTATTGCCCATTTGTTTCTACCTGAACCAAATTATTGCCCATTTATTTCTTCCTGAACCAACTTATTGCCAATTTGTTTCTACCTGAACCAACTACCTGAACCAACTTATTGCCCATTTATTTCTACCTGAACCAACTTATTGCCCATTTGTTTCTACCTTCCATATGCGTTGAGTGCGTGGCATCCTGATTGTTGTGCGCCTTTTGGCTGGTTGCCTCCGACTTCAGCACTTGAACTTGCTAGAGCAGACTGTGGTCTTGCTTGGTTGTAGGAAGGCCTGGCCAGTCTTAGTTTTCAGTCCCTGGTGACTGTTAAGCCCCATCCCCACGACAAGGAGCTGGCCTTTTTAGTGGTGCAAAATGAGGCCATCAGGGAGAGCAGCACTCTCTCTCCAGATGGAATTACAAAAAGGCAGACTGGAAAATGTATCAACATTACACCAGTGTACTGACTAAAGATATAAATACAGATAGAGACATCAACAAAATAGTTGATGAATTCAGTAGACTAATAATACAAGCTTCCAGTGAAACAATACCTAGAGGGGCACGGAAACACTACAAACCATACTGGAGTAGTGAACTAGAGGAACTGCACAATGACATGGAAACATCTCGAAAGCAAGCAGAAAATAACCCTTGCCAAGAACACCACAACAACTATCAGCATGCTAAAGCCAAATTTCAACGGGCTAAGCTACAAGCCAGACGGAGAAGCTGGAAAGAGAAAACAGAGTCCTTGAATCTTGAACGAGACACAAGAAAAGTGTGGAAGCTTGTAAAACAGCTGAATGATGAAGGTACAGAAAGGAACACCAAAATTACACTGAAGAAGGATGGAAACATTCTAACAGGTAAACATGCAGCAAATTACTTTGCAGACTCCTTTGCAAATGACAATAATATTGAAATTAGCCTAGAAAAACGACAAGAGACCCGTCTAAAACAACAAAATGCAAGACAAGAAGAGACCACACATGAAGTAATGGAAACACCCATTACACAAAGAGTGCTAGAGCTGGCAATATCCAAATTAAAAATGAAAAAGTCACCAGGCAGTGATGGAGTGTCCAATGAAATGATTAAGAACTTGGGAACTGCAGATCAACATTTGCTGGATCACAGGTAGAGTGCCACAGGCATGGAGAGAAGCAATTATGATACCATTACTAAAGCCAGGAAAAGATAGTTCAATGACATCCAGCTATAGACCAATCAGCCTTACAAGCTGTTTGTGTAAAACAATGGAACGTATAATCAATCTCAGACTGCAGTGGTACCTGGAAAGTGAAAATCTCCTTGTCCCACAACAAGCAGGCTTTAGACAGTGTTACTCTACCGAAGATCAGGCAACCTATCTTTCCCAGGAAATTGAGGATGCGTTTCAAGAAAAGAAACTGGTACTAGCAGCATGGATAGACCTAAAGAAAGCATTTGATAAGGTATGGAAGGAAGGGCTTCTGAAGAAACTGAGAAATTATGGAGTAAATGGCAGGATGTACAAATGGGTCAAAGCATACCTGCATAACAGGAGAGCCAGAGTGCAACTGGATGGTCTTAAGAGTAAGAAGGTCTTATTGCGCCAGGGCGTTCCACAAGGAGGGGTACTATCTCCAACACTTTTTCTGATCTACATCAATGACCTAGTTACTGAACTACCACATGGCATCAAAGTGGCAATGTATGCAGATGACTTGGTAATGTGGTGCACAGAGGAGTATGCAACAGTGGCCTCCAAATTGCTACAAAGAGCTATGAATGCACTGAATTCATGGACAAATAGATGGTGTATCAGCATCAATACAGACAAATGCAGTACTACACTTTTCACACTCTCCCCAAAACAAAAAGCAGGAGCCATCTACATAAACAATGAGCCTGTGAAAGAAGACATACAAGCTACATATCTCGGAGTTACATTTGATAACAAACTATCTTGGAAACAGCAGATAAATAAGGCAACCCAAAAAGCAAGGAGGAAATTGGCTATTCTAAGAAAGTTGTGTGGAACCACATGGGGTGCGAGTGGGAAAATACTCAGTAAAGTTTACCAACAGAGTATACGCCCACATTTAGAATATGGAACATCCGCATGGTGCTCAGCATCAAACACCACATTGCAAGAACTGGATAAAGTACAAAACCAGGCACTTAGGGTCATCACAGGAGCAATGAAATCAACACCAATATTGGAGATGGAGAAATTGTGGAGGATACCAGTACTGAGAGAACGGAGAGACACAAAGGTGCTGATACAGGCAGAAAAATTTGTATGCATGCCGAGACATCCAATGAAGGACAGATTCCAAAATCTTGCATTGGGACGACTTAAGAGAAGCAGCTTTATCCACCAAGCCAAGCGTATTAGTAGACAAACACCAGACATGCCAAGAGTTGTTAAACCCCTTCTGCCCATACCAGAACAGACTCCCTGGACAGATGAATCAGGATTATCAGTTCAAATACGGACAGAAGTGAAAGGAATAGTTGACAAAGAGGAACAAAATAGTCTACAGCGAAAAACAATAGCTCTCAGTTTCCTGGATGAAGAATACCCACAAGACCTATGGATTCGTGTGTACACAGATGGATCAGCACAGAATGCAGTAAAGAATGGGGGAGCAGGTGCATATATAGAGTACCCAAATAACACTAGGGATATGGATAAAATAGCAACAGGGAAATATTGTCACAATTATGATGCAGAAATACAAGCAATAAAGTTGGCAATAGAAAAACTGCTGAACAGTAATCTTAGCCCACAGCCTGTAGTGTTTTTGACAGATGCAAGATCAGTACTCCAGGCACTACAATCCAGAAAATTACCACATCTGCAGACCTTATTGACTGAACTCTGCAAGCACCACAGGGTTGCCCTGCAGTGGATCCCGTCTCACTGTGGAATACCAGGAAATGAGAAAGCAGATCAGTTGGCAAAGGAAGGTTCAACAGGCACACAACTAGATACACCAGTTACATACCATCATAAGAAACAGATAATCAAATCAATCAGAGGACCACAAGCCCCAAATCAGGATGCCTTTCATAATATGAATAGATATGAACAAGTTATCATTATACGCCTAAGAACAGGACACAATCGACTCCATAGTCACATGTATACAAAATTCAAGATCGGCACATCAACTACTTGTACATGTGGACAGGCACCCCAGACTGCTGAACACATACTTCAAGACTGCACTGAATATAGTAGACTGAGGAAAATCCATTGGCCCATAGATACAACACTACAGACAAAACTATATGGGCCACTGCAAGAATTACAAAAGACAGTAAAATTTATACAGGAAACGACATTGCAGATATAGACAATACTTCAGGCGAACGAAAGATAGATAGATAGTTTCTATCTGAACCAACTTATTGCCCATTTGTTTCTACCTGAACCAACTAATTGCCCATTTGTTTCTACCTGAACCAACTTATTGCCCATTTGTTTCTACCTGAACCAACTTATTGCCCATTTGTTTCTACCTGAACCAACTTATTGCCCATTTGTTTCTACCTGAATCAACTTATTGCCCATTTGTTTCTACCTGAACCAACTTATTGCCCATTTGTTTCTACCTGAACCAATTTATTGCCCATTTGTTTCTACCTGAACCAACTTATTGCCCATTTGTTTCTACCTTTAAAAAAAACCAATAAACAGCACAAAGCAGAATCGAAACCGTACCTCTCGACACAGCGGCGTGCCACGAGAAACAAACGCTAGAGCACACGACCAACTAATAAATCTTAAAAAGTTCCTATCGTTGGCGATGTCTTTCACGCATGTGTAATCATGACAATAAAGGTTACGATCACAACTCAGGAATAAATTGTAGATCTGTATTTCCCCTGCAATGATTCGTTCATCTATCGCCTCGCAAGTTTTCCTGTTTACCAATATTCATTTATTTTGTATTTGTCTCCATATATATCGGAATGCCACTCCCACTAGGCCATGTTTATGATGTGCCAGATAGCTCAAGCATAAAGACAGTCAATGACTGAGTGGAGGGAGTGGGAACGTGTAGCTTGTTTCATGAAACGATTCCCCAAAATGACGGAGTTGAGTCTTCACGTGACCTGGAACGCAGAGTAAGGGGAAGACAACGCTGCCATGATCTCAAACATCAACACAGGAATATGTCCGAGAGTGACGCAGGGGCAGACAACATAAGTGGCTCACGACTGGGATAGATCTCTTTGTGTCATCGATTTAGTATTGATTGATTGCATATTGATTTGCTATTAATTCTTTAGGTATTGATTTGCCTCCGATTGCTTCGGATTACGCCTTGTTATTGATTCAGTTGTGATTAATTTGTTATTTAGAGATTTGTTATTGATTTGTTATATCACTCAGGTCGCCCAGAAAAATGTGGAGTGACAAGAACTGACATAAGCACCATATGACACATACAAGTGCGACATAAGAAATAGGGTGGATATACATGTCATGTCTGTGAGAGAGGTCAGGAGTACGGTCAGGCCAGACACAATGATAACCGTCTTTAATGGACGGGTCTCGACTACGCCAGTTTACAGACAGCAGCAGCGAGTGTAAGAGAAATGTAGAGGGCAGTAGTTGCACGCGCAGATGATGGTGGTAATAATGATGTTGATGGTGATGTTGTTGATGGTGATGGTGATGATGAAGATGGTGATGGTGATGATGAAGATGGTGGTGGTGATGATGAAGATGGTGGTGGTGATGATGAAGATGGTGGTGGTGATGATGAAGATGGTGGTGGTGATGATGAAGATG
This sequence comes from Megaustenia siamemsis, assembly GCA_032433765.1. Lineage (NCBI taxonomy): Eukaryota > Metazoa > Mollusca > Gastropoda > Stylommatophora > Ariophantidae > Megaustenia > Megaustenia siamemsis. The sequence continues at coordinate 78,389,739 of JAVIAB010000160.1, read as the reverse complement.
GTAGTCTGACTCACAAAGTCACGGAGTAGGTACGGGATAAGTCATGCTCTCATACAAGCACAACACATAAAAAAACGCAATTAAAAATAATCAATAACATCATCATGTGTCACACCGGTTGGCGTAGGCGACCATGTCCTTCCTCAATTCTCGATCAACAGTAAAGTAAAAAAATGTAAAGTGCCCCCGTCACGCCAAGTGACGTATAGGGAATATGGTGTTAGCGACCATAAATTTGACAGACCTTCGGCACATGATTTTTGGGGTAATGTGGTCGGTATTACGCCCGTGCCGCTTTACCTTCCCAGAAAAAAAAATCCGGTACCCATTAAAGGCTGGGTGAACCCGAAAGCCGTCGGTTGGGATCGAACCCTACCTCTTTGGAAATGATCAACAGTGCATCGCATCAATTCTGTTGTTGACTGTTTTCCGTGCACAGTGTCGCATTTATGCTTCTCCATACTTTGGTAGGTTGAATGCGTAACGCCCTGTTATATATACAAATATATGCAGTAGATCTGTGGCGCCCGACAGAATCCATATGTATGAAAAAAAAAGTAAAGTACCCCCATCACGACAAGTGGCGTATAGGGAATATGGTGTTAGTGACCATATATTTTACAGACCTTCCGCACATGATTTTTGGGGTAATGTGGTCGGCATTACGCCCGTGCCGCTTCACTTTCTCTGAAACAAAAATCAGGGACACATTAATGGCTGGGTGAACCCGGAAGCCGTCCGTTGGAATCGAACCCTACCTCTTGTCAATCCATATGTATAATTGTCTATGATTAGTCTAGTGAGCCGCGATAGCTCAGTGGCTAGTGAACTGGGGAGCCGCGATAGCTAAGTGGCTAGTGAACTGGGGAGCCGCGATAGCTCAGTGGCTAGTGAACTGGGGAGCCGCGATAGCTCAGTGGCTAGTGAACTGGGGAGCCGCGATAGCTCAGTGGCTAGTGAACTGGGGAGCCGCGATAGCTAAGTGGCTAGTGAACTGGGGAGCCGCGATAGCTCAGTGGCTAGTGAACTGGGGAGCCGCGATAGCTCAGTGGCTAGTGAACTGGGGAGCCGCGATAGCTAAGTGGCTAGTGAACTGGGGAGCCGCGATAGCTCAGTGGTTAGTGAACTGGCCTACAAAGGACAAATAGTCGGGTTCGATCCCGATCGACGACTGTGGGTATACCCAGCCATAAATGGGTACCGAATTCTTTTCTTGGAAAGTAAAGCGGCATGGGCGTAATGTCGACCCCCATTACCCCCCCCCCCCCCCCACAAATAAAAAATTATGTGCCGAAGGTCTATACAAATGATTGGCACTCGTATTCCCTATACGGGCCTCTTCACTCTTACCATGATTAGACTAAATCATTCATAAACAAACAACTCAAGTGGTTTGGCCACTTGGTCAGAATGAATCCGCGCCAATCACCATCAAGGGCGTTCTTCTCGAGAATGCATGGAGAAAGACCAAGAGGAAGACCCAGAAGAAGATGGATAGATGCAATAAGAGAGACATGTAACAACAAAGGAAAATCACTAATTCGAGGAGCTAACCTAACTAATCTTCGTGACGGTCGAGGAGCTTAAGAACAAATAATATAAACCAAGACACCTTTTAGTGAACAGAGAAAGGAAGAAAGAAAGATTCATAAACTAGTAGAGCTTCCTGTCCTACGTCACTTCCTGTTATATCCTCTTGGGTGTCAATGGAGCGACAAATTTCAAGGACTGGCTCCACATATGGACTCAGCCACTGTCATGTCATTATGTTTGTTAGTGTTCCTGGTGCTGTCGCCCCGCATCTGCCAATGTCTGTGTCTCTATGTCCTCTTATTGCCAATGTCTGTGTCTCGATGTCCTCTGATTGCCAATGTCTGTGTCTCTATGTCCTCTTATTGCCAATGTCTGTGTCTCGATGTCCTCTGATTGCCAATGTCTGTGTCTCTATGTCCTCTTATTGCCAATGTCTGTGTCTCTATGTCCTCTTATTGCCAATGTCTGTGTCTCGATGTCCTCTGATTGCCAATGTCTGTGTCTCTATGTCCTCTTATTGCCAATGTCTGTGTCTCGATGTCCTCTGATTGCCAATGTCTGTGTCTCTATGTCCTCTTATTGCCAATGTCTGTGTCTCGATGTCCTCTGATTGCCAATGTCTGTGTCTCTATGTCCTCTTATTGCCAATGTCTGTGTCTCGATGTCCTCTTATTGCCAATGTCTGTGTCTCTATGTCCTCTTATTGCCAATGTCTGTGTCTCTATGTCCTCTTATTGCCAATGTCTGTGTCTCGATGTCCTCTGATTGCCAATGTCTGTGCCTCGATGTCCTCTTATTGCCAATGTCTGTGTCTCTATGTCCTCTTATTGCCAATGTCTGTGTCTCGATGTCCTCTTATTGCCAATGTCTGTGTCTCGATGTCCTCTGATTGCCAATGTCTGTGTCTCTATGTCCTCTTATTGCCAATGTCTGTGTCTCGATGTCCTCTTATTGCCAATGTCTGTGTCTCTATGTCCTCTGATTGCCAATGTCTGTGTCTCGATGTCCTCTGATTGCCAATGTCTGTGTCTCTATGTCCTCTGATTGCCAATATCTGTGTCTCGATGTCCTCTGATTGCCAATGTCTGTGTCTCGATGTCCTCTGATTGCCAATATCAAACGTGGTATCAAGCTAGAAGGTAATCTATTCGATAGAACATTTCATTTATTTTTTCTGCAGCAAACTCGAGACAGACTGTGCACTTTTCAAACTTTCGCCGTAAAGGAATACATTCAACAATGATCAAAATAACATCAATATGTAATATGAGTCAGCATTTACACACTTACAAATTAGCATCTACAGAAATAATAAATTAACAATCACAAATAATAAAGTAACATTTACACAAAGTAGTAGATTAACACTTATACAAATAACATATTAACATTTATACACAATAATAAATTAACATTTACACACAATAATAGATTAACATTTACACACGATACTAGATTAACATTTACACACAATAATACATTAACATTTACACAAATAACTTGTTAAGATCATATTCTCTAATACGTAGACCCCTCTCCCATAATTTGCACCAACCAAAATGTGGGGGAACTACAGAACACACCGGATGTTGGCTAGTGTGTGTCTTCTGCTTGTACATCGCAGAATATTGGGAACATGCAGCTCGCTGATTTGATCCGTATGTTCTGTGACCATATCAGCTGAGAGCATCAACGCAATCCGCAAATAATGAATGCTGTGAGCACAGTAAACACAGCTAATCGGTTTACCTCTATCGCTACGGTCATTGTAGATGACCAATTCAAAATGCGGTTCGTCAGATAGGACTCATGTTTTATACCAGATAGGACTCATGTTTTATACCAGATAGGACTCATGTTTTATACTAGATAGGACTCATGTTTTATACCAGATAGGACTCATGTTTTATACTAGATAGGACTCATGTTTTATACTAGATAGGACTCATGTTTTATACCAGATAGGACTCATGTTTTATACCAGATAGGACTCATGTTTTATACCAGATAGGACTCATGTTTTATACCAGATAGGACTCATGTTTTATACCAGATAGGACTCATGTTTTATACCAGATAGGACTCATTTTTTTATACCAGATAGGACTCATGTTTTATACCAGATAGGACTCATGTTTTATACCAGATAGGACTCATGTTTTATACCAGATAGGACTCATGTTTTATACCAGATAGGACTCATGTTTTATACCAGATAGGACTCATGTTTTATACCAGATAGGACTCATGTTTTATACCAGATAGGACTCATGTTTTACACCTACAAAGGAAATGTTTGATGATGTCTTCTAATTATTTGGAAATCAATGGTCGAACGTGCCGTTCTATTGACAGAACTTCTCTCAGAACAAGGCCACACGAAGATGAAGTTCACGGCTGTTTTCTTTAATCTCAAAAAGGTATTTTAGTTCAAATCATAAAAATGTTAAAATTTAGTGAGTTTTTAGGGGCCATCATCATTGCATCCCGAACATGTCCATATTTTACTAATTGTGTGAATATATTGCCAAGATGGAACAATTAATACACTGCAATATATGAAGTGGGAGACGCGATTGCTCAGTGGTTAGTCAACTGGACTACAAAGGACAAGATGTAGGGTTCGATCCCTTCCGACGGCTTCCGGGTTCACCCAGCCTTAAATGGGTACCGGATTTTTTCTGGTAAAGTAAAGCGGCACGGGCGTAATACCGACCACATTACCCCAAAAATCATGTGCTGAAGGTCTGTAAAATTGAAGGTCACTAACACCATATTCTCTCTACACCACATTCCCTCTACACTACCTGGCGTGACGGGGGCTCTTTACCTTTTTTCTACTAGATATATGAATGTATCTCATTTCCTTCATAATGGAAGGTATGGTTCATGGGCGACACATCAGGGGTAGACCAAGAAGAAGGTGGTTTCAAGATATCAAGGAGACCTTGAACATGACAACTGAAGATTTGAGAGATCTGGCCAGAGACAGAGATTCTTTCAGACGGGCTGTGATGAATGCAGCATTCTGTGAGAGATCATACTAGAGACAGAGATTCTTTCAGACGGGCTGTGATGAATGCAGCATTCTGTGAGAGATCTTACTAGAGACAGAGATTCTTTCAGACGGGCTGTGATGAGTGCAGCATTCTGTGAGAGATCTTACTAGAGACAGAGATTCTTTCAGACGGGCTGTGATGAGTGCAGCATTCTGTGAGAGATCTTACTAGAGACAGAGATTCTTTCAGACGGGCTGTGATGAGTGCAGCATTCTGTGAGAGATCTGGCCAGAGACAGAGATTCTTTCAGACGGGCTGTGATGAATGCAGCATTCTGTGAGAGATCTTACTAGAGACAGAGATTCTTTCAGACGGGCTGTGATGAATGCAGCATTTTGTGAGAGATCTTACTAGAGACAGAGATTCTTTCAGACGGGCTGTGATGAGTGCAGCATTCTGTGAGAGATCTGGCCAGAGACAGAGATTCTTTCAGACGGGCTGTGATGAATGCAGCATTCTGTGAGAGATCTTACTAGAGACAGATTCTTTCAGACGGGCTGTGATGAATGCAGCATTCTGTGAGAGATCTTACTAGAGACAGAGTCTTTCAGACGGGCTGTGATGAGTGCAGCATTCTGTGAGAGATCTTACTAGAGACAGAGATTCTTTCAGACGGGCTGTGATGAGTGCAGCATTCTGTGAGAGATCTTACTAGAGACAGAGTCTTTCAGACGGGCTGTGATGAATGCAGCATTCTGTGAGAGATCTTACTAGAGACAGATTCTTTCAGACGGGCTGTGATGAGTGCAGCGGTCTGCGGGAGATCTGGCTGGTAACAAAAAATATTTGAGCGCTAATGGGCGTTGTCACTGTGACTGTCGTTTAGCGACGGCGGTACTAACACTGAGGCTGCTGACAACTACAAATCTCCAGACCGTGACGTATTTTCCTGACCGGATGTTCCAATAAAACTTAAAATATTGGACAACTTGGTTTCCATGGAAACTGGGATGTGAAATGTCGCTTTCGAATTCAAAAAATATTTATGGGGATCGAAATAATGTCGAATTTGATCACGTGATTCCTCTGTGTTGTGGGGATTGTATGTTCAAGGTCGGAGGCAGTGAGAGACAGAAATTGAATAGAAGACGGAAACAATATGAAAGAGCTGGGCAGCAGAATGGACGCAGTTTGAATTAGATACACGTGGATGTGTGAATGTGGGTAAGGAGGAAAGGAGGAGAAAGTAATGATTACAAAACTGAATGATTGCTGAAAATCATTATGTAATTGTAAGGGAGAGAGAGAGGAAGTGACAAGGAATGGTTTCAAAACTGAAATAAGCAAAAGTAGTAGGGAAAGAAATAGAACGCAAACATAAGAGAGTGAGTAGAGAACATCGTGGTCTTGAAGAGTAGAGAGAAAGGAAGAAGAGAGTAGTGTGGATGATGTGAGAGAAAGGAAGAAGAGAGTAGTGTGGATGATGTGAGAGAAAGGAAGAAGAGAGTAGTGTGGATAATGTGAGAGAAAGGAAGAAGAGAGTAGTGTGGATGATGTGAGAGAAAGGAAGAAGAGAGTAGTGTGGATGATGTGAGAGAAAGGAAGAAGAGAGTAGTGTGGATGATGTGAGAGAAAGGAAGAAGAGAGTAGTGTGGATGATGTGAGAGAAAGGAAGTAGAGAGTAGTGTGCATAATGTGAGAGAAAGGAAGAAGAGAGTAGTGTGGATAATGTGAGAGAAAGGAAGAAGAGAGTAGTGTGCATAATGTGAGAGAAAGGAAGAAGAGAGTAGTGTGGATGATGTGAGAGAAAGGAAGAAGAGAGTAGTGTGGATAATGTGAGAGAAAGGAAGAAGAGAGTAGTGTGGATGATGTGAGAGAAAGGAAGAAGAGAGTAGTGTGGATAATGTGAGAGAAAGGAAGAAGAGAGTAGTGTGGATAATGTGAGAGAAAGGAAGAAGAGAGTAGTGTGCATAATGTGAGAGAAAGGAAGAAGAGAGTAGTGTGCATAATGTGAGAGAAAGGAAGAAGAGAGTAGTGTGGATAATGTGAGAGAAAGGAAGAAGAGAGTAGTGTGGATGATGTGAGAGAAAGGAAGAAGAGAGTAGTGTGGATAATGTGAGAGAAAGGAAGAAGAGAGTAGTGTGGATAATGTGAGAGAAAGGAAGAAGAGAGTAGTGTGGATAATGTGAGAGAAAGGAAGAAGAGAGTAGTGTGGATAATGTGAGAGAAAGGAAGAAGAGAGTAGTGTGGATAATGTGAGAGAAAGGAAGAAGAGAGTAGTGTGGATAATGTGAGAGAAAGGAAGAAGAGAGTAGTGTGCATAATGTGAGAGAAAGGAAGAAGAGAGTAGTGTGCATAATGTGAGAGAAAGGAAGAAGAGAGTAGTGTGGATAATGTGAGAGAAAGGAAGAAGAGAGTAATGTGGATGATTTGAGAGAAAGGTAGAAGAGAGTGGTGTGGATGATGTGAGAGAAAGGAAGAAGAGAGTAATGTGGATGATTTGAGAGAAAGGAAGAAGGGAGTAGTGTAGATGATGTGAGAGAACGGAAGAAGAAAGTAATGTGGATGATGTGAGAGAAAGGAAGAAGAGAGTAGTGTGCATAATGTGAGAGAAAGGAAGAAGAGAGTAGTGTGGATAATGTGAGAGAAAGGAAGAAGAGAGTAGTGTGGATAATGTGAGAGAAAGGAAGAAGAAAGTAGTGTGGATGATGTGAGAGAAAGGAAGAAGAGAGAAGTGTGGATGATGTGAGAGAAAGGAAGAAGAGAGAAGTGTGGATGTTGTGAGAGAAAGGAAGAAGAGAGTAATGTGGATGATTTGAGAGAAAGGAAGAAGAGAGAAGTGTGGATGATGTGAGAGAAAGGTAGAAGAGAGTAATGTGGATGATTTGAGAGAAAGGAAGAAGAGAGAAGTGTGGATGATTTGAGAGAAAGGAAGAAGAGAGTAGTGTAGATGATTTGAGAGAAAGGAAGAAGAAAGTAATGTGGATGATTTGAGAGAAAGGAAGAAGACAGTAATGTGGATGATGTGAGAGAACGGAAGAAGACAGTAATGTGGATGATTTGAGAGAAAGGAAGAAGAGAGTAGTGTGGATGATGTGAGAGAAAGGAAGAAGACAGTAATGTGGATGATGTGAGAGCAAGGAAGAAGACAGAAATGTGGATGATGTGAGAGAAAGGAAGTAGACAGTAATGTGGATGATGTGAGAGAAAGAAATGTCGTGAAGTGGCTTCATGAGGTTTTCTTCTAATGCAACGCGAGAGAGCGAAAAGAAGAATGTGTAAATAGAGACATCGAGAGGATTATGTTAACTGAAATATCGAGAGGATTATGTAAATAGAGATATCGAGAGGATTATGTAAATAGAGATATCGAGAGGATTGTGTAAATAGAGATATCGAGAGGACTATGTAAATAGAGATATCGAGAGGATTATGTAAATAGAGATATCGAGAGGATTATGTAAATAGAGATATCGAGAGGATTATGTAAATAGAGATATCGGGAGGACTGTGTAAATAGAGATATCGAGAGGACTGTGTAAATAGAGATATCGAGAGGATTATATAAAGAAAGGTATCTAGAGGACATGTAAACAGATATATAGAGAGGATTATATAAGGAGAGATATCGAGAGGATTATGTAAAGAGAATATAGATAAGCTTCTGAATAAAGAGAAAAGGGTTAGGGTTTGAGAAAAGAAAAATATGGATAAAGTTATGTAAAGTAAGAGGGGAGACGAGATAGCTCACTGGTTAGTCAACTGGACTACAAAGAACAAGAGGTATGGTTCGGTCCCAACCGACGACTTCCGGTTTACACAACCTTAAATGGGTACCGGATTTTTTCTGGGAAAGTAAAACGGCACGGGCGTAATACCGACAACATTACCCCAAAAATCATGTTCTGAAGGTCTGTAAAATGTATGGCCACTAACACCATATTCCCTATACGTCACGTGGCGTGACGGGTCACTAACACCATATTCCCTATACGCCACGTGGCGTGACGGGTCACTAACACCATATTCCCTATACGTCACGTGGCGTGACGGGTCACTAACACCATATTCCCTATACGTCACGTGGCGTGACGGGTCACTAACACCATATTCCCTATACGTCACGTGGCGTGACGGGTCACTAACACCATATTCCCCATACGCCACGTGGCGTATGTGTGACGGGGGCTCTTTACTTTTACTTTTTTTTAAATGTAAAGTGAGATAAGGAAATAGTTCTGTAAATTGAGATAAGGAAAGGGTTCTGTAAAGTGAGATAAGGAAAGAGTTCTGTAAAGTGAGATAAGGAAAGAGTTCTGTAAAGTGAGATAAGGAAAGAGTCATGTAAAGTGAGATAAGGAAAGAGTTCTGTAAAGTGAGATAAGGAAAGAGTTCTGTAAAGTGAGATAAGGAAAGAGTTCTGTAAAGTGAGATAAGGAAAGAGTTCTGTAAAGTGAGATAAGGAAAGAGTTCTGTAAAGTGAGATATGGAAAGAGTTCTGTAATTTGAGATCAGGAAAGAACTCTGTAAAGTGAGATAAGACTATAATTCTGTAATGTGAGATAAAGAAAGTATTATGTACATTGAGATATGGAAAAAGTGCAAAGTGAGATCACGAGCTATGTAATTTGAGATAAGGAAAGAATTCTGTACAATGAGATCAGGAAAAAATTATGTAAAGTGAGATCAGGAAAGAATTATGTAAAATGAGATCAGGAAAGAATTCTGTAAAGTGAAATAAGGAAAGAATTCTGTAAAACGAGATCAGGAAAAAATTCTGTAAAACGAGATCAGGAAAAAATTCTGTAAAACGAGATCAGGAAAGAATTCTGTAAAGTGAGATCAGGAAAGAATTCTGTAAAGTGAGATCAGGAAATAATTCTGTAAAGTGAGATCAGGAAATAATTCTGTAAAGTGAGATCAGGAAAGAATTCTGTAAAGTGAGATCAGGAAAGAATTCTGTAAAGTGAGATAAGGAAAGAATTCTGTAAAGTGAGATCAGGAAATAATTCTGTAAAGTGAGATCAGGAAATAATTCTGTAAAGTGAGATCAGGAAATAATTCTGTAAAGTGAGATCAGGAAAGAATTCTGTAAAGTGAGATAAAGAAAGTGTTATGTACAGTGAGATAACGAAAGATTTCTGTAAAGTGAGATAAGGAAAGAGTGTAAAGTGAGATCATGAAAGAATTCTGTACAATGAGATCAGGAAAAAATTATGTAAAGTGAGATCAGGAAAGAATTATGTAAAATGAGATCAGGAAAGAATTCTGTAAAGTGAAATAAGGAAAGAATTCTGTAAAACGAGATCAGGAAAAAATTCTGTAAAACGAGATCAGGAAAAAATTCTGTAAAACGAGATCAGGAAAGAATTCTGTAAAGTGAGATCAGGAAAGAATTCTGTAAAGTGAGATCAGGAAATAATTCTGTAAAGTGAGATCAGGAAATAATTCTGTAAAGTGAGATCAGGAAAGAATTCTGTAAAGTGAGATCAGGAAAGAATTCTGTAAAGTGAGATAAGGAAAGAATTCTGTAAAGTGAGATCAGGAAATAATTCTGTAAAGTGAGATCAGGAAATAATTCTGTAAAGTGAGATCAGGAAAGAATTCTGTAAAGTGAGATAAGGAAAGAATTCTGTAAAGTGAGATAAGGAAAGAATTCTGTACAGTGAGATAAGGAAAGAATTCTGTAAAGTGAGATCAGGAAATAATTCTGTAAAGTGAGATAAGGAAATAGTTCTGTAATGTGAGATAAAGAAAGAGTGTAAAGTGAGATCACGAAAGTGTTATGTACAGTGAGATAACGAAAGATTTCTGTAAAGTGAGATAAGGAAAGAGTGTAAAGTGAGATCATGAAAGAATTCTGTAAAGCGAGATAAAGAAAAAGTTCTGTAAAGTGAAGTAAGGAAAGAGTGTAAAGTGAGATAAGGAAATAGTTCTGTAAAGTGAAATAAGGAAATTGTTCTGTAAGGTGAGACAAGGAAATAGTTCTGTAAAGTGAGATAAGGAAATAGTTCTGTAAAGTGAGATAAGGAAATAGTTCTGTAAAGTGAAATAAGGAAATTGTTCTGTAAGGTGAGACAAGGAAATAGTTCTGTAAAGTGAGATAAGGAAATAGTTCTGTAAAGTGAGATAAGGAAATAGTTCTGTAAAGAGAACAGATGCGATGAGGTAGTCTTTGAGAATACCGAAAGGTATTAGGTTCTTTAAGAATGCCGAAAGGTATATTCATAGCCTGGGTAAATTGTGTCCATATTTTTCTATGTGGTCATCTTTTCCAGTTGTACTGAACTGTCCCTTGAACTTTGTCTACATGGAACATGTTCTATGATTGTATTGATAACCTACATGGAACATGTTCTATGATTGTATTGATAACCTACATGGAACATGTTCTATGATTGTATTGATTACCTACATGGAACATGTTCTATGATTGTATTGATTACCTAGATGGAACATGTTCTATGATTGTATTGATTACCTACATGGAACATGTTCTATGATTGTATTGATTACCTAGATGGAACATGTTCTATTATTGTATTGATTACCTACATGGAACATGTTCTATGATTGTATTGATTACCTACATGGAACATGTTCTATGATTGTATTGATTACCTAGATGGAACATGTTCTATGATTGTATTGATTACCTACATGGAACATGTTCTATGATTGTATTGATTACCTAGATGGAACATGTTCTATGATTGTATTGATTACCTACATGGAACATGTTCTATGATTGTATTGATTACCTACATGGAACATGTTCTATGATTGTATTGATTACCTACATGGAACATGTTCTATGATTGTATTGATTACCTAGATGGAACATGTTCTATGATTGTATTGATTACCTACATGGAACATGTTCTATGATTGTATTGATTACCTACATGGAACATGTTCTATCATTGTATTGATTACCTACATGGAACATGTTCTATGATTGTATTGATTACCTAGACGTAATTACTGCGCTCTTTTATTATTTTATTTTTACTGGTTAGGTAACTGGAGTATTTCTGATTTAGGTGAGTCCTTTTGCATATTCCTGTTTCAGCCATCTTCATCGTTTCTCTTTTCACGACTTCTTTGTTTCATTGTACCATCTGGCGTTATTTATTTGAGCTGTTGTGTAACTGTTGACATCTCTCCATGCTGGCCTGACGTTCAGGTGTCCGGACACAGCCACTTAAGTTAGTCCCATGCAACACGGGTTCTCCTAAACTGAACCAGACTTTTACTTTCACACAAGAAACGGGCAGTACAAGTAATAAACTATGTACGCTCTCTCTGTGTCTAAGCTATGAAACTTTGACAAAGTATTCTACCTGTGTCTAACCTATGAAACTTTGACAAAGTATTCTCCCTGTGTCTACGCTATGAAACTTTGACAAAGTATTCTCCCTGTGTCTACGCTATGAAACTTTGACAAAGTATTCTCCCTGTGTCTACGCTATGAAACTTTGACAAAGTGTTCTACCTGTGTCAAGACTATAAACTTTGACAAAGTGTTCTCCCTGTGTCTAAGCTATAAAGCTTTGACAAAGTATTCTCCCTGTGTCTAAGCTATAAAACTTTGACAAAGTATTTTCCCTGTGTCTAAGCTATAAAACTTTGACAAAGTGTTCTCCCTGTGTCTAAGCTATAAAACGTTGACAAAGTGTTCTCCCTGTGTCTAAGCTATACAACTTTGACAAAGTGTTCTCCCTGTGTCTAAGCTATAAAACTTTGACAAAGTGTTCTCCCTGTGTCTAAGCTATAAAACTTTGACAAAGTGTTCTCCCTGTGTCTAAGCTATAAAACTTTGACAAAGTGTTCTCCCTGTGTCTAAGCTATAATACTTTGACAAAGTGTTCTCCCTGTGTCTAAGCTATAATACTTTGACAAAGTGTTCTCCCTGTGTCTAAACTATGAAACTTTGACAAAGTGTTCTCTGAGTGTTTCCAACTATCACTGCCAAATTATTTTGACGCACTTTGTTGACGTACAAGTTGTGTACAAATTCTAAGTGGTGTACAAAAAAAAACAAAGTGAGAAGTTCAATTTGCGTACAAGAAGATCAAGATAGATATTTGAAGTTGTGTACAAAAAATAAAGAGAAAAGACGATATATTGTACAAGAAAATAAAAAGAGAATTTGAGATGGTGTACATGAGAATAAAAAAAAGAGAATTTGAAACGTTGTGTACAAGAAAGTAAATAAAATTAAAGTTTGTGTACAAGAAAATAAAAATAGAAAAGTCCAAAGCATGTAAAAGATAGAAGCGAAAGGACAAGGTTTCTGTTAAGTCTAAGCAACGACGTCTTCAATCACGTGATAATGGCAACCAATCCACACCGACTTCACAAAAATTACTCTGCCTACTTCTGGTTAGCTCGACTCCTAGATTAACCAGACAAGACTGCTACTTCCACCAGACAAAGTCTGTCAGGACATTCATCTTAATGAATCGACTACGTGGAGGGCCGCATTTTAAACAGAACTAATGAAAACATTTTTAGGAATAGTTCAAATTAGAACGGGAATAGGCAGCACTAACACATGTAATGTTTACATCAGAAATGAAATGAATTAATTACATTCGTTGATTCTAATGATCTAATCCATTTAGACTTCTACCTATCTATTTCAGCTATATCAAAAGTAGCTTTCCAAAAAAATGAGGAAGATACTGTGAAATCCATTTTTGACAACAGAAACAAGGAAAATAGTTCTTAAATGTTATATAGAGCCAGTCTTAACATATGGATGTGAATCATGGACAATAGGAAAACAGACAAGAAAATCACTGCAGTCTGTAGAAATGTGGTTTTACAGAAGAATGTTGAGAATACCATGGACAGCTAAGAAGAATAATCAAAACGTTCTGAAAGAGGCCAAAGCAAAAAGAGAGGTAATTTCCAATATTAGGAAGAAACAATCATCATTTGTTGGCCATGTAATGAGAAGAGAACAACTGGAATATATTGTAACAACTGGGAGAATTGAGGGACGAAGAGATAGAGGGAAGAAAAGAGAAAAGATACCAGACAGCTTAAGAGAATGGCTTGGCAGAAGGTTAACAACAGAAATGATAAATAACTGTCGAAATCGAAAGTTGTGGAGAGACATGATCACCTACGCCAGCAAGCCCCGTACTTGATGTTGATGATGAACTATCTATTTACCTTTCCAGCCGTAGCCAGCCCATATGGCATTGACCCAGATACTCTTTATCTTATCTACAACTTTATTTTAGCAGTTGACAATCTTTGTAGACATTTTAAAAAAATCAAATTTCGTCATTTGTTTCTGTTCAGTGCAAGCACAACTCTATCTCACTGAGGGAGGTGATTCCTGTTGCTCTTGCTTCTCTGATCAATGTTCTTCTTAGCGTCTCTTTGGGTCGGCCTCTTTTCCTCTTACCTGTTGTTTTCCCACATGAGGGCTTGCTTTGCTATTCGTTTATTATCTTTCCTCGTCACTTTTAGACTGTTTAAATGTTAGACTTCCATCAAAGTGGCGAACCTACATGTGGCTCATGCCCATATCTACTATGTTAGACTTCCATCAAAGTGGCGAACCTACATGTGGCTCATGCCCATATCTACTATGTTAGACTTCCATCAAAGTGGCGTACCTACATGTGGCACATGCCCATATCTACTATGTTAGACTTCCATCAAAGTGGCGTACCTACATGTGGCACATGCCCATATCTACTATGTTAGACTTCCATCAAAGTGGCGTATATACATGTGGCACATGCCCATATCTACTATGTTAGACTTCCATCAAAGTGGCGAACCTACATGTGACACATGCCCATATCTACTATGTTAGACTTCCATCAAAGTGGCGAACCTACATGTGACACATGCCCATATCTACTATGTTAGACTTCCATCAAAGTGGCGTACCTACATGTGGCACATGCCCATATCTACTATGTTAGACTTCCATCAAAGTGGCGTATATACATGTGGCACATGCCCATATCTACTATGTTAGACTTCCATCAAAGTGGCGTATATACATGTGGCACATGCCCATATCTACTATGTTAGACTTCCATCAAAGTGGCGAACCTACATGTGACACATGCCCATATCTACTATGTTAGACTTCCATCAAAGTGGCGAACCTACATGTGACACATGCCCATATCTACTATGTTAGACTTCCATCAAAGTGGCGTACCTACATGTGGCTCATGCCCATATCTACTATGTTAGACTTCCATCAAAGTGGCGAACCTACATGTGGCACATGCCCATATCTACTATGTTAGACTTCCATCAAAGTGGCGAACCTACATGTGGCACATGCCCATATCTACTATGTTAGACTTCCATCAAAGTGGCGAACCTACATGTGGCACATGCCCATATCTACTATGTTAGACTTCCATCAAAGTGGCGAATCTACATGTGGCACATGCCCATATCTACTATGTTAGACTTCCATCAAAGTGGCGAACCTACATGTGACACATGCCCATATCTACTATGTTAGACTTCCATCAAAGTGGCGAACCTACATGTGGCACATGCCCATATCTACTATGTTAGACTTCCATCAAAGTGGCGTACCTACATGTGGCACATGCCCATATCTACTATGTTAGACTTCCATCAAAGTGGCGAACCTACATGTGGCACATGCCCATATCTACTATGTTAGACTTCCATCAAAGTGGCGAACCTACATGTGGCACATGCCCATATCTACTATGCCTCCGTTTCAGCAACCAATTAATTCTGATCGTTCACGCGGTTCTGTTGAACCTGTCGCGCTTTGAAAAAGGACGGGTAGCTCATGATGAACACATCCGAGTCGGTGTAACAGTCGTCGCCGGCGAAAAGATATCCATGCGTCGGCGCCGAGTCAGAGTGTACTTCGTGGGCAGTGAGCTTGCCCCAAACAATGCTGTCCCAACAAACAAAGTCAGGCCTCCGGTGATGTACACGATCCAACAGGAGTCCAGCTGGTGGTAAATATGCACACAGCCCACAATCCTATCCTACTGTAACACTAGAGCCGGGAACCACTCCACTTGCATCAACTATGAAACTGGCTGATCTTTTAATAACAAAAAATAACAAATGGAGTTTGTCTGTTTCCTCCTGTGTTGTGAGTGTTGCAGTCCTGTAGGATATGCTCTAGAGTTTGTCTGTTTCCTCCTGTGTTGTGAGTGTTGCAGTCCTGTAGGATATGCTCTAGAGTTTGTCTGTTTCCTCCTGTGTTGAGAGTGTTGCAATCCTGTAGGATATGCTCTAGAGTTTGTCTGTTTCCTCCTCTGTTGAGAGTGTTGCAGTCCTGTAGGATCTGCTCTAGAGTTTGTCTGGATGCTCCTGTGTTGAGAGTGTTGCAGTCCTGTAGGATCTGCTCTAGAGTTTGTCTGGATGCTCCTGTGTTGAGAGTGTTGCAGTCCTGTAGGATCTGCTCTAGAGTTTGTCTGGATGCTCCTGTGTTGAGAGTGTTGCAGTCCTGTAGGATCTGCTCTAGAGTTTGTCTGGATGCTCCTGTGTTGAGAGTGTTGCAGTCCTGTAGGATCTGCTCTAGAGTTTGTCTGGATGCTCCTGTGTTGAGAGTGTTGCAGTCCTGTAAGACATGCTCTAGAGTTTGTCTGTTTGCTCCTGTGTTGAGAGTGTTGCAGTCCTGTAAGACATGCTCTAGAGTTTGTCTGTTTGCTCCTGTGTTGAGAGTGTTGCAGTCCTGTAGGATCTGCTCTAGAGTTTGTCTGTTTGCTCCTGTGTTGAGAGTGTTGCAGTCCTGTAGGATCTGCTCTAGAGTTTGTCTGTTTGCTCCTGTGTTGAGAGTGTTACAGTCCTGTAGGACATGCTCTAGAGTTTGTCTGTTTGCTCCTGTGTTGCGAGTATTGCAGTCGTGTAGGATATGCTCTAGAGTTTGTCTGTTTGCTCCTGTGTTGAGAGTGTTGCAGTCATTTAGGATATGCTCTAGAGTTTGTTTCTTCTCCCCTCCTCTCTCTCTTCCTCTCTCCCCTCCTCTCTCTCTTTCCCTCTGTTTCTCATCCCCTCCTCTATCTCTCCTCCCCTCCTCTCTCTCTCTCTCTCTGTGTTATTACGAGACTGGACATTTTTGTTCCACAAACTTTCATAACTGGCAATGTGACCAGAATGTTGCCAGGTACTCGCTCACATTTATGACCAGAGTTTGCAGCAGCTGTCCTCTGTGCCAGTTAACACGATGTTTGGGGACAAAAGTGCTTTCTAGCATCTCATGAAATCTGTCAAGTCGTTTATAACTATTTATAGCTCAAGACTGGTATCTAGGGTCGACCATACATTCGACCATCCTTCAGGTGTCCTGTGTGGTCGACCATCCTTCAGGTGTCCTGTGTGGTCGACCATCCTTCAGGTGTCCTGTGTGGTCGACCATCCTTCAGGTGTCCTGTGTGGTTGACCATCCTTCAGGTGTCCTGTGTGGTCGACCATCCTTCAGGTGTCCTGTGTGGTCGACCATCCTTCAGATGTCCTGTGTGCTCGACCATCCTTCAGGTGTCCTGTGTGGTCGACCATCCTTCAGGTGTCCTGTGTTATCGACCATCCTTCAGGTGTCCTGTGTGGTCGACCATCCTTCAGGTGTCCTGTGTGGTCGACCATCCTTCAGGTGTCCTGTGTGGTCGACCATCCTTCAGGTGTCCTGTGTGGTCGACCATCCTCCAGGTGTCCTGTGTGGTCGACCATCCTCCAGGTGTCCTGTGTGGTCGACCATCCTTCAGGTGTCCTGTGTGGTCGACCATCCTTCAGGTGTTCTGTGTGGTCGACCATCCTCCAGGTGTCCTGTGTGGTCGACCATCCTTCAGATGTCCTGTGTGGTCGACCATCCTCCAGGTGTTATGTGTGGTCGACCATCCTTCAGGTGTCCTGTGTGGTCGACCATTCTTCAGATGTCCTGTGTGGTCGACCATCCTCCAGGTGTTATGTGTGGTCGACCATCCTTCAGATGTCCTGTGTGGTCGACCATCCTTCAGGTGCCCTGTGTGGTCGACCATCCTTCAGGTGCCCTGTGTGGTCGACCATCCTCCAGGTGTCCTGTGTGGTCGACCATCCTCCAGATGTCCTGTGTGGTCGACCATCCTCCAGATGTCCTGTGTGGTCGACCATCCTTCAGGTGTCCTGTGTGGTCGACCATCCTTCAGATGTCCTGTGTGGTCGACCATCCTTCAGGTGTCCTGTGTGGTCGACCATCCTCCAGGTGTCCTGTGTGGTCGACCATCCTCCAGGTGTCCTGTGTGGTCGACCATCCTCCAGGTGTCCTGTGTGGTCGACCATCCTTCAGGTGTCCTGTGTGGTCGACCATCCTTCAGGTGTCCTGTGTGGTCGACCATCCTCCAGGTGTCCTGTGTGGTTGACCATCCTTCAGATGTCCTGTGTGGTCGACCATCCTCCAGGTGTTATGTGTGGTCGACCATCCTTCAGATGTCCTGTGTGGTCGACCATCCTTCAGGTGCCCTGTGTGGTCGACCATCCTCCAGGTGTCCTGTGTGGTCGACTATCCTCCAGATGTCCTGTGTGGTCGACCATCCTTCAGATGTCCTGTGTGGTCGACCATCCTCCAGATGTCCTGTGTGGTCGACCATCCTACAGATGTCCTGTGTGGTCGACCATCCTTCAGATGTCCTGTGTGGTCGACCATTCTTCAGATGTCCTAGTTTAGATCTTGACCAAGTGAATGTTGCTCCCATTGTTCTATGACAGGCCATTTACCCATGTATACAATTGTTCTACAACAGGCCATCTACCCATGTATACAATTGTTCTATAACTGGCCATCTACCCATGTATACAGTTGTTCTATAACAGACCATTTACCCATGCATACAATTGTTCTATAACAGGCCATTTACCCATGTATACAATTGTTCTATAACAGGCCATTTACCCATGTATACAATTGTTCTATAACAGGCCATTTGCCCATGTATACAGTTGTTCTATAACAGGTTATTTACCCATGTATACAATTGTTCTATAACAGGCCATCTACCCATGTATACAGTTGTTCTATAACAAGGCGTTTACCCATGAATACAATTGTTCTATAACAAGCCATTTACCCATGTATACAGTTGTTCTATAACAAGCCATTTACCCATGTATACAGTTGTTCTATAACAAGCCATTTACCCATGTATACAATTGTTCTATAACAAGCCATTTACCCATGTATACAGTTGTTCTATAACAAGCCATTTACCCATGTATACAATTGTTCTATAACAAGGCATTTACCCATGTATACAATTGTTCTATAACAAGCCATTTGCCCGTGTATACAACTGTTCTATAACAAGCCATTTACCCATGTATACAATTGTTCTATAACAAGCCATTTACCCATGTATACAATTGTTCTATAACAAGCCATTTACCCATGTATACAATTGTTCTATAACAGGCCATTTACCCATGTATACAATTGTTCTATAACAAGCCATTTACCCATGTATACAATTGTTCTATAACAAGCCATTTACCCATGTATACAATTGTTCTACAATTTCCACCATGCCAAGTTTGAAGAACATCCCTTTCTTGTTGACTCGCTGGCTGGTTTATTAAAGTTTGATAATCGTACCAAGGCGTGTGTGTGTGTGTGAGTGTGTGTGAGTGTGTGTGTGTGTGTGAGTGTGTGTGTGCGTGTGTGTGAGTGTGTGTGAGTGTGTGTGTGTGTGAGTGTGTGTGTGTGTGTGAGTGTGTGTGTGTGTGTGTGTGTGTGTGTGAGTGTGAGTGTGTGTGTGTGTGTGTGAGTGTGTGTGTGTGAGTGTGTGTGTGTGTGAGTGTGTGTGTGTGTGTGTGTGTGTGTGTGAGTGTGTGTGTGCGTGTGTGTGTGTGAGTGTGTGTGTGTGTGTGTGTGTGTGTGTGTGTGTGTCTGGTCCCTTGCCTGTCGGTTGTTTCTAAAGTCTGATTGGTGGACCATAAATGGCCTGTCAGAGAGTTAGACAAGACATACAAACAACCAAACAGACAAAGAGACATACACACACATCAAAAAATACACTTTTGAATCAAGTTTCAACAACAATCAAGGTCAGTTAAAACTCACTCCAACGTTAGAGATGAGAGAGCTTACGCGTCCTTTTGTATGAGCTCATGTAATAATATAAAAGACTTGTAAGTATTTATGTATTCGATTGGTGAAATAACTCGCCGTATTCGTGACTTCGATACATGAGATAACGCACCGTATTCGTGACATCAATACATGAGATAACGCACCGTATTCGTGATATCATTACATGAGATAACACGCCGTAATCGTGACATCAATACATGAGATAACACGCCGTAATCGTGACATCAATACATGAGATAACACGCCGTAATCGTGACATCAATACATGAGATAACACGCCGTATTCGTGACATCAATACATGAGATAACACGCCGTATTCGTGACTTCGATACATGAGATAACACGCCGTATTCGTGACTTCGATACATGAGATAACACGCCGTATTCGTGACTTCGATACATGAGATAACACGCCGTATTCGTGACATCAATACATGAGACAACACGCCGTATTCGTGACATCAATACATGAGACAACACGCCGTATTCGTGACATCAATACATGAGACAACACGCCGTATTCGTGACATCAATACATGAGATAACACGCCGTATTCGTGACTTCGATACATGAGATAACACGCCGTATTCGTGACTTCAATACATGAGATAACACGCCGTATTCGTGACATCAATACATGAGATAACACGCCGTATTCGTGACTTCGATACATGAGATAACACGCCGTATTCGTGACATCAATACATGAGATAACACGCCGTATTCGTGACATCAATACATGAGATAACACGCCGTATTCGTGACTTCGATACATGAGACAACACGCCGTATTCGTGACATCAATACATGAGATAACACGTCGTATTCGTGACATCAATACATGAGATAACACGTCGTATTCGTGACATCAATACATGAGATAACACACCGTATTCGTGACATCAATACATGAGATAACACGTCGTATTCGTACATTTAACACGTTAAATTTGCCAGAAAATATCTGTCCCTCGCTTGACTGGACCAGTCTGATGCCCCAACCTCTAACTTGTGTTGGTGAGTTGCTTCCTGTGAAGGGCTGTTGAAATCGCTGAGTGTTCAAGTACTGTCGAGAGTGCCATCACTGCTCGATCCGATGTTGAAGAAATCGATTAATTTTTTGACGAAGGAGAAATGACAATTTGATGTCCGAAAACAAAAATGAGTTGGAATGAGCTAATAAGATTCGATATTGAAAGAATGATGGAATGTGAAGGCGTGCCTCACAGCAGCAGAGCTGGAAGTTGTCAGCGACCCACAGCTGATGGTTTGCGTAGAATCGGTGAACCAGAACCATCCAGACCCTACTCCACCACTCCTTGGTGCCTCCAGTAACAGACTAACCTGTCAAGTCTGGCCAAGCGAGTACGGATCGAAGAGGGAAAACAAACAGGTGCTCAAAAATGTCGTGCTGAAGTCGGATGTGTTGGGCCGAAAGGCGCAAATATCACAGTTAAACTGCAAACCACAACACAACGATGACACGCCCCCTTAACGTCCTTTTAAGGGCGGATGATGGAGAAATGGTATCGAGTGAACACGAACGAACGAAAGAATCATGGGCGCATTTTCGAGGGAAGACAAGTTATTAGGGTTTCTACTCTGTAACTAAAGCCCGGTAGCGAGGTGGTTAAGGTGCTAGCTTTTGTTCAAGCGGGTCCAGGATAAATTACGAAATATTTGAACTTTTTTTTTCAGGCGGACACGATTTCTGGGTTAACACAAGGTTTTTTTTTAGTTTTGGTAAGATAAGAGCGACCTGGTGTGATGCCGACCACATCACTGATGAGTGAACAGATCGTGACCAACAGTATGGGGAGGAAATAACTCATTGCTGACACGTCGCGAGGCGGGTATTTGTACGTTTTCCCTAGGGGTGTAAACACGTCGCGAGGCGGGTATTTGTACGTTTTCCCTAGGGGTGTAAACACGTCGCGAGGCGGGTATTTGTACGTTTTCCCTAGGGGTGTAAACACGTCGCAGTTGCCGGACGTGAGTTCTGGAGGACAGGAGATGCGCAGTGTGGGCCAGAATTGATGTACCGTGTTGGAAATCATCATTGAGTGCCGTCTCCACATCGAAGGATGGCTACCATGGAGCGCCATTCCACCCTGTCTCTTGCTGTGATGGTGCAGATTGTCATAGGTTGACTTGTCCATCTTTTGATGTTACTCGTCCATGTTAGTCTTGGTCTGCTTCTGCCTCTTTTACCTTGTATTTTCCCTTCCAATATTACTTTTATTAGGCTGTTGTTATCTTTTAACATGACCCAAAAATTTCATTTGTCTTGTTCTAATTGTGCTTATAAGTTCTCTTTTCATTTTTAGTTGTTTTTAAACCTCATTTGTTTTCTTTTCTTTACATGCAATTCTACCTATTCTTCTATAAATCCACATTTCAAAGGCTTCACTTTTCTGTTATGTTTTCTTGTTTAATGTCCATGTTTCTGCATCATACAGGAATATTCCGTGTTGGAAATAAGGAAGGATAAAACTAGAGGGGATAGTTAATGTCCAAGATGCACCGCTTCTGACATCGACAACGATTGGTTGATATTTGCTAATCAGGTCTTGAAACAATGACGTCACCACTTCAGTTAATCGGATGTTGTAAAGTTAGTATCCCGTAGACTTGTTAACGACATTGCTAAACCTCATTGCTAAACCTCATTGCTAAACCTCATTGCAGTAAAAACAACAACTTTCTTTACGGCCTTGCCCCATTGCTATAATCTAACAGAGAGAAAGGTGCAATCGGAGAATAAAGGCCATTTGTCCTAAGCAGTCGCCAGAATGTGTTGAGCTCTGAGATTTGATTTTGTCCCCGACAGAAAGAAAAACGTTTAACCGGATACGGAAATGTGATCTTGTTTGGAGCCTGACTCTCATGACAGTGCCTGATTTAAAGTGAGGATATTCTGTAGATTTGTTAATGATATAGCTAAATCTCATGACAGTGCCTGGTTTAACGTGAGGATATTCTGTAGATTTGTTAATGATATAGCTAAATCTCATGACAGTGCCTGATTTAACGTGAGGATATTCTGTAGATTTGTTAATGATATAGCTAAATCTCATGACAGTGCCTGGTTTAACGTGAGGATATTCTGTAGATTTGTTAATGATATAGCTAAATCTCATGACAGTGCCTGGTTTAACGTGAGGATATTCTGTAGATTTGTTAATGATATAGCTAAATCTCATGACAGTGCCTGGTTTAACGTGAGGATATTCTGTAGATTTGTTAATGATATAGCTAAATCTCATGACAGTGACTGGTATAACGTGAGGATATTCTGTAGATTTGTTAATGATATAGCTAAATCTCATGACAGTGCCTGGTTTAACGTGAGGATATTCTGTAGATTTGTTAATGATATAGCTAAATCTCATGACAGTGCCTGATTTAAAGTGAGGATATTCTGTAGATTTGTTAATGATATAGCTAAATCTCATGACAGTGCCTGGTTTAACGTGAGGATATTCTGTAGATTTGTTAATGATATAGCTAAATCTCATGACAGTGCCTGATTTAAAGTGAGGATATTCTGAAGATTTGTTAACGATATTGCTAAATCTCATGATAGTGACTGGTAATTGATGAGAATTCTACGATAAGTTGTTAACGTTGCTAACTCTCATGACAGTGACAGCTCGATTCTGTTGGTGATTACACCCTTAGAAACACAATCAGAAGAAGAGAAGAGAACTACCACAGAAAGAAACGATCACACTAATTGAAGGTCAAGAAGGTCACGTGATAACATGCACAAGTCAATCCACTCAAAATGGCCGTCTATTATCTCTTACGAGTCTTGGACTTTTCTTTTTTTTTTTGAACAGAGCGTTTCAATTTTTGTTTCTCAAGCTGTTTGGAATTCTTGGATGTGCCATTTGCTCATGTCAATTGTGTGTTGTTCACAGCAGATTCCCGAAAGGCTAAAGAGTTGAGAAGTTTCTTGATTGCTTTAGGAAGAAATGAGAAAATAAGGTTAGGAGTTCAGAAGTTTGTTCACAGATTTAGGAAGAAATGAGAAAATATGGTTAGGAGTTAAGAAGTTTGTTCACAGATTTAGGAAGAAATTAGAAAATATGGTTAGGAGTTCAGAAGTTTGTTCACAGATTTAGGAAGAAATGAGAAAATATGGTTAGGAGTTCAGAAGTTTGTTCACAGATTTAAAATGAAATGAGAAAATATGGTTAGGAGTTCAGAAGTTTGTTCACAGATTTAGGAAGAAATGAGAAAATATGGTTAGGAGTTCAGAAGTTTGTTCACAGATTTAGGAAGAAATGAATTTAATTTAGTGAAGGGGCCAGAGGTTTATGGATTTATTTACGAAGATATAAGAAGAAAAGGTTCAGAGTTGAGAAATATGTCGATAAATGTAGAGATGAAAGGTGGCTGGAAGGGAACTATCAGATTCAGGTGTTGGCATTGGAAAGTCCGCTCCTAGAGCTGGGAACATCTAGATGGATCACGTGACTGGCAGCTGAACATAGAAGAAGACGAAACATGAATACTGGACACATTTTGGAAATATAAATATATCACTGATCAAAGCGGGCAGGAAAACTAACATCGACTACGGATGTTGTTGCTTTATGACAAGTGTTTGAAATCCCTTAGCGATCTAAGATAACTGCTTCCAATCACTTAGCGATCTAAGATAACTGCTTCCAATCCCTTAGCGATCTAAGATAACTGCTTCCAATCCCTTAGCGATCTAAGATAACTGCTTCCAATCACTTAGCGATCTAAGATAACTGCTTCCAATCCCTTAGCGATCTAAGATAACTGCTTCCAATCCCTTAGCGATCTAAGATAACTACTTCCAATCACTTAGAAATCTAAGATAACTGCTTCCAATCCCTTAGCGATCTAAGATAACTGCTTCCAATCACTTAGCGATCTAAGATAACTGCTTCCAATCACTTAGCGATCTAAGATAACTGCTTCCAATCCCTTAGCGATCTAAGATAACTGCTTCCAATCACTTAGCGATCTAAGATAACTGCTTCCAATCACTTAGCGATCTAAGATAACTGCTTCCAATCACTTAGCGATCTAAGATAACTACTTCCAATCACTTAGAAATCTAAGATAACAACTTCCAATCACTTAGAAATCTAAGATAACAACTTCCAATCACTTAGAAATCTAAGCTTAGAAATCTAAGATAACAACTTCCAATCACTTAGAAATCTAAGATAACTGCTTCCAATCACTTAGAAATCTAAGATAACAACTTCCAATCACTTAGAAATCTAAGATAACTGCTTCCAATCACTTAGAAATCTAAGATAACAACTTCCAATCACTTAGAAATCTAAGATAACAACTTCCAATCACTTAGAAATCTAAGATAACTGCTTCCAATCACTTAGAAATCTAAGATAACAACTTCCAATCACTTAGAAATCTAAGATAACAACTTCCAATCACTTAGAAATCTAAGATAACAACTTCCAATCACTTAGAAATCTAAGATAACTGCTTCCAATCACTTAGAAATCTAAGATAACAACTTCCAATCACTTAGAAATCTAAGATAACTGCTTCCAATCACTTAGAAATCTAAGATAACTACTGAAAATAACCACGAGCATGAGTTGCAGAGTTAAAAAGAAATAACTTTTCTGCAAAATTCCAAGCAAAATAAAATCAGTTGTTTGATTGAATAACTACAGCGGTGTCTGCAGGCGAAGGTGTTCAATGATATGACGACCCCGAGAGAGAGAGAGAGAGAGAGAGAGAGAGAGAGAGAGAGAGAGAGAATCAGCGAGAGTAAGAAGGAAGGAGGAGGACTTAAAAGAGTATGAAGGAATTGTTTCAATAAAAGAATTAAATGCATCAGATAGAATGTATTGTCATAAAATGTCCCCTTGTTTATAAATGGACAGATAAGTAATATATCGTGCAAACTAATTGGCTACACAAGGCCTGGACGACAATGTTCACAGCAAACCTGCATTTAACATGACTAATTTTATCCATTACCAGTACTCCTGGATTCGGATAAAAACGGCGATAAGAAATAAGACATTCCAGTAAGAGGAAATTTCTGCTCGTAAAAAGTGTGTCAGTGCTTAAGACAAAACCGCCTTTCTGTCAGAAGCCACATCCGGCCATCTCTTGCTCGACGGTTTAGTGAAGTATAAAGACGGGAGGAAAATGTCCCTGATTTGATTATAGGCAGTTGATTTGCCATTACTTCCAGCATGGACAGAAGCGATTGCTTTTATCTTATTTAATAAAAGTCATAAAAATGTGTACCTCACTAAACTGAGCGTTTTTCTTTTGTTACAACAAAGGAGCGGCCACAGTTTGACTGCACGATGTTTGCTGATACTGGAATTTTACTTTCTGGATAGAACAATTTAATAAAAATATAGAACATATTCTTTTTCTTTGAAACTTGTGTGTGAGAAATACGTACAACCAGACTTTAATATAATGCTGTAGGTCATGGACAATTAATTAGTAAGGAAACTGGAGAAGCAGTGTTTCATACAACAATGTTGGGGCATTTTTTATTTATTTTTTAACCTAATTTCTTTGGATTTCATTTCCATGTTTCCTAGTGCAACGAAGCCTCCTCTTGCTTTTTATATCCTTATTTTGGTATCATTTTGTTTCTTCCTCTTTGTCTATATTACTGCCTAGATATGTGTAAGAGTGTACGTCTAGTAGAGATATTTCTCCTATTGTTATTTGGTTATTGCCAACTGCATTAATTCTTATTATTTTGGTCTTATCTCTATCTGTTTTCAGTCCCAGCTGTTGTGATCTCTCATCACCTTTACCAATAATGATTATTATCAGACCTGGTGTTAATGAACAAGTCAGATTCCAAGAATCGGCAGATTGTCAAGGCCGTTGTGAAGGTCTAGGTCTGTGAAAGATTGTTTAAATTGGTCAACAAGCCAATTTGACTTTCGTTTAATTTTCTTCCAAATTTGAGATAATACAAACAACACGTAATTGGAGTCGAGGAACAAATATCTGTTAGGCATGTAGCACTAGTTCAACATTACTGCCTTCTTTCTAGCACTAGTACAACATTACTAACAGACCTGTAGCACTAGTTCAACATTACTGCCTTGATTTAGCACTAGTACAACATTACTAACAGACATGTAGCACTAGTTCAACATTACTGCCTTGATTTAGCACTAGTACAACATTACTAACAGACCTGTAGCACTAGTTCAACATTACTGCCTTGATTTAGCACTAGTACAACGTTACTAACAGACCTGTAGCACTAGTTCAACATTACTGCCTTGATTTAGCACTAGTACAACGTTACTAACAGACCTGTAGCACTAGTTCAACATTACTGCCTTGATTTAGCACTAGTACAACGTTACTAACAGACCTGTAGCACTAGTTCAACATTACTGCCTTGATTTAGCACTAGTACAACATTACTAACAGACCTGTAGCACTAGTTCAACATTACTGCCTTGATTTAGCACTAGTACAACGTTACTAACAGACCTGTAGCACTAGTTCAACATTACTGCCTTGATTTAGCACTAGTACAACGTTACTAACAGACCTGTAGCACTAGTTCAACATTACTGCCTTGATTTAGCACTAGTACAACGTTACTAACAGACCTGTAGCACTAGTTCAACATTACTGCCTTGATTTAGCACTAGTACAACGTTACTAACAGACCTGTAGCACTAGTTCAACATTACTGCCTTGATTTAGCACTAGTACAACGTTACTAACTTAACTAACTTATAACATAACTTATAAGAGACCGAAGTTGTGGAGCAACATGATCACCCGCGCCAGCAGGTGTGATACTTGGTGATAGTTTAATTGATTGCACTCAAGCTGGCAGGCGATTATTGGCCCTCGCAAAGACCTCAACAGACGAGCAGTCCTAGAACATGCTTGATGATCCGCTAATGCTACAATATGACGTCAGCATGTTGGTGGCTACAGACCTAAAGGACAGACAGAGGGGATGTTTCCAAACTTAGGTCCGTGACAGCTTGAGGTGAACAGCACAAATTAGAAATGGACAGCCCTGTTTTGTATTCTACGAAGCAAAGATGGGAAGGCACAGCCAGAAACGAGAAACTTAGTGGGCGGGGCGTGTAAGAAGACGTGTTATGGTTATGTAAGGCCCCAGTATCACTGCAAATGAATTAAAATCCATAATTGCTCAACCACCCGTGATAGTGGAATCATCCGCATTAACATCTCATTTCCCGAACAGAGAAAGGTAGCTGCAGTCCCCTTCATAGCAGTCTCAGCATACACTAAAAGACATAAGGCGAAACCGCACACAAAGTGAACACAGCCATCTGTTCCCCATCATACGATATCATCATTCATTGTAAGCAATCGGAATATCGAAACACAATCAAAACGGATGAAACGCACAGCTCACAGTAAGCACAGAGTACTTAACTCAGTAGCTCCTGCAGCATGCCGGACTTAAGAGGACTTACCAACCAACACAGAACTGGAGTCGTCAGTCGCTGGACACTGCGGGACTTGCTGAGGAGGGGATCTGATCACCTATGGACATGTTCAGAGTGCAATGATGATGACCCGCTAATAACTCAATAACTGAGGAGGGAATCTGATCACCTGTGGACATGTTCAGAGTGCAATGATGATGACCCGCTAATAACTCAATAACTTAGGAGGGGATCTGATCACCTATGGACATGTTCAGAGTGCAATGATGATGACCCGCTAATAACTCAATAACTCAATAAAAAAAATAGTCAGGGATGGATGCTGTAGCCGTGACCCTCTCATGACGTTTGTTGTGAGGCCGGCTAACGTCACTTCCCTGATAACCATTTCCCAGAATCCAATCAGTCACATCGTGCAGACGCCAGACCGACGAAGATGATGTAGATTTCTATGGCTCTCAAAAGAAGAAAAAAACAGTTCATTTCTCTCCTTGCTTCTTTCTGTATCTCTAATCTGCCAGGCTCTTGTCACTTTCATTTTTTCTTTCCCTTTTTTTTATTTTCTCTACTCTCTCTCTCTCTCTTTCTCTATTTCGCCCTGTCTCAACTATCATTAATCCTGGTATCTTTTGCCAGATTCATTTTTTCTCACTCTGTCAATCCATCAATGGATCTTTTATATTTCTCTCCTCTCTCGTTCTTTAACACCAATCAATGCATCTTTTATACTTTCCATTTTTTTTGTTTTTTTTCTCCCTTCTAATTCACCACTTCTCGATTCTCTGTGTCTTCTTTCTTCTCACTCAGTCACTCGCTGCCCCTCTCACTTGCTACCCCTCTCACTTGTTACCCCTCTCACTTACTACTCCTCTCACTTACTACCCCTCACACTTGCTACCCCTCTCTCTTACAGCCTCTCTCTCTCTTGCTGTCTCTGTATCTTGCTGCCACTCTCTCTTGCTACCCATCTCTCTTGCTACCCATCTCTCTTAATGTCTCTCTCTCTCTCTTGCTACCCATCTCTCTTGCTGCCTCTCTCTCTTGCTGTCTCTCTCTCTTGCTACCCATCTCTATTTTGCTGCTACTCTCTCTCCTACATCACTCATATAAAACGATCCCAACTCTCTCTCTCGCTACCTCTCTCTATTTTGATGCTACTCTCTCTCCTACATCACTCATATATAACGATCTCATCAACATCTGTCCCTACTTGTGTGACCTGTTGATATGTGCAATACACATACAAGTTTACAACATAAATCACAAACATATGGCCACTCAAACACTGACCGCCTGATCTCAAGTAACTGGTAAAGGGCAAATCTCCACATTCTCACACTATCATCGTTACTTCAGAAAGATTCCATTTCTACCCTCCCACACTATGAATCTTACCTAAGGAAGATTCCATTTCTACCCTCCCACACTATGAATCTTACCTAAGGAAGATTCCATTTCTATCCTCCCATACTACGAACCTTACATAAGGAAGATTCCACTTCTACCCTCCCATACTACGAACCTTACATAAGGAAGATTCCATTTCTACCCTCCCACACTCGTAACCTTAAAGAAGATTCCATTTCTACCCTCCCACACTCGTAACCTTAAAGAAGATTCCATTTCTACCCTCCCACACTCGTAACCTTAAAGAAGATTCCATTTCTACCTTCCTACACAATCCTACATTATTTCAGCAAGAATCCATTGTACGAGTTCTCACATATTTAACTACACACAGAACCCACTAGAACACTATCTAGAGCACCGGTATCTCGTCCCGTTTCTCTGAAACATTTGATTATTACCATTTTAGTACACGGCACTTGATGATTTTAGAAAACCTCTTTTGCAGATTTGGAATGAGACCAAAAGGGCAAAGGCACACATGCTGCAGCAATAAGTAAACATATATTTGTTAAATGTGAACTAAAAGAGAAGAAATGTTTCCAGCACTAACAACTGTGAATGAACGTTTACATTTCTTGTTACCTCTCCTCTATGAGAGGGAGAGACAAAGAGAAAGAGGGAGGGAGACAAAGAGAAAGAGAGAGGGAGAGACAAAGAGGGAGGGAGACAAAGAGAAAGAGAGAGGGAGAGAAAGAGAGACAAAGAGAAAGAGGGAGGGAGACAAAGAGAAAGAGAGAGGGAGAGAGGGAGTGACAAAGAGAAAGAGAGAGGGAGTGACAAAGAGAAAGAGAGAGGGAGTGACAAAGAGAAAGAGAGAGGGAGTGACAAAGAGAAAGAGAGAGGGAGTGACAAAGAGAAAGAGAGAGGGAGTGACAAAGAGAAAGAGGGAGGAGTGACAAAGAGAAAGAGGGAGGGAGACAAAGAGAAAGAGAGAGGGAGAGAGGGAGAGACAAAGAGAAAGAGGGAGGGAGACAAAGAGAAAGAGAGAGGGAGAGAGGGAGTGACAAAGAGAAAGAGAGAGGGAGAGAGGGAGTGACAAAGAGAAAGAGAGAGGGAGTGACAAAGAGAAAGAGAGAGAGGGAGTGACAAAGAGAAAGAGAGAGGGAGTGACAATGAGAAAGAGAGAGAGAGACAAAGAGAAAGAGAGAGGGAGTGACAAAGAGAAAGAAAGAGGAAGAGACAAAGAGAAAGATAGACAGAGACAGAGAAAGAGACAAAGAGAGAGACAGAGAGAGACAGGGAAACAGAGAGAGATTAAACGATAGACAGTGAGACAGAGAGAGACAGAGAATGAGACAGAGACAGACAGAGAGAGACAGAGACAGACAGAGAGAGACAGAGAAAGAGACAGAGACAGACAGTGAGACAGAGACAGACAGTGAGACAGAGACAGACAGTGAGAGAGAGAGACAGAGAAAGAGACAGAGACAGACAGTGAGACAGAGACAGACAGTGAGACAGAGACAGACAGTGAGACAGAGAAAGAGACAGAAAAAGAGACAGAGAAAGAGACAGAGAAAGAGACAGAGAAAGAGACAGAGAAAGAGACAGAGAAAGAGACAGAGTGAGAGACAGCTTTTTATGAGGTCCTTCTGGTGACTAATCATTTTTTTTAGAATAGGCACTTGACCTTTGTCAGGGAATGATAGGCTCTGGGGAGGAAAAACAGAGCCTCGCTCTAGGAGACGATATGCGTATACGAAGTAGAGACCAATCTTCCAGTCTTTGGGCTAAGGGAGACATCCACAAGCTCTCCAAGATAAGTGATAGATAAGGTTATGCCAAGGGAGAAAATCATGAGAAATCGGTTTGCGGTTTGCATTGCAGAGTTATGGGACGTGATTGGTCTACGTAACATTAACTGAGTAACTTCACACACACACACCTTGGCACGCGGTTAACATTTACCTGTAACTGAACGGTCATGAGAGTAAAGTGCTCAGTGAGCTTACTTATAGACGCAAAACATGGATAACTTTTGATCTAGCACTTGAGATCATTATCATTGAATTCCGTCTCCACATCGAACGTTGGCTACCATGGAGCGCCATTTTCCTCTGTCTCTTGCTTTGATGGTGCAGGTTGTCATAGGTTGACTTGTCTATCTTTTGATGTAACTCGTCCATGTTAGTCCTGATCTGTCTCTGCCTCTTTTACCTTGTATTTTCCCCTCCAGGATTACTTTTACTAGGCTGTTGTGTCTTTTAACATGCCCAAAAATCGTATTTGTCTTGTTTGAATTGTGTTCAGTAGTTCTCTTTTCATTTTTAGTTGTTTTAAGACTTCATCGTTTGTTTTCTTTTCTTTCCATCCAATTCTTTCTATTCTTCTATAAATCCACATTTCAAAGGCTTCAATTTTCTGTTCTGTTTTCTTGTCTAATGTCCATGTTTCTGCACCATACAGGAATATTGAGAAGATGTAACATTTGGCTATTCTTAGTTTTAACCCTGGTGTTATTTGTTTTGATTTTGTCTATTTTTTCATGGCTTTCAGATTACCTTTTGTCATTTATATTTATCGTCGCAATATAGGGACAGCCTAAACAAAAATGTGTACCAGCGACTAGTTTGTCTCAAGGCAGAAGTTATAGCTCGATGTTAGAGTGGAGATGAGGGGCGGCTTGACGTTATACTGAACACATCCGGATGTCATGGAAAAATATTTGATAATATCATAAACACGCAGGCGACATTAATGACTGATGCTGCTGTAACATGTCAGGGCAATCTGCCTCTTTCGCGTGACCAATGAGAGGGCAGTACTGTATCATGTGACCTGGCACAAACATAAACATTTGACATAATAACTCACAAAAATAAACAGTTGAAGTTTTAACTCACAAAAAATTAACACTGACACACAAAAATAAACATTTGAAATGCTAGCTTACACAACGGTTCTCAAGTTACCAGCTCGTGGACAACGGGACGTGACACACAAACACAATGGTTCTCAATCTACCAACTTGTGGACAACGGGACGTGACACACAAACACACAACGGTTCTCAGCTTACCAGTTTGTGGACAACGCTGGCCATGACCTTCGAGACAACTTTGCCAGTCTCAATCGGTTCCTGAGTGATGGAACTTTGAAACCTTCCTGCGACATATGACGAGACGTTCCCTGTTCAGCATACCCGTGCGCCCATAGGTGTCTTGTGTTGTCTGCAGGCAGAGAGGGCAGAGATGTCTCCCTGATGCAGCTCCTTCCACTGACCCTACCGACCGAGACTTTGGCCTCTGGAGAAGACATCTGCTTCCTGTGCTCCATTTTTAGCGACCTTGGATTCTCCGCCATTTTTGTCTTCTACATGAATAATCTTCTCATCACTTCCGGTGGTAATAAGTTCAAATATGCTGGCACAATGTGAATCATCACAATTACCACAGCAACTAAAAGTCCACACAAATGTAATACACAACACAGACTTGTTAGAGTGTCCTACACTACACAGACTTGTTAGAGTGTCCTACACTACACAGACTTGTTAGAGTGTCCTACACTACACAGACTTGTTTGAGTGTCCTATTGAACTGACTTGCACAATTCACTGTGGCGATGAGAGATTAACGTCACCGGCAGTCAATCTCACAGCTCCATGTTCGACCCCACATTTGGAGCTATCGGCTTCGTTTACACTAATCACTGGCCTCCTCACTGGTTAATGAGGTCAAACACTTAATCCTATCGAAAACGGACGATAAAATTAGCACTCGCTGTAACAGTTGCGGACATAAACAAAGATGACTTCGATATTGAAAATTATGTCTGAACTCTATTTTATGAAACGTTTAAACTTCTGTCAAATTAACAATAATTTAACAATTTCTACCCCAACCAGCGTCCCCCAGGTTTGGCCCAGCCTGTGATTGTTGCAGGAATTTGCTACCACAGAGATCAAGAGTCACCAGTGGCTATATCGTCTACAACATGTCACAAGTTGGAAACAAAATGTGGTCACCAGCATCATGTTTCCTGTACGCTACGGTCTGACGAACTTCCTTTGTTTGTTTCTGGTAGAAGTTAACATTGAAAACAATCGTCAAGACAAAAGTCCAGAAGTTGACACTCAGAACAAAAGTAAAGATAAAAATCCCCAACTTGACACTCCGAACAATCGTAAAGCTAAAAATCCTGAACACGACACTCAGAACAACCGTAAAGATAAAAATCCTAGAATATTTGACAGTAAAAAAAGATGATAACGTGCTGTAAATGTGACAAATCACGTCCGCTCTGCAGATGAGGAAAGCTATCCAAGATGACACAATTGAAGCTATTAGTGACACAGCGACGGGACGTCACAGACCCTAGAGTCAACAATTGCTGATACAGTTCCCGCTGTGAAAGGTCGCGGGTAGTGATGTCAAAGGTCGCGGGTAGTGATGTGAAAGTCGCGGGGAATGAAGTCAAAGGTCGCGGATAGCGATGTCACAGGTCGCGGAGAGTGATGTCAAAGGTCGCGGAGATTGATGTCAAAGGTCGCGGAGAGTGATGTCAAAGGTCGCGGGGAGTGATGTAAAAGATCGCGAGGAGTGATGTCAAAGGTCGCGGAGAGTGATGTCAAAGGTCGCGGAGAGTGATGTCAAAGGTCGCGGCGAGTGTTGTCAAAGGTCGCGGAGAGTGATGTCAAAGGTCGCGGAGAGTGATGTCAAAGGTCGCGGAGAGTGATGTCAAAGGTCTCGGAGAGTGATGTCAAAGGTCGCGGAGAGTGATGTCAAAGGTCGCGGAGAGTGATGTCAAAGATCGCGAGGAGTGATGTCAAAGATCGCGAGGAGTGATGTCAAAGGTCGCGGCGAGTGATGTTAAAGGTCGCGGGGAGTGGTATCAAAGGTCGCGGGGATTGAGAAGTAGAAAGCAAAGATAGTGAGGAAGAAGACACACACTTATTTCAGAAAAGGTTAGGTCAGAAAGAAAAACAGAATATGAGGAGGAAAAGAAAGGAAACAAGGAAAACGAAAACGGCAAGGAGACATTGACGAATAAAGAGACGAAAGAAAAATTGAATGAAAATAGGAGGAAGAGAAAGTTAGAAAGAGAAGGGAAAAGTGAAATGGATAAAAGAACGCGAACAATAGGAAAAAATATTTTTTTTTTAAAATAGAGAGATAATTGAAGAAAGAACTATGTTAGATTATGTTTGACCAATTGAAAAGTTACCGGAAATGGTCTGGTTGCGACTAGACGTTGTGAGGAACGTGTTCCTGGTAGTGAAACAAGGTTGATATACGTCACACCCTGGAAAGATAATTACACAATTTATAATCCCTCATTACTGCGAACAAACAACCCTCGACCACAGTCTCACAGATTAGACCCATCTGGTGTCGCTCGTTATGTGACCCTCTAACTGCCGATAAAGCGATATCCCAAATGTTGACTCTTTCGTGGCCAACCAGATTGTACGATTTATGTTCTCTTTTAATCCCGTTTTGTCACCAATTTCACCGCCTTGCCGCAAGCTACTGAGATAAGGGAGAGAACTCATACACTTCATTCTGTTCTTCCTGTATTCCCTGTGTCACGGACAACAAAGACGTCAGTGTTGTCTGCTCATTGTGACCAGGAATATCTTCAAACTATGCACTGTCCACATCATCCATCCATGGGTGCGTCACGTCTGGCCTAAACTTCTCACCCCTGTTTCCATAAATCACCACCAGCGTGTCTTGTTTGTTCCGCCCTCATTCATATCCTGTGAAGTACAACGTTCTATTGTTGTTGCCTGTAAATCCCGCTTGAGTATCTCATCTGTTTATAAATGCATCCTAAGTATTTGATCAAAATATTGACTTTTTATTTATTCCTACCAAGTATCTAATCTCTTCTTCATTTCAACCATCTATATCTAATCCTTTTATCGTTTCACCCATCTGTATCTAATCTGTTTCTCGTTTCACCCATCTGTATCTAATCTCTTTATCGTTTCACCCATCTGTATCTAATCTGTTTCTCGTTTCACCCATCTGTATCTAAACTCTTTATCGTTTCACCCATCTGTATCTAATCTCTTTATCGTTTCACCCATCTGTATCTAATGTGTTTATCGTTTCACCCATCTGTATCTAATCTGTTTATCGTTTCACCCATCTTTATCTAATCTGTTTCTCGTTTCACCCATCTGTATCTAATCTGCTTATCGTTTCACCCATCTGTATCTAATGTGTTTATCGTTTCACTCATCTGTATCTAATGTGTTTATCGTTTCACTCATCTGTATTTAATGTGTTTATCGTTTCACTCATCTGTATCTAATGTGTTTATCGTTTCACTCATCTCTATCTAATGTGTTTATCGTTTCACTCATCTGTATCTAATGTGTTTATCGTTTCACTCATCTGTATCTAATGTGTTTATCGTTTCACTCATCTGTATCTAATGTGTTTATCGTTTCACTCATCTGTATCTAATGTGTTTATCGTTTCACTCATCTGTATCTAATGTGTTTATCGTTTCACTCATCTGTATCTAATGTGTTTATCGTTTCACTCATCTGTATCTAATGTGTTTATCGTTTCGCTCATCTGTATCTAATGTGTTTATCGTTTCACTCATCTGTATCTAATGTGTTTATCGTTTCACTCATCTGTATATAATGTGTTTATCGTTTCACCCATCTGTATCTAATCTGCTTATCGTTTCACTCATCTGTATCTAATGTGTTTATCGTTTCACTCATCTGTATCTAATCTCTTTATCGTTTCACTCCTCTGTATCTAATGTGTTTATCGTTTCACCCATCTGTATCTAATCTCTTTATCGTTTCACCCATCTGTATATAATGTGTTTATCGTTTCACTCATCTGCATCTAATCTCTTTATCGTTTCACTCATCTGTATCTAATGTGTTTATTGTTTCACCCATCTGTATCTAATCTCTTTATCGTTTCACCCATCTGTATCTAATCTGCTTATCGTTTCACCCATCTGTTTCTAATGTGTTTATCGTTTCACTCATCTGTATCTAATGTGTTTATCATTTCACTCATCTGTATCTAATGTGTTTATCGTTTCACTCATCCGTATCTAATGTGTTTATCGTTTCACTCATCTGTATCTAATGTGTTTATCGTTTCACTCATCTGTATCTAATGTGTTTATCGTTTCACTCATCCGTATCTAATGTGTTTATCGTTTCACTCATCTGTATCTAATGTGTTTATCGTTTCACTCATCTGTATCTAATGTGTTTATCGTTTCACTCATCTGTATCTAATGTGTTTATCGTTTCACTCATCTGTATCTAATGTGTTTATCGTTTCACTCATCTGTATCTAATGTGTTTATCGTTTCACTCATCTGTATCTAATGTGTTTATCGTTTC
The DNA here is from genome assembly GCA_032433765.1 of Megaustenia siamemsis. Taxonomy (NCBI): domain Eukaryota; kingdom Metazoa; phylum Mollusca; class Gastropoda; order Stylommatophora; family Ariophantidae; genus Megaustenia; species Megaustenia siamemsis. Next base: position 78,352,925 of record JAVIAB010000160.1, on the reverse strand, counting down.
ATCCATCTGTATCTAATCTGCTTATCGTTTCACTCATCTGTATCTAATGTGTTTATCGTTTCACCCATCTGTATCAAATGTGTTTATCGTTTCACTCATCTGTATCTAATGTGTTTATCGTTTCACTCATCTGTATATAATGTGTTTATCGTTTCACTCATCTGTATCTAATGTGTTTATCGTTTCACTCATCTATACCTAATCTGTTTATCGTTTTACCCACTTGTATCTAATCTGTTTCTCGTTTCACCTATCTGTATCTAATCTACTAATTTCAAGATTTATCATATCTCATCTATTTTTAACTCCTCCATATTTACCCATCTGACTGCCTCATCTCTCTGGTTGTTCTCGTCAATCTGTTGCTAGTATCTCTCTAGTTGTTCTCGTCAATCTGTTGCTAGTATCTCTCTAGTTGTTCTCGTCAATCTGTTGCTAGTATCTCTCTAGCTGTTCTCATCAATCTATTACTAGTATCTCTCTAGTTGTTCTCATCAATGTGTTGCTAGTATCTCTCTAGCTGTTCTCGTCAATCTCTTGCTAGTATCTCTCTAGTTGTTCACGTCAATCTGTTGCTAGTATCTCTCTAGTTGTTCTCATCAATCTGTTACTAGTATCTCTCTAGCTGTTCTCACCAATCTGTTGCTAGTATCTCTCTAGTTGTTCTCGTCAATCTGTTGCTAGTAACTCTCTATTTGTTCTCATCAATCTGTTGCTAGTATCTCTCTAGTTGTTCTCATCAGTCTGTTGCTAGTATCTCTCTAGTTGTTCTCATCAATCTGTTGCTAGTATCTCTCTATTTGTTCTCATCAATCTGTTGCTAGTATCTCTCTAGTTGTTCTCATCAATCTGTTGCTAGTATCTCTCTAGCTGTTCTCGTCAATCTCTTGCTAGTATCTCTCTAGTTGTTCACGTCAATCTGTTGCTAGTATCTTTCTAGTTGTTCTTGTCAATCTGTTGCTAGTATCTCTCTAGTTCTCGTCAATCTGTTGCTAGTATCTCTCTAGTTGTTCTCGTCAATCTGTTGCTAGTATCTCTCTAGTTGTTCTCGTCAATCTGTTGCTAGTATCTCTCTAGTTGTTCTTGTCAATCTGTTGCTAGTATTTCTTTAGTTGTTCTTGTCAATCTGTTGCTAGTATCTCTCTAGTTGTTATCGTCAATCTGTTGCTAGTATCTTTCTAGTTGTTCTCGTCAATCTGTTGCTAGTATCTCTCCAGTTGTTCTCGTCAATCTGTTGCTAGTATCTCTCTAGTTGTTCTCGTCAATCTGTTGCTAGTATCTCTCTATTTGTTCTCATCAATCTGTTGCTAGTATCTCTCTATTTGTTCTCATCAATCTGTTGCTAGTATCTCTCTAGTTGTTCTCGTCAATCTGTTGCTAGTATCTCTCTAGTTGTTCTCATCAATCTGTTGCTAGTATCTCTCCAGTTGTTCTCATCAATCTGTTGCTAGTATCTTTAATATCCAGTCCAAGCATATTTCTGGCATCATCATCATCATGTGCACAACTACCTGCTTGAACAACTTGTACGAAATTCATATTTATGATTTTGTAACATTTTATTTTTCACCCAATTTTTAACGTGAAATGATGATACTCTAGTCTACTTCGTTTACTGGTAGCTGTGATACACTGACAGTAGGCATATCTCTTGTATCATTTCCTTTAATGATGATACTCTAGTCTACTTCGTTTACTGGTAGCTGTGATACACTGGCAGTAGGCATATCTCTTGTATCATTTCCTTTAATGATGATACTCTAGTCTACTTCGTTTACTGGTAGCTGTGATACACTGGCAGTAGGCATATCTCTTGTATCATTTCCTTTAATGATGATACTCTAGTCTACTTCGTTTACTGGTAGCTGTGATACACTGACAGTAGGCATATCTCTTGTATCCTTTCCTTTAATGATGGTAGTCTAGCCTACTTTGTCTACTGGTAGCTGTGATACACTGACAGTAGACATATCTCTTGTATCATTTCCTTTAATGATGATACTCTAATCTACTTCGTTTACTGGTAGCTGTGATACACTGACAGTAGACATATCTCTTGTATCATTTCCTTTAATGATGATACTCTAGTCTACTTCGTTTACTGGTAGCTGTGATACACTGGCAGTAGGCATATCTCTTGTATCATTTCCTTTAATGATGATACTCTAGTCTACTTCGTTTACTGGTAGCTGTGATACACTGACAGTAGGCATATCTCTTGTATCATTTCCTTTAATGATGGTACTCTAGTCTACTTCGTTTACTGGTAGCTGTGATACACTGACAGTAGGCATATCTCTTGTATCATTTCCTTTAATGATGGTACTCTAGTCTACTTCGTTTACTGGTAGCTGTGATACACTGACAATAGGCATATCTCTTGTATCATTTCCTTTAATGATGGTACTCTAGTCTACTTCGTTTACTGGTAGCTGTGATACACTGACAGTAGGCATATCTCTTGTATCATTTCCTTTAATGATGGTACTCTAGTCTACTTCGTTTACTGGTAGCTGTGATACACTGACAGTAGGCATATCTCTTGTATCATTTCCTTTAATGATGATACTCTAGTCTACTTCGTTTACTGGTAGCTGTGATACACTGACAGTAGGCATATCTCTTGTATCATTTCCTTTAATGATGGTAGTCTAGTCTACTTCGTCTACTGGTAGCTGTGATACACTGACAGTAGGTATATCTCTTGTATCATTTCCTTTAATGATGATACTCTAGTCTACTTCGTTTACTGGTAGCTGTGATACACTGACAGTAGACATATCTCTTGTATCATTTCCTTTAATGATGGTAGTCTAGTCTACTTCGTTTACTGGTAGCTGTGATACACTGACAGTAGGTATATCTCTTGTATCATTTCCTTTAATGATGATACTCTAGTCTACTTCGTTTACTGGTAGCTGTGATACACTGACAGTATGCATATCTCTTGTATCATTTCTTTTAATGATGGTAGTCTAGCCTACTTTGTCTACTGGTAGCTGTGATACACTGACAGTAGGCATATCTCTTGTATCATTTCCTTTAATGATGGTAGTCTAGCCTACTTTGTCTACTGGTAGCTGTGATACACTGACAGTAGGCATATCTCTTGTATCATTTCCTTTAATGATGGTAGTTTAGTCTACTTCGTTTACTGGTAGCTGTGATACACTGACAGTAGGCATATCTCTTGTATCATTTCCTTTAATGATGGTAGTCTAGCCTACTTTGTCTACTTGTAGCTGTGATACACTGACAGTAGGCATATCTCTAGTATCATTTCCTTTAATGATGGTACTCTAGTCTACTTCGTTTACTGGTAGCTGTGATACACTGACAGTAGGCATATCTCTTGTATCATTTCCTTTAATGATGGTAGTCTAGCCTACTTTGTCTACTGGTAGCTGTGATACACTGACAGTAGGCATATCTCTTGTATCATTTCCTTTAATGATGGTAGTCTAGTTTACTTCGTCTACTGGTATCCATGATACACTGGCAGTAGGCATATCTCTTGTATCATTTCCTTTAATGATGGTAGTCTATCCTACTTTGTCTACTGGTAGCTATGATACACTGACAGTAGGGATATCTCTTGTATCATTTCCTTTAATGATAGTAGTGTAGGATACTTCGTCTACTGGTAGCTATGATACACTGACAGTAGGCATATCTTTTGTATCATTTCCTTTAATGATGGTAGTCTATTTTACTTCGTCTACTGGTATCCATGATACACTGACAGTAGGCATATCTCTTGTATCATTTCCTCTCCCACGCCGCATTATTTTAAGTGAATCTTCAAACAACAACCTACTACGTGCTCCTCATTTTTAAAATTACTATTGACGGGGAGTGGTTTTAATGTGGTGAAGCCCCATACACTTGTCGATTCTCTTAGCACTTTTTGTTTTGGCGATATGTGGTTTTTTTTTTCCTGATGAAAATAAACACCGTTGAAATAAAACCACTTTCTGTGTCACTCTGATGTGAAACATGGACAATCAAATCAGTCTTCTATATCTGATATAGATTCGTTAGTTCCAAATAAACTAATTAAACTGGTTATATTTATTTAACGAGTTATACAACTAAAGAATCAGTGAGAAACCGCCGAGTGTCAGGTTTTTGTTGAAGGAATTATGATGGTGATGGAGGAGATGAGAACATAAGGATATGTTTTGCAGTAGAAGTAGGCCACGGATAATCTCATAAACAAATTTGAGAACCATTGAAGGCTTAACGATGTGTCCTGGCTGTCATAAGTTTGAGATCCGTTCAACTGCTGACACTACTTCCTGATTGCTAGAAGATGAAGCTAAGGCCCTAGTGAGGCTTGCTTGAGAAGCCATGAAGTCCCTGTACATACATCCACTGTTGGACACACACACAGACACACTCAGGCCAGTATCTATGGCACTTCAGGCAAGGGGAGATAATGAGGACCTCGGGCAATAGACAACATTTCACATTTCTGAGTTATTTTAAAGGAAACATCATATATAGAAAGAAAGAAAGAGAAAGAATGAAAGAAAGAAATACGAAAGAAAGAAAAAAATACGAAAGAAAGGAAGAAAGAAAGAAAGAAAGAAATACGAAAGGGAAAGAAAGAAATACGGAAAAAAGGAAGGAAGGAAGGAAGGAAGGAAGGAAGGAAGGAAGGAAGGAAGGAAGGAAGGAAGGAAGGAAGGAAGGAAGGAAGGAAGGAAGGAAATTGCAAAACTTAATTTTAATTTGTGTGTTTTTTGGTGGAAAAAAAATGTGAGAGGAGGATAGAAAGAGGGAGAAAGATATACATTAAGAGGGGTGGTATCTGATGATAGTGGGGGGGGGGGGGGTGGTCGGCGAGGCAGGCGGAGCGACAGACAGTGAAAGAAAAGGTGATCTGGATAGACATAATAACGGAAGGGTGAATAGGCAACCAGACGATCGTACAAACAGACACGTATACATACGCATAGACAAACAGATGTCCACATATGCAAAACAAATGTGTAGACAGACAGACAGAGTCCTACGGATACGTATAGAGGCCTAGACAGATAAATAAACGGAAAGAACGATAAACAGACAAACACTCTTACCAACAGACTGACATACCTCAGACATACAGAGAGTCTGATAAACAGACAGAGTGGCTAGAACAGTAGTGACCATCGCAGACATCTCGTTGAGTGTTCATGGATTAGAAGAAACATGATACAACATGGGAGAGCATCAGCCTGATTTTAGAGTCAAGAGCGATGTTCTTATCTTTCCAAATAGATTTTGTCCATGCATGGGCTGTTGTAGTTTGTGTTACTTTATAAGTTTTATCTTTCCGCGTGCTGTTGTAGTTTATGTTGTTCTATAAGTTTTATCTTTCCGCGTGCTGTTGTAGTTTATGTTGTTCTATAAGTTTTATCTTTCCGTGTGCTGTTGTACTTTGTGTTGTTCTATAAGTTTTATCTTTCCGTGTGCTGTTGTAGTTTATGTTGTTCTATCCTCGGGGTACACCGTCGAAAATTGTTGAAGAAGCTCTTCTTGAGACCATCTAGGCCCCACCAACAAGTCTGGCCTAGCATCCAATTCACTTCTGTTATTGTTGTTGTTATGGTTTGTTGTTGTTGTTGTTATGGATCCACCAACCTATGAGCTGATGCCCTTCGGCCCAATGCCATGTAATGATATCTGCAGGTATTTCTGAGTTCCCTTGTAGTTCCGTACAAGGTGTTCCATCAGGTCTTTGAGGAAGTATAGTTGCTCTGACGTTAGTGAGCTTTGGACAGTCAACAAGGTGATGTTCTACTGTTTCATGTGGGTGTTCACAGAGTGGACATGCTGGAGTTTGGTTTTGTTGTATTCTATTGATGTGCTTGTCTAGTGTTACATGACCGTCCTTGTATTCTATTGATGTGCTTGTCTAGTGTTACATGACCGTCCTTGTATTCTATTGATGTGCTTGTCTAGTGTTACGTGACCGTCCTTGTATTCTATTGATGTGCTTGTCTAGTGTTACGTGACCGTCCTTGTATTCTATTGATGTGCTTGTCTAGTGTTACGTGACCGTCCTTGTATTCTATTGATGTGCTTGTCTAGTGTTACGTGACCGTCCTTGTATTCTATTGATGTGCTTGTCTAGTGTTACGTGACCGTCCTTGTATTCTATTGATGTGCTTGTCTAGTGTTACATGACCGTCCTTGTATTCTATTGATGTGCTTGTCTAGTGTTACATGACAGTCCTTGTATTCTATTGATGTGGTTGTCTAGTGTTACGTGACTGTCCTTGTATTCTATTGATGTGGTTGTCTAGTGTTACATGACCGTCCTTGTATTCTATTGATGTGGTTGTCTAGTGTTACATGACAGTCCTTGTATTCTATTGATGTGGTTGTCTAGTGTTACATGACCGTCCTTGTATTCTATTGATGTGGTTGTCTAGTGTTACATGACCGTCCTTGTATTCTATTGATGTGGTTGTCTAGTGTTACGTGACCGTCGTTGTATTCTATTGATGTGGTTGTCTAGTGTTACGTGACCGTCGTTGTATTCTATTGATGTGATTGTCTAGTGTTACGTGACTGTCCTTGTATTCTATTGATGTGGTTGTCTAGTGTTACGTGACCCTCGTTGTATTCTATTGATGTGATTGTCTAGTGTTACATGACCGTCCTTGTATTCTATTGATGTGGTTGTCTAGTGTTACGTGACCGTCCTTGTATTCTATTGATGTGGTTGTCTAGTGTTACGTGACCGCCGGTTCTCAGTCTGTAGATGGCTCGGTCTCTTCTTTTATGTTCTTAATGTTGTCGTTGGGGTTTGACCTTGACATGTATTTCAACAAATGTCTCCCTGTTTCCCACATGTCCCATCATTTCAGCCAATCTCCTCTACTGTTGGGGTTTGACCTTGACATGTATTTAAACAAATTTCTCCCTGTTTCCCACATGTCCCATCATTTCAGCCAATCTCCTCTACTGTTGGGGTTTGACCTTGACATGTATTTAAACAAATTTCTCCCTGTTTCCCACATGTCCCATCATTCCAGCCAGCCTTCTCTACTGTTGGGGTTTGACCTTGACATGTATTTCAACAAATTTCTCCTGTTTCCCACATGTCCCATCATTCCAGCCAGCCTCCTCTACTGTTGGGGTTTGACCTTGACATGTATTTAAACAAATTTCTCCCTGTTTCCCACATGTCCCATCATTCCAGCCAACCTTCTCTACTGTTGGGGTTTGACCTTGACATGTATTTCAACAAATTTCTCCCTGTTTCCCACATGTCCCATCATTCCAGCCAGCCTTCTCTACTGTTGGGGGTTGACCTTGACATGCATTTCAACAAATTTCTCCCTGTTTCCCACATGTCCCATCATTCCAGCCAGCCTTCTCTACTGTTGGGGTTTGACCTTGACATGTATTTCAACAAATTTCTCCCTGTTTCCCACATGTCCCATCATTCCAGCCAGCCTTCTCTACTGTTGGGGTTTGGCCTTGACATGTATTTCAACAAATTTCTCCCTGTTTCCCACATGTCCCATCATTCCAGCCAGCCTCCTCTACTGTTGGGGTTTGACCTTGACATGTATTTCAACAAATTTCTCCCTGTTTCCCACATGTCCCATCATTCCAGCCAGCCTCCTCTACTGTTGGGGTTTGACCTTGACATGTATTTCAACAAATTTCTCCCTGTTTCCCACATGTCCCATCATTCCAGCCAGCCTTCTCTACTGTTGGGGTTTGACCTTGACATGTATTTCAACAAATTTCTCCCTGTTTCCCACATGTCCCATCATTCCAGCAAGCCTCCTCTACTGTTGGAGTTTATGATTTGTTTGTCTGTGTTTCATGAGATGTCGGTATTAAATTGTGTCTGTCTGGATCCTCTCTTAGCTAATGCATCTGCCTTGTCATTTCCTGGTGTGTTGGAGTGTCCTGTGGTCCATTACATCACTAGCCTTATGTCACGTGTGTTAATGCCGTTATCCATGTCTATGGTGAGTTGTGTGAGTTCTGGCTTGTTTGTGTTACTTCTTGGCGTCTTCAGAGCTGATTTGAAATTAGTAAATATGACTACAGACTAACATCTCTTTGTCTACTGTTAACTATGATACACTGACAGCAGGCATCTCTTTGTCTACTGTTAACTATGATACACTGACAGCAGGCATCTCTTTGTCTACTGTTAACTATGATACACTGACAGCAGGCATCTCTTTGTCTACTGTTAACTATGATACACTGACAGCAGGCATCTCTCTTGTATCCTTTCATACTTAAGAGAAGAATAATGTACAATAGGACAACAGACAAGAAAATCACTGGAGTCTGTAGTAATGTGGTTTTACAGAAGAATGCTGAGAGTACCACGGACAAGAAGAGTAATGAAAATGTTATGAAAGAGGTCAAAAGCAAAAAGAGAGCTAATTTCAAATATTGGGAAGAAACAATCATCATTTTTTGGCCATGTAATGAGAAGAGAACAACTGGAATATATTGTAACAACTGGAAAAATTGAGGGACGAAGAGATAGAGGGAAGCAAAGAGAAAAGATACCAGACAGCTTAAGAGAATGGCTTGGCAGAAGGTCAACAAGAGAAATGATAAATAGCTGCCGAGATAGAAAGTTGTGGAGAGACATGATCACCTACGTCAACAGGCCCGGTACTTGATGATGATGAAACATGACAATGTTTCTTATCTTTGATGGTATGGTATCTAACACAGTACTCAAGTGGTACACTGCTGTTTCTAAGGTTCTTTTTTCTGCTTCACAATTGTTGCAGACTTCACCACATGGGCCACATACTTTTTCTGATGTCTGTCAAATTAAAGAACCCCGTCACGCCAAGGGACGTTTAGGGAATATGGTGTTAGTGACCATCATTTTTATAGACCTTGAATTTAGGCACATGCATTTTGAGGTAATGTGGTCGGTATTACGTCCGTGCCGCTTGACTTTCCTAGAACAAAATCCAGTTTCTCGGCTGCACCATCAGTGCAAACATGTGTCCAGTCACCAGGGTAGGTATCGTTGGCTTTTCTTGCGTCGGTTGTTGATCCGGGTCAGCATGTTTATCTATATCACATATTTATGTACAAGAATTCCCTGTCCATTTCTCGAACTAGGGCACCACCAGGTCTGTCCAACCTTTCATGTCACGGATTCACCAAGCCCCGTCCACTCTGGACGACTTTCTGTTGAGACGATTCTGTCTATCTGTGTGGTTCCGGTTACAGTTAACAACAACGTTCTTTAAGGCATAACCCCATTGCTAGGGTCTGTCGAGGGGACCTGTAGGAGCTAGCGAACATTGTCCGTCATCGACTCGACGTCATCAGTAATCATTTGCAGTTTCTTGTGCACAAGACAAACTCAAATAAATTGGTTGTACATGAGTGGAATTTAGCCAATAGAAAACAGGCGTACCTAATTGAACGTTTCTGATTGCCTCAAATAACGACACTTCTGTTATAGTGTGAACAGTCCAAAAAATGCTATATACCACAGTTAGGATAAATAAACAAACATATATATCATCTTCTGACGTCCAGATGTAGTAGACGCGAAGATTTCTCTGATGTCAGCTTGTAGTAGACGCCAAGATTTCTCTGATGTCAGCTTGTAGTAGACGCCAAGATTTCTCTGATGTCAGCTTGTAGTAGACGCGAAGATTTCTCTGATGTCAGCTTGTAGTAGACGCCAAGATTACTCTGATGTCAGCTTGTAGTAGACGCGAAGATTTCTCTGATGTCAGCTTGTAGTAGACGCGAAGATTTCTCTGATGTCAGCTTGTAGTAGACGCGAAGATTTCTCTGATGTCAGCTTATAGTAGACGCCAAGATTTCTCTGATGTCAGCTTATAGTAGACGCCAAGATTTCTCTGATGTCAGCTTGTAGTAGACGCCAAGATTTCTCTGATGTCAGCTTGTAGTAGACGCGAAGATTTCTCTGATGTCAGCTTGTAGTAGACGCCAAGATTCTCTGATGTCAGCTTGTAGTAGACGCGAAGATTTCTCTGATGTCAGCTTGTAGTAGACGCGAAGATTTCTCTGATGTCAGCTTGTAGTAGACGCGAAGATTTCTCTGATGTCAGCTTGTAGTAGACGCGAAGATTTCTATGATGTCAGCTTATAGTAGACGCCAAGATTTCTCTGATGTCAGCTTGTAGTAGACGCCAAGATTTCTCCGATGTCAGCTTGTAGTAGACACCAAGATTTCTCTGATGTCAGCTTGTAGTAGACGCCAAGATTTCTCCGATGTCAGCTTGTAGTAGACGCCAAGATTTCTCTGATGTCAGCTTGTAGTAGACGCCAAGATTTCTCTGATGTCAGCTTGTAGTAGACACCAAGATTTCTCTGATGTCAGCTTGTAGTAGACGCCAAGATTTCTCTGATGTCAGCTTGTAGTAGACGCCAAGATTTCTATGATGTCAGCTTGTAGTAGACGCCAAGATTTCTCTGATGTCAGCTTGTAGTAGACACCAAGATTTCTCTGATGTCAGCTTGTAGTAGACGCCACGATTTCTCTGATGTCAGCTTGTAGTAGACGCCAAGATTTCTCTGATGTCAGCTTGTAGTAGACGCCAAGATTTCTATGATGTCAGCTTGTAGTAGACGCCAAGATTTCTCTGATGTCAGCTTGTAGTAGACGCCAAGATTTCTCTGATGTCAGCTTGTAGTAGACGCCAAGATTTCTCTGATGTCAGCTTGTAGTAGACGCCAAGATTTCTCTGATGTCCAGCGGTAGTAGACACGAAGATTTCTCTATGTCCAGTGGTAGTAGACACGAAGATTTCTCTATGTCCAGTGGTAGTAGACACAAAGATTTCTCTGATGTCCAGCGGTAGTAGACACGAAGATGTATATGATGTCCTGCGAAAGTAGACACGAAGATTTCTCTATGTCCCGCGAGAGTGAACGAGATCAAAATATTTCTACGATAGAACCTCGTTAGTCAGGAAAGGTCAAGGACAGCTTTGTATTAAGGAGTCAACTGAGCGGAGTGACAGATGTTGGTCATGACTTCTCATTAAATGATGGGAGTGGTTGACAGATGTTGGTCAAGATTTCTCATTAAATGATGGGAGTGGTTGACAGATGTTGGTCATGACTTCTCATTAAATGATGGGAGTGGTTGACAGATGTTGGTCAAGATTTCTCATTAAATGATGGGAGTGGTTGACAGATGTTGGTCAAGACTTCTCATTAAATGATGGGAGTGGTTGACAGATGTTGGTCAAGACTTCTCATTAAATGATGGGAGTGGTTGACAGATGTTGGTCAAGACTTCTCATTAAATGATGGGAGTGGTTGACAGATGTTGGTCAAGACTTCTCATTAAATGATGGGAGTTATTGACAGTGTTGGTCAAGACTTCTCATTAAATGATGGGAGTTATTGACAGTGTTGGTCAAGACTTCTCATTAAATGATGGGAGTGGTTGACAGATGTTGGTCAAGACTTCTCATTAAATGATGGGAGTTATTGACAGTGTTGGTCAAGACTTCTCATTAAATGATGGGAGTGGTTGACAGATGTTGGTCAAGACTTCTCATTAAATGATAGGAGTTATTGACAGATGTTGGTCAAGACTTCTCATTAAATGATAGGAGTTATTGACAGATGTTGGTCAAGACTTCTCATTAAATGATAGGAGTGATTGACAGATGTTGGTCAAGACTTCTCATTAAATGATAGGAGTTATTGACAGATGTTGGTCAAGACTTCTCATTAAATTATAGCAGTTATTGACAGATGTTGGTCAAGACTTCTCATTAAATGATGGGAGTTATTGACAGATGTTGGTCAAGACTTCTCATTAAATGATAGGAGTTATTGACAGTGTTGGTCAAGACTTCTCATTAAATGATAGGAGTTATTGACAGTGTTGGTCAAGACTTCTCATTAAATGATAGCAGTTATTGACAGATGTTGGTCAAGACTTCTCATTAAATGATAGGAGTTATTGACAGATGTTGGTCAAGACTTCTCATTAAATGATAGGAGTGATTGACAGATGTTGGTCAAGACTTCTCATTAAATGATAGGAGTTATTGACAGTGTTGGTCAAGACTTCTCATTAAATGATGGGAGTTATTGACAGATGTTGGTCAAGACTTCTCATTAAATGATAGGAGTTATTGACAGTGTTGGTCAAGACTTCTCATTAAATGATGGGAGTTATTGACAGATGTTGGTCAAGACTTCTCATTAAATGATAGTAGTTATTGACAGTGTTGGTCAAGACTTCTCATTAAATGATAGGAGTGATTGACAGATGTTGGTCAAGACTTCTCATTAAATGATAGGAGTTATTGACAGATGTTGGTCAAGACTTCTCATTAAATGATAGGAGTTATTGACAGATGTTGGTCAAGACTTCTCATTAAATGATAGGAGTTATTGACAGATGTTGGTCAAGACTTCTCATTAAATGATAGGAGTGATTGACAGATGTTGGTCAAGACTTCTCATTAAATGATGGGAGTGATTGACAGTGTTGGTCAAGACTTCTCATTAAATGATAGGAGTTATTGACAGATGTTGGTCAAGACTTCTCATTAAATGATAGGAGTAATTGACAGATGTTGGTCAAGACTTCTCATTAAATGATAGGAGTTATTGACAGTGTTGGTAAAGACTTCTCATTAAATGATGGGAGTTATTGACAGATGTTGGTCAAGACTTCTCATTAAATGATAGGAGTTATGACAGTGTTGGTCAAGACTTCTCATTAAATGATGGGAGTTATTGACAGATGTTGGTCAAGACTTCTCATTAAATGATAGGAGTTATTGACAGTGTTGGTCAAGACTTCTCATTAAATGATAGGAGTTATTGACAGTGTTGGTCAAGACTTCTCATTAAATGATAGGAGTTATTGACAGTGTTGTTCAAGACTTCTCATTAAATGATAGGAGTTATTGACAGTGTTGGTCAAGACTTCTCATTAAATGATGGGAGTTATTGACAGTGTTGGTCAAGACTTCTCATTAAATGATGGGAGTTATTGACAGTGTTGGTCAAGACTTCTCATTAAATGATAGGAGTGATTGACAGATGTTGGTCAAGACTTCTCATTAAATGATAGGAGTTATTGACAGTGTTGGTCAAGACTTCTCATTAAATGATAGGAGTTATTGACAGTGTTGTTCAAGACTTCTCATTAAATGATAGGAGTTATTGACAGTGTTGGTCAAGACTTCTCATTAAATGATGGGAGTTATTGACAGTGTTGGTCAAGACTTCTCATTAAATGATGGGAGTTATTGACAGTGTTGGTCAAGACTTCTCATTAAATGATAGGAGTTATTGACAGTGTTGGTCAAGACTTCTCATTAAATGATAGGAGTTATTGACAGTGTTGGTCAAGACTTCTCATTAAATGATAGGAGGGATTGACAGATGTTGGTCAAGACTTCTCATTAAATGATAGGAGTGATTGACAGTGTTGGTCAAGACTTCTCATTAAATGATAGGAGTTATTGACAGTGTTGGTCAAGACTTCTCATTAAATGATAGGAGTGATTGACAGATGTTGGTCAAGACTTCTCATTAAATGATAGGAGTTATTGACAGATGTTGGTCAAGACTTCTCATTAAATGATAGGAGTGATTGACAGATGTTGGTCAAGACTTCTCATTAAATGATGGGAGTTATTGACAGATGTTGGTCAAGACTTCTCATTAAATGATAGAAGTTATTGACAGTGTTGGTCAAGACTTCTCATTAAATGATAGGAGTTATTGACAGTGTTGGTCAAGACTTCTCATTAAATGATAGGAGTTATTGACAGTGTTGGTCAAGACTTCTCATTAAATGATAGGAGTGATTGACAGATGTTGGTCAAGTCTTCTCATTAAATGATGTGAGTGATTGACAGATGTTTGTCAAGACTTCTCATTAAATGATGGGAGTTATTGACAGTGTTGGTCAAGACTTCTCATTAAATGATAGGAGTGATTGACAGATGTTGGTCAAGTCTTCTCATTAAATGATAGGTGATTGACAATTAACCAGTAAGTGAGAGGATAGTTCAAGGATTGTAAAGCGGAGTCAACAGGACTGACCACGCCAGATACCCAGAATGCCCAAGTAATAGGAGGAGCCCAACTGGCAACAGGACACCAAGAAGAAACTTTCTCGGCACACTTTGAGTTACTTATTTGTAGCGTGTAGGAGATAATGGAAGATGTCAAGTTAGACGGATTCTGGAACAACGCAGACGAGTGTTGTTAGATAGAGAATTAGGAAGTATTAGAAGTTATCAGTAGATTTGTAGAATAATTAGAATAGAAACAGAGTCGGAAGGAGATATAGAAGCTATCAGTGAATTTAGAACCATGGAGTTGTTATAAACCAGAGAAGACTTGTCCACAGAATTCCTAAGGAAATTGATAATTGAGTTGTGTCAAGTTAGATATGATAGAACGTTAGAACATTCAGACATGAGAAGTGTGGTGAGAGGTACATGAGAAGTGTGGTGAGAGTTACATGAGAAGTGTGGTGAGAGTTACATGAGAAGTGTGGTGAGAGGTACATGAGAAGTGTGGTGAGAGTTTCATGAGAAGTGTGGTGAGAGTTACATGAGAAGTGTGGTGAGAGTTACATGAGAAGTGTGGTGAGAGTTACATGAGAAGTGTGGTGAGAGGTACATGAGAAGTGTGGTGAGGTACATGAGAAGTGTGGTGAGAGTTACATGAGAAGTGTGGTGAGAGTTACATGAGAAGTGTGGTGAGAGTTACATGAGAAGTGTGGTGAGAGTTACATGAGAAGTGTGGTGAGAGTTACATGAGAAGTGTGGTGAGAGTTACATGAGAAGTGTGGTGAGAGTTACATGAGAAGTGTGGTGAGAGTTACATGAGAAGTGTGGTGAGAGTTACATGAGAAGTGTGGTGAGAGTTACATGAGAAGTGTGGTGAGAGTTACATGAGAAGTGTGGTGAGAGGTACATGAGAAGTGTGGTGAGAGTTACATGAGAAGTGTGGTGAGAGGTACATGAGAAGTGTGGTGAGAGTTACATGAGAAGTGTGGTGAGAGTTACATGAGAAGTGTGGTGAGAGTTACATGAGAAGTGTGGTGAGAGTTACATGAGAAGTGTGGTGAGAGTTACATGAGAAGTGTGGTGAGAGTTACATGAGAAGTGTGGTGAGAGTTACATGAGAAGTGTGGTGAGAGTTACATGAGAAGTGTGGTGAGAGTTACATGAGAAGTGTGGTGAGAGTTCACGGCCTGGCCGCATTAACACCGTCAATGGACCAAGCGACCTGCGCAATTCTAATTGAGTACAGCAGAGATAGGAGACGCCATAGCTCAGTGGTTAGTCAACTGGACTGCAAAGGACAAGAGGTATGGTTCAATCCCAACAGACGGGCTCCGGTTCACCAGCCTTTAATAGGTACCGGATTTTTTTCTGTGAAAGTAAGGCGGCACGAGCGTAATACCAACCACATTACCCCACAAATCATGTGCTGAAGCTATGTAAATTGTATGGTCACTAACACCATATATTCCCTATACGCCACTTGGCGGGACTGGGGTACTTTACTTTTTTATTTTATTTATTTTTTTTTTTTACAGCAGAGATATGATTCCATTGTTGTGTGACTTGTTATATCCAAACTTGTAGATATTAGAATAATGACTGATGCTGAGCCAACCAGTGTGAGTTGTCAATTCAATGAAAGCTGATCCAGCCATTGTGAGTTGTCAATTCAATGAAAGTTGATCCAGCCATTGTGAGTTGTCAATTCTATGAAAGTTGATCCAGCCATTGTGAGTTGTCAATTCTATGAAAGGTGCTAATGTAATGTAAGAATAATCTCCTCATGTGATAACTCTTTGCCAAGGACAAACATTCAAGATTTATCTTTATTTCGTTGTTCCATTGTCTTCTCGTTTTCTGAGGAAGGCCGCATGTAGGCCGAAACGTCAGTATTGTGTTTCTCTTCTGTAAAGCAGTCACCACACCTTGTAGGAGTGCACCTTACACCCCACTACTTGCTCCTGTCACCACACCTTGTAGGAGTGCACCTTACACCCCACTACTTGCTCCTGTCACCACACCTTGTATGAGAGCACCTTACACCCCACTACTTGCTCCTGTCACCACACCTTGTATGAGAGCACCTTACACCCCACTACTTGCTCCTGTCACCACACCTTGTATGAGAGCACCTTACACCCCACTACTTGCTCCTGTCACCACACCTTGTATGAGAGCACCTTACACCCCACTACTTGCTCCTGTCACCACACCTTGTATGAGAGCACCTTACATCCCACTACTTGCTTCTGTCACCACACCTTGTATGAGAGCACCTTACACCCCACTACTTGCTCCTGTCACCACACCTTGTAGGAGTGCACTTTACACCCCACTACTTGCTCCTGTCACCACACCTTGTAGGAGTGCACCTTACACCCCACTACTTGCTCCTGTCACCACACCTTGTAGGAGTGCACCTTACACCCCACTACTTGCTCCTGCCACCACACCTTGTAGGAGTGCACCTTACACCCCACTACTTGCTCCTGTCACCACACCTTGTAGGAGGGCACCTTACACCCCACTACTTGCTCCTGTCACCACACCTTGTAGGAGTGCACCTTACACCCCACTACTTGCTCCTGTCACCACACCTTGTAGGAGTGCACCTTACACCCCACTACTTGCTCCTGTCACCACACCTTGTATGAGAGCACCTTACACCCCACTACTTGCTCCTGTCACCACACCTTGTATGAGAGCACCTTACACCCCACTACTTGCTCCTGTCACCACACCTTGTATGAGAGCACCTTACACCCCACTACTTGCTCCTGCCACCACACCTTGTAGGAGAGCACCTTACACCCCACTACTTGCTCCTGCCACCACACCTTGTAGGAGAGCACCTTACACCCCACTACTTGCTCCTGTCACCACACCTTGTATGAGAGCACCTTACACCCCACTACTTGCTCCTGTCACCACACCTTGTATGAGAGCACCTTACACCCCACTACTTGCTCCTGTCACCACACCTTGTATGAGAGCACCTTACACCCCACTACTTGCTCCTGCCACCACACCTTGTATGAGAGCACCTTACACCCCACTACTTGCTCCTGTCACCACACCTTGTATGAGAGCACCTTACACCCCACTACTTGCTCCTGTCACCACACCTTGTATGAGAGCACCTTACACCCCACTACTTGCTCCTGTCACCACACCTTGTATGAGAGCACCTTACACCCCACTACTTGCTCCTGTCACCACACCTTGTATGAGAGCACCTTACACCCCACTACTTGCTCCTGTCACCACACCTTGTAGGAGAGCACCTTACACCCCACTACTTGCTCCTGTCACCACACCTTGTATGAGAGCACCTTACACCCCACTACTTGCTCCTGTCACCACACCTTGTATGAGAGCACCTTACACCCCACTACTTGCTCCTGTCACCACACCTTGTAGGAGAGCACCTTACACCCCACTACTTGCTCCTGTCACCACACCTTGTAGGAGAGCACCTTACACCCCACTACTTGCTCCTGTCACCACACCTTGTATGAGAGCACCTTACACCCCACTACTTGCTCCTGTCACCACACCTTGTATGAGAGCACCTTACACCCCACTACTTGCTCCTGTCACCACACCTTGTAGGAGAGCACCTTACACCCCACTACTTGCTCCTGTCACCACACCTTGTAGGAGAGCACCTTACACCCCACTACTTGCTCCTGTCACCACACCTTGTAGGAGAGCACCTTACACCCCACTACTTGCTCCTGTCACCACACCTTGTATGAGAGCACCTTACACCCCACTACTTGCTCCTGTCACCACACCTTGTAGGAGAGCACCTTACACCCCACTACTTGCTCCTGTCACCACACCTTGTAGGAGAGCACCTTACACCCCACTACTTGCTCCTGTCACCACACCTTGTATGAGAGCACCTTACACCCCACTACTTGCTCCTGTCACCACACCTTGTAGGAGAGCACCTTACACCCCACTACTTGCTTCTCCAACCGCAGCACTACAATTATTTGCCTGCGCCCCCTCCCCCACCCAAAGACAAGCAACAAATTCAGCAACGAAGAATCCTAGGCAAGTCAGATCAAATTAACAAAGATGGCTGCTACAGCGCGACAGCCTTGACTGAGAGAGAAGCTGGAGGGCCGGGAGGGCCAGATCTCGTCTACAAAACGAGGCCGGTGGCCTCGACATGTCATTGCTCTCCAGGGAGCCAGTGATATCCAGGGCAGAAAAGTTCTCGATATCAACGGCGTGTGTATTTTACGTGTTTGCGCACACGACTCGCGCATGTTATATCAATTATTGTCCTCGGCCACAACCACTTCCGGCAACATACCCACCAGAGGGAGGGAAATGAAACCGCTAGGTAGCAATTACTTTAATTGTGCATCCACCCTAAACTACTTGTTAAAAAGTTGCAGGGGAAAAATATAACCATTATCATTATCAAGTGCCACGCCTGTCACGTATAGGCGTATATCTGCATATCACGTCCTGTCTCCACAGTTGTTTACCACTTCCTGTCTCTACAGTTGTCTGTCATTTCCTGTCACTTCAGTTATCTGTCACATACTGTCGCTATTGTTGACTGTCACATCCTGTCTCTATCGTGAGTGTCACTTCCTGTCTCTATCGTTCTCTGTCACTTCCTGTCTCTATCGTTGACTGTCACTTGCTGTCTCTATCGTTGACTGTCACTTGCTGTCTCTATCGTTGACTGTCACTTGCTGTCTCTATCGTTCTCTGTCACCTCCTGTCTCTATCGTTGACTGTCACTTACTGTCTCTATCGTTGACTGTCACTTACTGTCTCTATCGTTGACTGTCACTTACTGTCTCTATCGTTGACTGTCACTTACTGTCTCTATCGTTGACTGTCACTTACTGTCTCTATCGTTGACTGTTACTTACTGTCTCTATCGTTGACTGTCACTTACTGTCTCTATCGTTGACTGTCACTTCCTGTCTCTATCGTTGACTGTCACTTGCTGTCTCTATCGTTGACTGTCACTTGCTGTCTCTATCGTTCTCTGTCACCTCCTGTCTCTATCGTTGACTGTCACTTACTGTCTCTATCGTTGACTGTCACCTCCTGTCTCTATCGTTGACTGTCACTTACTGTCTCTATCGTTGACTGTCACTTACTGTCTCTATCGTTGACTGTCACTTACTGTCTCTATCGTTGACTGTCACTTACTGTCTCTATCGTTGACTGTCACTTACTGTCTCTATCGTTGACTGTCACTTACTGTCTCTATCGTTGACTGTCACTTACTGTCTTTATCGTTGACTGTCACTTACTGTCTCTATCGTTGACTGTCACTTACTGTCGCTATCGTTGACTGTCACTTGCTGTCTCTATCGTTGACTGTCACTTGCTGTCTCTATCGTTCTCTGTCACCTCCTGTCTCTATCGTTGACTGTCACTTACTGTCTCTATCGTTGACTGTCACTTACTGTCTCTATCGTTGACTGTCACTTACTGTCTCTATCGTTGACTGTCACTTACTGTCGCTATTGTTGACTGTCACATCCTGTCTCTATCGTTGACTGTCACTTGCTGTCTCTATCGTTGACTGTCACTTGCTGTCTCTATCGTTCTCTGTCACCTCCTGTCTCTATCGTTGACTGTCACTTACTGTCTCTATTGTTGACTGTCACTTACTGTCTCTATCGTTGACAGTCACTTACTGTCTCTATCGTTGACTGTCACTTACTGTCTCTATCGTTGACTGTCACTTCCTGTCTCTATCTTTGACTGTCACTTCCTGTCTCTATCGTTGACTGTCACTTGCTGTCACTATCGTTGACTAGGGAGGTAGGGGGGGAGGAGGGAGGGAGGAAGGAAGGAAGGAAGGAAGGAAGGAAGGAAGGAAGGAAGGAAGGAAGGAAGAAGAAAGAAAGAAAGAAAGAAAGAAAGAAAGAAAGAAAGAAAGAAAGAAAGAAAGAAAGAAAGAAAGAAAGAAAAAGAAAGAAAGAAAGAAAAGAAGGAAGGAAGGAAGGAAGGAAGAAAGAAAAGAAGGAAGGAAGGAAGGAAGAAGAAAAGAAGAAGGAAGGAAGGAAGGAAGGAAGGAAGGAAGGAAGAAGGAAGGAAGGAAGGAAGGAAGGAAGGAAGGAAGGAAGGGAAGGAAGGAAGGAAGGAAGGAAGGAAGGAAGGAAGGAAGGAAGGAAGGAAGGAAGGAAGGAAGGAAGGAAGGAAGGAAGGAAGGAAGGAAGGAAGGAAGGAAGGAAGGAAGGAAGGAAGGAAGGAAGGAAGGAAGGAAGGAAGGAAGGAAGGAAGGAAGGAAGGAAGGAAGGAAGGAAGGAAGGAAGGAAGGAAGGAAGGAAGGAAGGAAGGAAGGAAGGAAGGAAGGAAGGAAGGAAGGAAGGAAGGAAGGAAGAAGGAAGGAAGGAAGGAAGGAAGGAAGGAAGGAAGGAAGGAAGGAAGGAAGGAAGAAGAAGGAAGGAAGGAAGGAAGGAAGGAAGGAAGGAAGGAAGGAAGGAAGGAAGGAAGGAAGGAAGGAAGGAAGGAAGGAAGGAAGGAAGGAAGGAAGGAAGGAAGGAAGGAAGGAAGGAAGGAAGGAAGGAAGGAAGGAAGGAAGGAAGGAAGAAGGAAGGAAAGAAAGAAGAAAGAAAGAAAGAAAGAAAGAAAGAAAGAAAGAAAGAAAGAAAGAAAGAAAGAAAGAAAGAAAGAAAGAAGAAAGAAAGAAAGAAAGAAAGAGACAATCATATATCATAACCGCCTCTACAAAATAGTGAAGAAATGTTACCTTGACCTAAAACTTGGGATTGGGATGATAACAAGATTGTACGGAGGTAGATCGTCACCGAACCTACTATGAGCAGTGCCAGCCATCATCATCATCATCATCATCATCATCATCATCATCATCATCACTTAATCGTTCACGAAATCAGAGAGGGTCAGAAATTGTTGTCACGTTTCGTTATCAAACACGACATATCTTCTGACTTGTTCACAACCACGGGCGCGCGCGCACACGCACACACACACACACACACACATATATATAATGACATATAAAAGTCATCAGTGCATTCGTTGCATCACTTGCAGGAAAGATCTATGGGTCTCCCGAGAATGCCGTTTGTCCGATTCGTTTATTAACAATTGGCAATTTACGCATAGCATATACGATAAAGAGAGAGAGAGAGAGGTAGAGAATGAAAGAGAAGTAGAGAGAGAGTGGAGAAATATATAGAGATGGAGAGACAACAGGAGGAGATAGAGAGAGAGAGAGAAGATAAGAAGAGGATAGAGAGAAATAGAGAGAAGATAGAGAGAAAATAGAGAGAAGATATAGAGAGAGAAGGAGAAGATAGAGAGAAGATAGGGAGAGTAGAGAAAAGATAGAGAGAAGATAGGGGGAAATACGGAGACGATAGAGAGAAAAGTTAGGGAGAGATAGAGAAAAGATAGAGAGAAGATAGGGGGAAATACGGAGACGATAGAGAGAAAAGTTAGGGAGAGATAGAGAAAAGATAGAGAGAGGATAGGGGAAATACGGAGACGATAGAGAGAAAAGTTAGGGAGAGATAGAGAAAAGATAGAGAGAAGATAGGGAGATATAGAGAAGATAGGGAGATAAGGAGAGGATAGAGTGAGATAGAGAGAAAATAGAGAGAAGATAGGGAGAGATAGAGAGAAGGTAGGGAGAGTCAGAGAGAAGAGAGGGAAAGATAGAGAGAAGAGAGAGATAATAGTGAGCATAGAAAGAAGAGAAAGAGAGATAATAGTGAGAGATAGAGAGATGATAGTGAGAGATAGAAAGAAGAGAGATGATAGTGAGAGATAGAAAGAAGAGAGAAAGAGAGATGATAGTGAGAGATAGAGAGAAGAGAAAGAGAGATGATAGTGAGAGATAGAAAGAAGAGAGAAAGAGAGATGATAGTGAGAGATAGAGAGAAGAGAAAGAGAGATGATAGTGAGAAATAGAAAGAAGAGAAAGAGAGATGATAGTGAGAGATAGAGAGAAGAGAAAGAGAGATGATAGTGAGAGATAGAAAGAAGAGAAAGAGAGATGATAGTGAGAGATAGAAAGAAGAGAAAGAGAGATGATAGTGAGAGATAGAGCGAAGAGATAAAGAGAGATGATAGTGAGAGATAGAAAGAAGAGAGAAAGAGAGAGATAGAGAGAATAGAGAAAGAGAGATAATAGTGAGAGATAGAGAGAAGAGATAAAGAGAGATGATAGTGAGAGATAGAGAGAAGAGAAAGAGAGATGATAGTGAGAGATAGAGAGAAGAGAAAGAGAGATGATAGTGAGAGATAGAGAGATGATAGTGAGAGATAGAGAGAAGAGAAAAAGAGATGATAGTGAGAGATAGAGAGAAGAGAAAGAGAGATGATAGTGAGAGATAGAAAGAAGAGAGAAAGAGAGATGATAGTGAGAGATAGAAAGAAGAGAGCAAGATGATAGTGAGAGATAGAGAGAAAGAGAGATGATAGTGAGAGATAGAGAGAAGAGAAAGAGAGATGATAGGGAGAGATAGAAAGAAGAGAGAAAGAGATATGATAGAGAGATATAGTGAAGTGAAAGAGAGCTGATAGTGAGAGATAGAAGAAGAGTGAAAGAGACATGATAGTGAGAGATAGAAAGAAGAGAGAAAGATGGTAGTGAGAGATAGAGAGAAGAGAGAAAGATTATAGTGAGAGATAGAGAGAAGAGTGAAAGAGAGATGATAGTGAGAGATAGAAAGAAGAGTGAAAGAGAGATGATAGTGAGAGATAGAGAGAAGAGTGAAAGAGAGATGATAGTGAGAGATAGAGAGAAGAGTGAAAGAGAGATGATAGTGAGAGATAGAAAGAAGAGTGAAAGAGAGATGATAGTGAGAGATTGAAAGAAGAGAGAAAGATGATAGTGAGAGATAGAGAGAAGAGAAAGAGAGATGATAGTGAGAGATAGAGAGAAGAGAAAGAGAGATGATAGTGAGAGATAGAGAGAAGAGAAAGAGAGATGATAGTGAGAGATAGGGAGAAGAGAAAGAGAGATGATAGTGAGAGATAGAAAGAAGAGAGAAAGAGAGATGATAGTGAGAGATAGAAAGAAGAGAGCAAGATGATAGTGAGAGATAGAGAGAAAGAGAGATGATAGTGAGAGATAGAGAGAAGAGAAAGAGAGATGATAGGGAGAGATAGAAAGAAGAGAGAAAGAGATATGATAGAGAGATAGAGTGAAGTGAAAGAGAGCTGATAGTGAGAGATAGAAAGAAGAGTGAAAGAGAGATGATAGTGAGAGATAGAAAGAAGAGAGAAAGATGGTAGTGAGAGATAGAGAGAAGAGAGAAAGATTATAGTGAGAGATAGAGAGAAGAGTGAAAGAGAGATGATAGTGAGAGATAGAAAGAAGAGTGAAAGAGAGATGATAGTGAGAGATAGAAAGAAGAGCGAAAGAGAGATGATAGTGAGAGATAGAAAGAAGAGTGAAAGAGAGATGATAGTGAGAGATAGAAAGAAGAGTGAAAGAGAGATGATAGTGAGAGATAGAAAGAAGAGAGAAAGATGATAGTGAGAGATAGAGAGAAGAGAAAGAGAATTTTAAAATAGAAAAAGCTGTCCAGGGACGGAAGTCTGCCCTCCGCGCAGGTCGCAGGCAGGAGCGGAAGTTACGCAAGTCTCACATGTGACCTGAACCACAGGGCTTGAGACGAGCTATAGGAGTCGTAGGCTTCAGCTGACAAAGGTCTTTAAACACACGAGAGCCCCACTACTCATAAATCAATAACCGAGCCAATCAAAAAGGGCTGCCTGAGCGCATTAACACAATCTAATCAACAGAGAGTTGGTTGTAAATAAGCGTCATTATTAACGGTCAAACCTTCTGGCTAAGCATATTATTTTAATGCCATTTACGTATTATTATTTCATAAATATAATTCAATAAATGTCTGAACCCGAATCTATATTTCCATCACGTAGAAGGGCCAACACTGTCTCCGCGATAAGATCAGAAATGAAGAACTGAGAAAAGAACTAGGAATAATTCCCGCCACAGATTACGGAAAGAAATAGATATAATGATTTGGTGATGTGATAAGGCAGACAGTTCAAAACACAACGAGTCTTTAATAAGACCTGAGAGAACACCAGACCTAAGGGTCGACCATAAAATAGATTGACTAACGAAATATAAGAAACACTAGGAAATATGGAGAATGTGCAAAAAGGCAAATGAGACTGGCTCAACCAAAGATGTCTAGAAGTCGAAACTATGGAAAGTAAACAAAACTTAAGAGAGATGCACACAGAAATAAAGAGGATGACGAATAAAGACAAAAAAGCTGCAGGAAACGGATGTATTGCAAACAAAGAGGGAAGAATGCTAACAGACAACAAAGATATAATAGATAGATGGCAAGAATATATAACATAATTATTTCATGACGAAAGGAACAAAAAGCCAGACATAAAATGTACATACAACTATAAAATCCTGAAATCTAAAGTAGAAAAAGCTATAATAACAATGAAAAATGGAAAAAAACAGCAGGGCCTGACAATATACAAATAGAGATGATACAGGCTCTAGAGGAGTTGGCGTCGAAGTGATCACATACATATGCAATGACATATATCATACGGGATACATACCAAACGATCTAAAAACATCAACTTTCATTGCATTGCCTAAAAAGAATGGTGCAGTTGAATGCAGTGACTTCAGAACAATAAGCCAAATGAGCCAGGTAACAAAAATTTTACTAAAAGTTATACAGGGAAAGATTCAGAATAAAATCAATACTGAATTAGATGAGCAACAATTTGGATTCAGGAAAAACAGTGGGACAAAAGAAGCCATATTTAGCATGAGAACATTGATTGAAAAGTCCACAGAAGTAAACAAACCAATATATGCCTGCTTCATAGACTACACCAAAGCTTTCGATAGAATACACCATAATCAACTTATAGACTGCCTGAAGGATATAAATCTAGACGACACAGACATACGACTAATATGTAATTTGTACTGGGAGCAAACAGCAATAATAAGATATAACAAGGAGAACTCTACACCCATGGACATAAAAAGAGGAGTAAGACAAAGATGCATCCTATCACCAAGCTTGTTTAATCTATACACTGAGCAAATCTTTAAAAACATCTCAGAGATACCAGGTCTAAACATTAATGGAAAGATGATCAATAACCTAAGATATGCTGATGATACTGTTCTACTAGCAGAAAATCCTAAAGACCTACAACAATTGCTTAATGTGATAAACATAACAAGCAAAAAATATGGACTACAAATGAATATCAAAAAGACTAAAACTATGATCATAAACAAAGAAAATCCTCAAGACCTACAATTAAATATCACAGTTGAGGGAACACATATGGAGACAGTCCAGAGTTACAACTACCTGGGACATACTATAACCAATGATGGAAAATGTAAAACTGAAATAAACAAAAGAATAGGTATGGCAAAAAGTAATTTTAATGCCATGAAAAATATACTAACAACAAAACAAATATCAACAGGGCTGAAACTAAGAGTGGCAAAATGTTACATCTTCTCAATATTCCTGTATGGTGCAGAAACATGGACATTAGACAAGAAAACAGAACAGAAAATTGAAGCCTTTGAAATGTGGATTTATAGAAGAATAGGTAGAATTGGATGGAAACAAAAGATAACAAACGAAGAAGTTTTAAAACAACTGAAAATAAAAAGAGAACTACTAAATACAATTAAGACAAGACAAATGAAAATTGTTGGGGCATGTTAAAAGACACAACATCCTACTAAAAGTAATATTGGAAGGAAAAATACAAGGTGAAAGAGTCAGAGGCAGACCAAGACTAACATGGACAAGTAACATCAAAAGATGGTCAAGTCAATCTATGACAGCCTGCACCATCAAAGCAAGAAACAGAGTAGAATGGCGATCCATGGTAGCCAACCTTCGTTGCGGAGAAGGCACACGATGATGATGAGGAAATATAACTTCAGAGGCCAACAGGAGAGCATAATGCAGCAAATGATATCTCTCTTCGACGCTGTAAGGTAACTGAGGAAGGACAGAATAAGAAACGAGAAAGCTAATGAACGGAGATGACAGGAGAACACAACTTAACGTCATGACAGGTTGTTTCAGTCTGCAAGTAGTCCACTCCGCAGCCGAACCACAAATCTGTCACTACCATGAGCCGATATATTGGCTCTAACTGGGTATCAGCTTTAATGGCATGTTCTTCTATTCTGTTTGTTTACAGCTTAATCTTCACTATAGCACAAGTCTATTCATCTCTATATCACACGTTTATTCATCTCTATACTACAAGTCTATTCATCTCTATATCACAAGTCTATTCATCTCTATATCACAAGTTTATTCATCTCTATACCACAAGTCTATTCATCTCTATAGCATATGTCAATTCATCTATATAGCACATGTCTATTCATCTCTATAGCTTATGTCTATCCATCTCTATACCACAAGTCTATTCATCTCTATACCACAAGTCTATCCATCTCTATAGCACATGTCTATTCATCTCTATACCACAAGTCTATTCATCTCTATGTCACAAGTCTATTCATCTCTATAGCACATGTCTATCTATCTCTGTAGCACAGGTCTATCCATCTCTATACCAAACGTCTATTCATCTCTATACCACAAGTTTATTCATCTCTATACCACAAATTTACTCATCTCTTTACCACAAGTCTACTCATCTATATAGCACAAGTCTACTCTTCTCTATACCACAGGTCTATTCATCTTTATATCACAGGTCTACTCATCTCTATAACACAAGTCTATTGATCTCTATAGCACAGGTTTACTCATCTCTATACCACAAGTCTATTGATCTCTATAGCATAGATCTATTCATCTCTATAGCTTGAATCTCTGACTACAGAAATAGTTTGAATCTCTGACTATAGAAATAGTTTGAATCTCTGACTACAGAAATAGTTTGAATCTCTGACTATAGAAATAGTTTGAATCTCTGACTATAGGAATAGCTCGAATCTCTGACTATAGGAATAGCTTGAATCTCTGACTACAGAAATAGCTTGAATCTCTGACTATAGAAATAGTTTGAATCTCTGACTATAGAAATATTTTGAATCTCTGACTACAGAAATAGCTTGAATCTCTGACTACAGAAATAGTT
The DNA here is from genome assembly GCA_032433765.1 of Megaustenia siamemsis. Lineage (NCBI taxonomy): Eukaryota > Metazoa > Mollusca > Gastropoda > Stylommatophora > Ariophantidae > Megaustenia > Megaustenia siamemsis. Next base: position 78,325,767 of record JAVIAB010000160.1, on the reverse strand, counting down.
TGAATCTCTGACTACAGAAATAGCTTGAATCTCTGACTACAGAAATAGCTTTAATTTCTGACTATAGGAATAGCTTGAATCTCTGACTACAGGAATAGCTTGAATCTCTGACTACAGGAATAGCTTGAATCTCTGACTACAGGAATAGCTTGAATCTCTGACTACATGAATAGCTTGAATCTCTGACTACAGGAAGAGCTTGAATCTCTGACTACAGGAATAGCTTGAATCTCTGACTACACGAATAGCTTGAATCTCTGACTACAGGAAAAGCTTGAATCTCTGACTACAGGAATAGCTTGAATCTCTGACTACAGGAATAGCTTTAATCTCTGACTACAGAAATAGTTTGAATCTCTGACTACAGAAATAGTTTGAATCTCTGACTACAAAAATAGCTTGAATTTCTGACTACAGAAATAGCTTTAATCTCTGACTACAGAAATAGCTTTAATCTCTGACTACAGAAATAGCTTTAATCTCTGACTACAGAAATAGTTTGAATCTCTGACTACAGAAATAGCTTTAATCTCTGACTACAGAAATAGTTTGAATCTCTGACTATAGAAATAGTTTGAATCTCTGACTACAGAAATAGCTTGAATCTCTGACTACAGAAATAGTTTGAATCTCTGACTACAGAAATAGCTTGAATCTCTGACTACAGAAATAGCTTTAATCTCTGACTACAGAAATAGTTTGAATCTCTGACTATAGGAATAGCTTGAATCTCTGACTACAGAAATAGTTTGAATCTCTGACTACAGAAATAGCTTGAATCTCTGACTGCAGAAATAGCTTGAATCTCTGACTATAGGAATAGCTTTAATCTCTGACTACAGAAATAGCTTGAATCTCTGACTACAGAAATAGCTTTAATCTCTGACTACAGAAATAGTTTGAATCTCTGACTATAGGAATAGCTTGAATCTCTGACAATAGGAATAGCTTGAATCTCTGACTACAGAAATAGTTTAAATCTCTGACTACAGAAATAGCTTTAATCTCTGACTGCAGAAATAGCTTGAATCTCTGACTACAGAAATAGTTTGAATCTCTGACTATAGAAATAGCTTGAATCTCTGACTATAGGAATAGCTTTAATCTCTGACTACAGAAATAGTTTGAATCTCTGACCACAGAAATAGCTTTAATCTCTGACTACAGAAATAGCTTTAATCTCTGACTACAGAAATAGCTTTAATCTCTGACTACAGAAATAGTTTGAATCTCTGACTACAGAAATAGCTTTAATCTCTGACTACAGAAATAGTTTGAATCTCTGACTATAGAAATAGTTTGAATGTCTGACTACAGAAATAGCTTGAATCTCTGACTACAGAAATAGTTTGAATCTCTGACTACAGAAATAGCTTGAATCTCTGACTACAGAAATAGCTTTAATCTCTGACTACAGAAATATCTTTAATCTCTGACTACAGAAATAGTTTGAATCTCTGACTATAGGAATAGCTTGAATCTCTGACTACAGAAATAGCTTGAATCTCTGACTATAGGAATAGCTTTAATCTCTGACTATAGGAATAGCTTTAATCTCTGACTACAGAAATAGCTTGAATCTCTGACTACAGAAATAGCTTTAATCTCTGACTACAGAAATAGTTTGAATCTCTGACTATAGGAATAGCTTGAATCTCTGACAATAGGAATAGCTTGAATCTCTGACTACAGAAATAGTTTGAATCTCTGACTACAGAAATAGCTTTAATCTCTGACTGCAGAAATAGCTTTAATCTCTGACTGCAGAAATAGCTTGAATCTCTGACTATAGGAATAGCTTTAATCTCTGACTACAGAAATAGTTTGAATCTCTGACTACAGAAATAGTTTGAATCTCTGACTATAGGAATAGCTCGAATCTCTGACTATAGGAATAGCTTGAATCTCTGACTACAGAAATAGCTTGAATCTCTGACAATAGGAATAGTGTTAAATCTTGAATGCATGGAGACCTTAAAGTTAACAATTTACAAATCCACAAACACTACATTCCAATAGAATTTACTTAGTGGACGCGTACTTGCAATGAACATTTGCTTTGTATTTTTTTATAAAGATAAGGTAAAGAATTTTTATAAAGATAAGGTAAAGAATTTTTATAAAGATAAGGTAAAGAATTTTTATAAAGATAAGGTAAAGAATTTTATAAATATAAGGTAAAGATGTTTTATAAAGTAAGTTAAGGTAAAGAATTTGTATAAACATAAGGTAAAGAATTTTTTATAAAGATAAGGTAAAGATTTGTTTATAAAGATAAGGTAAAGAATTATTATAAAGATAAGGTAAAGAATTTGTATAAAGATAAGGTAAAGAATTTTTTATAAACATAAGGTAAAGAATTTTTATAAAGATAAGGTAAAGAATTTTTATAAAGATAAAGTAAAGAATTTTTATAAAGAAAGGTAAAGAATTTTTATAAATTTTGAAAAGAAAAAAAATGTTAACGCTACAATCACAGCTTTCTAATGTATTTTCCATAAATGGCTACTTTCTAAGAAAACATGTAATTGTAATGTTTACATTAGAATTCTAAGAAAGCAGGAACATTTCATAAATCACTCCTTTCTTATGGCACTACTTTTTGCACAGTGAGGTAGGGTGAAAGACTCAGACTTACTGTAGAGATAAAAAACATATCTAAATGGTTTAATATTTAAATCAGTCCTGTTATATGGCCGTGAAACATGGAGAACAACACAAAAGACAATGATGAAGATACAGATTTTCATTAATGGATGCTTGCTTACAATAAAAGGATGGCAATGACAGGACAAAATCACTGACATAGAATTATGGAAATGTACCAAATACCTGTGGATAAAGAGATACAGCGAAGATGCCGGATAGGACAGACACTGTGGAAGCGAACTGAGAGTTCTGCACGACAGGTCCTTTTTTGGAATCCCCAGGGGAAGAGACAAAGAGGAAGACCAACACATTCTTAGAGAAGACACGTGGAAACAGAGACAAAGGGGAAGACCAACACATTCTTAGAGAAGACAGGTGGAAACAGAGACAAAGGGGAAGACCAACACATTCTTAGAGAAGACAGGTGGAAACAGAGACAAAGGGAAGACCAACATATTCTTAGAGAAGACAGGTGAAAACAGAGACAAAGGGGAAGACCAACACATTCTTAGAGAAGACACGTGGAAACAGAGACAAAGGGGAAGACCAACACATTCTTAGAGAAGACAGGTGGAAACAGAGACAAAGGGGAAGACCAACACATTCTTAAAGAAAACAGGTGGAAACAGAGACAAAGGGGAAGACCAACACATTCTTAGAGAAGACAGGTGGAAACAGAGACAAAGGGGAAGACCAACACATTCTTAGAGAAGACAGGTGGAAACAGAGACAAAGGAGAAGACAGGTGGAAACAGAGACAAAGGAGAAGACAGGTGGAAACAGAGACAAAGATGATGGGGAAGACATGGAATGATCTTAACAGACTGGCAAGAAACAGAACGACTTGGAAAGTGTTTGTTGAAGACCTATGCTCCACAGGGAGCTGAAAGTGTTTGTTGAAGACCTATGCTCCACAGGGAGCTGAAAGTGTTTGTTGAAGACCTATGCTCCACAGGGAGCTGAAAGTGTTTGTTGAAGACCTATGCTCCACAGGGAGCTGAAAGTGTTTGTTGAAGACCTATGCTCCACAGGGAGCTGAAAGTGTTTGTTGAAGACCTATGCTCCACAGGGAGCTGAAAGTGTTTGTTGAAGACCTATGCTCCACTGGGAGCTGAGAGTGTTTGTTGAAGACCTATGCTCCACTGGGAGCTGAGAGTGTTTGTTGAAGACCTATGCTCCACTGGGAGCTGAGAGTGTTTGTTGAAGACCTATGCTCCACTGGGAGCTGAAAGTGTTTGTTGAAGACCTATGCTCCACAGGGAGCTGAAAGTGTTTGTTGAAGACCTATGCTCCACTGGGAGCTGAGAGTGTTTGTTGAAGACCTATGCTCCACTGGGAGCTGAGAGTGTTTGTTGAAGACCTATGCTCCACTGGGAGCCGAGAGTGTTTGTTGAAGACCTATGCTCCACTGGGAGCTGAAAGTGTTTGTTGAAGACCTATGCTCCACTGGGAGCTGAGAGTGTTTGTTGAAGACCTATGCTCCACTGGGAGCTGAGAGTGTTTGTTGAAGACCTATGCTCCACTGGGAGCTGAAAGTGTTTGTTGAAGACCTATGCTCCACTGGGAGCTGAGAGTGTTTGTTGAAGACCTATGCTCCACAGGGAGCTGAGAGTGTTTGTTGAAGACATATGCTCCACAGGGAGCTGAGAGTGTTTGTTGAAGACCTATGCTCCACAGGGAGCTGAGAGTGTTTGTTGAAGACATATGCTCCACTGGGAGCTGAAAGTGTTTGTTGAAGACCTATGCTCCACAGGCAGCAGAAAGGATGAAGAAAAGGAAGAAGATGATAATGATGAAGTAGAGGAAGATGATGATGAAGAAGGAAAAGAGATGAAGATAACATTGGAAAATGACATCACTGAAGTTTATAAGACAAAAAGAAATTGCAGAAAAGAGGTGAGACCTTATCTCTCTCTCTCTCTCTCTCTCTCTCTCTCTCTCTCTCTCTTTCACTGTTGCAGTAGAGGTGGCATGGACTCGGTGAGACCCTACGACACAATCATGCCTTGTCTATTCTGCTGTCGACCCTATCCTTATTAACAATCCCTGCTCTAAGAGACCCTAAGCGACAAAATAGCGCTAGCAGTTATTATAGTTCGTTCAGAAATTCATGCCTACAGAGTTTATCAATTATCTCGGAAACTGTTTAATGAATTTTTTTCATGAAATCTTATTTTTCACCGACTTTAAGATTTTATAACATTAAGTACAAAGGTAGTCTGAATTTTACACAAATCGTTTTTTATTACATAATTTTAGGAAAATATCAAAGCATGTGCTCTAGACACTAGATTTTACTGTAAATTATGTTAATTTTCAAACAAACCTCTTAGTGGATTGCGCCTTACAAGTTACGGTTCAGTGAGCGCGAGATGGTGCTAAGATTGATAAATTATCGCTAAGCTTCCGCATTGCTAATATTCTAATAGATAAGGTATAATTAACTCAGAATTAATATTAAAACTGCTTTAGAGGTTTGTAGTCGTTTGTAGTTGCAAGGTTAACTCCCCATGGTTTCCAAGAAAAAATATCAAATCAATTCACGAATTCCAGGAATCAAATCTCACCAGCACGGTCAAAACAGGTTATTTCCCTTTCCTTTTGTTTTGTCGGAAATATTTCAGTTTTATTTTGTCACTGACCGAGGCGGAGGCGAGTGGATATTGCTGTGAGTGGTCCACGCTATAAAACGCCACGTGACATTCCAAACACCACGTGTGAGATGCACAAACCGCTGTGAGCTGTTTAACGGTCTCCATTAACTGCAGGAAAATGAGCGTGGGGCGGGAGTTTCTGGCATCGGAAGGAGAAAGAGATTGGCTGATGGACAGTTTTGACATCATCCGCCAGGTCAGTGATAACAGCACGTGCCGCAGCACGCGCTCGCGGGTTTTACTAAATAACTTTTATTAAACTTTAATTCATAATCTAAACCCGACAGCTCCACCTTTGTTACATAAACACATCCACAGCTCCACCTTTGTTACATAAACACATCCACAGCTCCACCTTTGTTACATAAACACATCCTTAACTCCACCTTTGTTACATAAACACATCCTTAGCTCCACCTTTGTTATATAAACACATCATTAGCTCCACCTTTGTTACATAAACACATCCACAGCTTCACCTTTGTTACATAAACACATCCTTAGCTCCACTTTTGTTACATAAACACATCCTTAGCTCCACCTTTGTTACATAAACACATTCACAGCTCCACCTTTGTTACATAAACACATCCTTAGCTCCACCTTTGTTACATAAACACATCCACAGCTCCACCTTTGTTACATAAACACATCCTTAGCTCAACCTTTGTTACATAAACACATCCTTAGCTCCACCTTTGGTTCTCCTATTGAGTGCCATTACCTCATTGATACCTCGTCCTAAGTTTCACAATTTGCCTATCTCTATCCACTGCATAGTTCAGAGACCATAACCTCGTCATTACGTCATAATGCTAGATCCATAAACTCATCTTTACCTCCTCATACATGCTTCATAAACTCATCTTTACCTCCTCATACTAGCTCCATAAACTCATCTTTTCCTCCTCATACTTGCTTCATAAACTCATCTTTACCTCCTCATACTAGCTCCATAAACTCATCTTTTCCTCCTCATACTAGATCCATAAACTCATCTTTACCTCCTCATACTAGCTCTATAAACTCATCTTTACCTCCTCATACTAGCTCCATAAACTCATCTTTACCTCCTCATACTAGCTCCATAAACTCATCTTTACCTCCTCATACTAGCTCCATAAACTCATCTTTTCCTCCTCATACTAGCTCCATAAACTCATCTTTACCTCCTCATACTAGCTCCATAAACTCATCTTTACCTCCTCATACTAGCTCCATAAACTCATCTTTTCCTCCTCATACTAGCTCCATAAACTCATCTTTTCCTCCTCATACTAGCTCCATAAACTCATCTTTTCCTCCTCATACTAGCTCCATAAACTCATCTTTACCTCCTCATACTAGCTCCATAAACTCATCTTTACCTCCTCATACTAGCTCCATAAACTCATCTTTACCTCCTCATACTAGCTCCATAAACTCATCTTTTCCTCCTCATACTACCTCCATAAACTCATCATTACCTCCTCATACTAGCTCCATAAACTCATCTTTACCTCCTCATACTAGCTCTATAAACTCATCTTTACCTCCTCATACTAGCTCCATAAACTCATCTTTACCTCCTCATACTAGCTCCATAAACTCATCTTTACCTCCTCATACTAGCTGCATAAACTCATCTTTTCCTCCTCTTACTAGCTCCATAAACTCATCTTTACCTCCTCATACTAGCTCCATAAACTCATCTTTACCTCCTCATACTAGCTCCATAAACTCATCCTTTCCTCATCATACTATCTCTATAAAATAATATTTACCTCATTGATGGTGTCCTGAGACCGAGATAGATATAAGGTGTAACAAAGCATGCCAAGTTATAGGCCAAGTATCAACACTATTGAAAAACAAAGCAATAACTACGGAAGCAAAAAGGGCAATATACAAATCAATTTTTCTACCAACTCTGTGCTATCAGTGCCAGAATTGGACGCTGGACTCTAGAACAATAAGAAAGATAACGACCACCGAAATGAAATGTGTCAGAAGAATGACAGGAAACAGCTCAAGGGACAGAGCAAGAAACACTGACCTGAGGAAGAAACTAGAAATTTAAACAGCCATCGAATACATAAAGAAACAACAGATAAATTGGTTCGGCCACATAACAAGACAAAAAGAACTAACAATGACTCAAAGAGCCATAAACAAACGCTACGAAAACGCCAGAGTAAGAGGAAGACCGAGAAAGAGATGGATAAAAGGAATACTAGAGTCACTAGGAGGGATAACACCAGAAGAGCTAACAGAAGAGCAAAGAATCGCAGATTGTATCTCCCCTCGACGCTAACGGCAATAGAGGAAGGATAGAAGAGGAAGAATAAGATGGTGTCCTACCCTCAATATAAAGCTAATATTCCATCCAAATTTTAAAAAAAAGATCCAATCAGATGGACTGACGCTGTTGACGTCACAAAGTTGTGCTGGTTCGTGGTCGCAAGCTATGACAATTGCAAACATTTGGCCCACCATGACTTGACCTACGGCCAGCAAACAGAGAAAAGGAAAGCTATCTTTGAAGACACAATGTCAGCAGACACTACGCAAATGCCAAGGTTGCAGCTGTTACCACAACACGACCTACGGACCTGGGTGTTTGAAAATAGGGAACCCAACATAACCTTTGAGTAGAACAGAGACGTACAATCTTACATATATCTGGGTAGTAATATAGATAAAGAGGGAGGAACAGAAAATGATACCAAAATAAGGATATCAAAAGCAAGAGGAGCTTTCATTGCACTGGGAAACATATGGAAGTCCAAAGAAATTAGGTTAAATAAAAAAATTTAATTTTCAACTCAAATGTTAAGTCAGTACTATTATATAGCGGTGAAACATGGAGAACAACAAAATTGACAGTCATGAAGATACAGACTTTCATTAATGGATGCCTACGCATAATAAAAGGATGGAAATGGCAGGACAAAATCACTAACATAAAATTATAGAAATGTACCAGTCAAACACCAGTGGATAAAGATATACAGCGAAGACGATGGCGCTGGATAGGACACACACTGCGGAAGCCAACTGAGAGTATTACACAAAAGTTTTTTTTTTTTTGGAATCCCCAGGGAAAAAGACAAAGAGGAAAATGAAAGAGTGTGACGACTCTATGATGGGTGTGACGTCTACATGATTGGTGGGACGACTCCATGATGAGTGTGACGACTCCACGATGAGTGTGACGACTTCATTCTGAGTGTAACGACTCCATGATGGGTGTGATGATTCCACGATGAGTGTGACGACTTCACGACGCGTGTGACGACTCCATGATGAGTGTGACTACTCCATGACGGATGTGACGACTCCATGATTAGTGTGACGACTCAATGATGGGTGTGACGACTTCATTCTGAGTGTAACGACTCCATGATGAGTGTGATGATTCCACGATGAGTGTAACAACTCCATGATGGGTGTGAGGACTCCATGATGGATGTGACGACTCTATGATGGATGTAACGTCTCCATGATGGGTGTGACGACTCCATGATGGATGTGACGACTCCATGATGGATGTAACGTCTCCATGATGGGTGTAACGTCTCCATGAAAGATGTAACGTCTCCATGATGGATGTAACGTCTCCATGATGGGTATAACGTCTCCATGATGGATGTAACGTCTCCATGAAAGATGTAACGTCTCCATGATGGATGTAACGTCTCCATGATGGGTATAACGTCTCCATGATGGATGTAACGTCGCCATGATGGATGTAACGTCTCCATGATGGATGTAACGTCTCCATGATGGGTATAACGTCTCCATGATGGGTGTAACGTCTCCATGAAAGATGTAACGTCTCCATGATGGATGTAACGTCTCCATGATGGGTATAACGTCTCCATGATGGGTGTAACGTCTCCATGAAAGATGTAACGTCTCCATGATGGATGTAACGTCTCCATGATGGGTATAACGTCTCCATGATGGATGTAACGTCTCCATGAAAGATGTAACGTCTCCATGATGGATGTAACGTCTCCATGATGGGTATAACGTCTCCATGATGGATGTAACGTCTCCATGATGGATGTAACGTCTCCATGATGGATATAACGTCTCCATGATGGGTATAACGTCTCCATGATGGGTGTAACGTCTCCATGAAAGATGTAACGTCTCCATGATGGATGTAACGTCTCCATGATGGGTATAACGTCTCCATGATGGGTGTAACGTCTCCATGAAAGATGTAACGTCTCCATGATGGGTGTGACGTTCCCATGATGGGTGTGACGACTCCATGAAAGATGTAACGTCTCCATGATGGATATAACGTCTCCATGATGGGTGTGACGACTCCATGAAAGATGTAACGTCTCCATGATGGATGTAACGTCTCCATGATGGGTGTAACGTCTCCATGATGGGTGTAACGTCTCCATGAAAGATGTAACGTCTCCATGATGGGTGTAATGTCTCCATGATGGGTGTAACGTCTCCATGAAAGATGTAACGTCTCCATGATGGATGTAACGTCTCCATGATGGGTGTAACGTCTCCATGATGGGTGTAACGTCTCCATGAAAGATGTAACGTCTCCATGATGGGTGTAACGTCTCCATGAAAGATGTAACGTCTCCATGATGGATATAACGTCTCCATGAAAGATGTAACGTCTCCATGATGGATGTAACGTCTCCATGATGGATGTAACGTCTCCATGATGGATGTAACGTCTCCATGATGGGTGTTACGTCTCCATGATAGATGTAACGTCTCCATTATGGGTGTGACGTTTCCATGATGGATATAACGTCTCCATGATGGGTGTGACGTTTCCATGATGGATATAACGTCTCCATGATGGGTGTGACGACTCCATAATAGGTGTGACGACTCCACGATGGGCGTGACGACTCAATGATGGGTGTGACGGATCCATGATGGATGTGACGACTCCATGATGGGTGTGACGACTCCATGATGGGTGTGACGACTCAATGATGGGTGTGACGACTCCATTACGACTGTGACGGCTCCATGATGAGTGTGACAACTGCACTTCCCCTAATCTTATTGTCCACATAGAGGTCGTGGCGATAAGGTAGACTGTGAGAACCACTGATGTCAGTTTCTTATCGAGCTCCAGGCAAATAAAAAAACCGAGAAGAACTTGCTGCGAGAAATGTTTCATGAAGATGAAGGTGAAGTACAGCTGTCTATGATGGGAGAGTAAAGGAGGGATACAGTACAGCTGTCTATGATGGGAGAGTAAAGGAGGGATACAGTACAGCTGTCTATGATGGGAGAGTAAAGGAGGGATACAGTACAGCTGTCTATGATGGGAGAGTAAAGGATGGATACAGCACAGCTGTCTATGATGGGAGAGTAAAGGAGGGATACAGTACAGCTGTCTATGATGGGAGAGTAAAGGAGAGATACAGTACAGCTGTCTATGATGGGAGAGTAAAGGATGGATACAGTACAGCAGTCTATGATGGGAGAGTAAAGGAGGGATACAGTACAGCTGTCTATGATGGGAGAACAAAGGATGGATACAGCACAGCTGTCTATGATGGGCGAGTAAACGAGGGATACAGTACAGCTGTCTATGATGGGAGAGTAAAGGAGGGATACAGCACAGCTGTCTATGATGGGAGAGTAAAGGACGGATACAGCACAGCTGTCTATGATGGGAGAACAAAGGATGGATACAGTACAGCTGTCTATGATGGGAGAGCAAAGGAGGGATACAGTACAGCTGTCTATGATGGGAGAGTAAAGGACGGATACAGCACAGCTGTCTATGATGGGAGAGTAAAGGAGGGATACAGTACAGCTGTCTATGATGGGAGAACAAAGGATGGATACAGCACAGCTGTCTGTGATGGGAGAGTAAAGGAGGGATACAGTACAGCTGTCTATGATGGGAGAGTAAAGGATGGATACAGCACATCAGTCTATGATGGGAGAGTAAAGGAGGGATACATCACAGCTGTCTACGATGGGAGAGTAAAGGATGGATGCAGCACTGCTGTCTATGATGGGAGAGTAAAGGAGGGATACAGCACAGCTGTCTATGATGGGAGAGTAAAGGATGGATACAGCACAGCTGTCTATGATGGAAGAGTAAAGGATGGATACAGTACAGCTGTCTATGATGGGAGAGTAAAGGATGGATACAGCACAGCTGTCTATGATGGGAGAGTAAAGGATGGATACAGCACAGCTGTCTATGATGGGAGAGTAAAGGATGGATACAGCACAGCTGTCTATGATGGGAGAGTAAAGGATGGATACAGCACAGCTGTCTATGATGGGAGAACAAAGGACGGATACATTAAAGATTTCTACAAGCTGTTAATGTAAGGGAAGAGTTAAAGGTTAAGAAACAATAGAGCTCCCTGTTAATGTAAGGGAAGAGTTAAAGGTTAAGAAACAATAGAGCTCCCTGTTAATGTGAGGGAAGAGTTAAAGGTTAAGAAACAATAGAGCTCCCTGTTAATGTAAGGGAAGAGTTAAAGGTTAAGAAACAATAGAGCTCCCTGTTAATGTGAGGGAAGAGTTAAAGGTTAAGAAACAATAGAGCTCCCTGTTAATGTGAGGGAAGAGTTAAAGGTTAAGAAACAATAGAGCTCCCTGATAGTGTCCGTCACAGCCGTTTGTCATTGATGTTTTAGTTGCCTTGCTGATTTATTCATTTCTGAACTAAAACCTGGTACGTGTGGGTCTTGTGTGCTGGTAGAAGAGGTTACGAGAAGGTGAAAGGGAGAGCAAGCCCGTCCAATCAGAAAGCCTTAAACGAGCTTCCTTGGTGACCCACTTTCGGTGCGGTGACGGCACATGATGATGTGAGGTTCAGCAAAAAGGCAAAAGGCTAAGGGTTACAGTAACGGCAATAAACAAACAAAAAATGTGTATAGCAACAAGAGAAACGGTTGATATATAGCAACATTATAGCAACAACAAAAACAGCTAATGTATAGTAACATTATAGCAACATTATAGCAACTACAAAAACAGCTAATGTATAAGCAACATTATAGTAACATTATAGGAACTACAAAAACAGCTAATGTATAAGCAACATTATAGTAACATTATAGGAACTACAAAAACAGCTAATGTATAAGCAACATTATAGTAACATTATAGGAACTACAAAAACAGCTAATGTATAAGCAACATTATAGTAACATTATAGGAACTACAAAAACAGCTAATGTATAAGCAACATTATAGTAACATTATAGGAACTACAAAAACAGCTAATGTATAAGCAACATTATAGTAACATTATAGGAACTACAAAAACAGCTAATGTATAAGCAACATTATAGCAACTACAAAAACAGCTAATGTACAAGCCACATTATAGCAACAACAATACATTTATGGCAACATTATAGCAACGACAGCTAGTGTATAGCAAAATTGTAGCAACAGCGGCTACAACAACTAAAGTATAGCAAAAATATAGCAACAACAGCTAATGCATTGCTAAATTATAGCAACAACGGCAACAACATCTAACGTATAGCAAAAATGACAACAGCTAATGTATAGCAAATGTATAGCAACAATAACTAATGTATAGCAACATGACAACAACGGGAACAACAACAACAACTAACGCATAAGCAGAAGTAATTCTTGGCGATTTGAAGATATTGAGGAGGTAACTTCGTTATTTGAAGAAAGTGAAGGTGAAGGTCAATGTAGTGATCTCAAATAGTTGATGATGGCGAGGTGGAGGTGTGACAGAGGGTGGGGTCGGAGTGTCTAGCAATTACCATTGATGACCCAGGGCAGTACCAAATTGGTCTCAGGACCCACGTTTCTCTCAAGCTCCGCCGGCAGATTCATTTTAAGGGCTTCACAAATTTGAGAGGGAAAATATATTTGTTCAAGTTAGGGCCCTATGACGTCATAGAGGATATCGGCGGAAAGAGAGTGGTAAAGGAGATATAAAGGGAATGGTAAAGGAGATATGAAGGGAATGGTAAAGGAGATATGAAGGGAATGGTAAAGGAGATATGAAGGGAATAGTAAAGGAGGTATGAAAGGAATGGTAAAGGAGGTATGGAGGGAATGGGAAAGGAGATATAAAGGGAATGGTAAAGGAGATATGAAGGGAATGGTAAAGGAGATATGAAGGGAATGGTAAAGGATGTATGGAGGGAATGGTAAAGGAGATATGAAGGGAATGGTAAAGGAGATATGAAGGGAATGGTAAAGGAGGTATGAAGGGAATGGTAAAGGAGATATAAAGGGAATGGTAAAGGAGATATGAAGGGAATGGTAAAGGAGGTATGAAAGGAATGGTAAAGGAGATATCAAGGGAATGGTAAAGGAGGTATGAAGGGAATGGTATAGGAGATATGAAGGGAATGGTAAAGGAGATATGAAGGGAATGGTAAAGGAGGTATGAAGGGAATGGTAAAGGAGATATGAAGGGAACGGTAAAGGAGGTATGGAGGGAATGGTAAAGGAGATATGAAGGGAATGGAAAGAAGATATGAAGGGAATGGTAAAGGAGGTATGGAGGGAATGGTAAAGGAGATATGAAGGGAATGGTAAAGGAGATATGAAGGGAATGGTAAAGGAGGTATGAAGGGAATGGTAAAGGAGATATAAGGGAATGGTAAAGGAGGTATGAAGGGAATGGTAAAAGAGGTATGGAGGAATGGTAAAGGAGATATGAAGGGAATGGTAAAGGAGGTATGAAGGGAAGGGTAAAGGAGATATGAAGGGAATGGTAAAGGAGGTATGAAGGGAATGGTAAAAGAGATATGAAGGGAATGGTAAAGAAGGTATGGAGGGAATGGTAAAGGAGATATAAAGGGAATGGTAAAGGAGATATGAAAGGAATGGTAAAGGAGTTATGGAGGGAATTTTAAAGGAGATATGAATGGAATGGTAAGGAGGTATGGAGGGAATGGTAAAGGAAATAGGAAGGGAATGGTAAAGGGGATATGAAGGGAATGGTAAAGGAGGTATGAAGGGAATGGTATAGGAGATATGAAGGGAATGGTAAAGGAGATATGAAGGGAATGGTAAAGGAGATATGAAGGAAATGGTAAAGGAGGTATGAAGGGAATGGTAAAAGAGATATGAAGGGAATGGTAAAGGAGGTATAAAGGGAATGGTAAAGGAGATATGAAGGGAAATGGTAAAGGAGGTATAAAGGGAATGGTAAAGGAGATATGAAGGGAAATGGTAAAGGAGGTATGAAGGGAATGGTAAAGGAGATATGAAGGGAATGGTAAAGGAGATATGAAGGGAAATGGTAAAGGATATATGAAGGGAATGGTAAAGGAGGTATGAAGGGAATGCTAAAGGAGATATGAAGAGAAATGGTAAAGGAGGTATGAAGGGAATGGTAAAGGAGATATGAAGGGAAATGGTAAAGGAGGTACGAAGGGAATGGTAAAGGAGATATGAAGGGAAATGGTAAAAGAGGTATGAGAGGAGATATGAAGGGAATGGTAAAGGAGATATGAAGGGAAATGGTAAAGGATGTATGAAAGGAATGTAAAGGAGATATGAAGGGAATGATAAAGGAAATATGAAGGGAATGGTAAAGGAGATATCAAGGGAATGGTAAAGGAGATATGAAGGGAATGGTAAAGGAGATATGAGGGGAATGGTAAAGGAGATATGAGGAGAATAGTAAAGGAGATATGAAGGGAATGGTAAAGGAGATATGAAGGGAATGGTAAAGGAGGCATGAAGGGAATGGTAAAGGAGATATGAGGAGAATAGTAAAGGAGATATGAAGGGAATGGTAAAGGAGGTATAAAGGGAATGGTAAAGGAGATATGAAGGGAATGGTAAAGGAGGTATGAAGGGAATGGTAAAGGAGATATGAAGGGAATGGTAAAGGAGATATGAAGGGAATGGTAAAGGAGATATGAAGGGAAATGGTAAAGGAGACATGAAGGGAATAGTAAAGGAGATATGAAGGGTATGGTAAAGGAGGTATAAAGGGAATGGTAAAGGAGATATGAAGGGAAATGGTTAAAGAGGTATGAATGGAATGGTAAAGGAGATATGAAGGGAAATGGTAAAGGAGGTATGAAGGGAATGGTAAAGGAGATATGAAGGGAATGGTAAAGGAGATATGAAGGGAATGGTAAAGGAGATATGAAGGGAATGGTAAAGTAGATATGAAGGAAATGATAAAGGAGATATGAAGGAAATAGTAAAGGAGGTATGAAGGGAATGGTAAAGGAGATATGAAGGGAATGGTAAAGGAGATATGAAGGGAAATGGTAAAGGAGGTATGAAGGGAATATTAAAGGAGATATGAAGGGAATGGTAAAGGAGATATGAAGGGAATGGTAAAGGAGATATGAAGGGAATGGTAAAGGAGGTATGAAGGGAATGTTAAAGGAGGTATGAAGGGAATGGTAAAGGAGATATGAAGGGAATGTTAAAGGAGGTATGAAGGGAATGGTAAAGGAGATATGAAGGGAATGTTAAAGGAGTTATGAAGGGAATGGTAAAGGAGATATGAAGGGAATGTTAAAGGAGATATGAAGGGAATGGTAAAGGAGATATGAAGGGAATGTTAAAGGAGATATGAAGGGAATGGTAAAGGAGATATGAAGGGAATGGTAAAGGAGGTATGAAGGGAATGGTAAAGGGGTATGAAGGGAATGGTAAAGGGGATATGAAGGGAATGGTAAAGGAGATATGAAGGGAATGGTAAAGGAGATATGAAGGGAATGGTAAAGGATGTATGAAGGGAATGGTAAAGGAGGTATGAAGGGAATGGTAAAGGGGTATGAAGGGAATGGTAAAGGAGATATGAAGGGAATGGTAAAGGAGGTGTGAAGGGAATGGTAAAGGAGGTATGAAGGGAATGGTAAAGGAGGTATGAAGGGAATGGTAAAGGAGGTATGAAGGGAATGGTAAAGGAGGTATTAAGACGATGAGCTGAAAACAGGCCTGTGAGAATTGAGCATAATGACAAGATGGGGCAGCGGTAGTGGGCCGTCAGTGTAGGGACAGTGAGGATTGAGCATAATGACAAGATGGGGCAGCGGTTGTGGGCCGTCAGTGTAGGGACAGTGAGAATATTATCAACAAGTCAGGGAAAAAAAGTCACCACAGAAATGAGATGTTTGAGAAAAGATGAACGAGGACCAGAATAGACAAAATCAGGAACTATTTGGTCAGAAAAATAGCTGGTATAGAACCAATTTTGAATGACATACAAATGTATTATCAAGCTTTAGCAACGAATGAGAAAACTGGAAAACAACTAAAGAAATAGAAAATAAATGTCTGAGGAAAATACTTCATATACCATGGAATGAGTTCAAGACTAGAGGAGAAATAAGAGAAATGACAGTTTAAAAAAAAATATCCATAATAAAGAGAAGTAGGTGGTCATATGTTGGTCATGTGATGAGAAGAGACAATAAGAGAAGTAGGTGGTCATATATTGGTCATGTGATGAGAAGAGACAATAAGAGAAGGTGGTCATATATTGGTCATGTGATGAGAAGAGACAATAAGAGAAGAAGGTGGCCATATATTGGTCATGTGATGAGAAGAGACAATAAGAGAAGAAGGTGGTCATATATTGGTCATGTGATGAGAAGAGACAATAAGAGAAGACGGTGGCCATATATTGGTCATGTGATGAGAAGAGACAATAAGAGAAGACGGTGGACATATATTGGTCATGTGATGAGAAGAGACAATAAGAGAAGGTGGTCATATATTGGTCATGTGATGAGAAGAGACAATAAGAGAAGAAGGTGGCCATATATTGGTCATGTGATGAGAAGTGACAATAAGAGAAGAAGGTGGTCATATATTGGTCATGTGATGAGAAGAGACAATAAGAGAAGAAGGTGGCCATATATTGGTCATGTGATGAGAAGAGACAACAAGAGAAGAAGGTGGTCATATGTTGGACATGTGATGAGAAGAGACAATAAGAGAAGAAGGTGGTCATATATTGGTCATGTGATGAGAAGAGACAACAAGAGAAGAAGGTGGTCATATATTGGTCATGTGATGAGAAGAGACAATAAGAGAAGAAGGTGGTCATATATTGGTCATGTGATGAGAAGAGACAACAAGAGAATAAGGTGGTCATATGTTGGACATGTGATGAGAAGAGACAACAAGAGATGAAGGTGGTCATATGTTGGACATGTGATGAGAAGAGACAACAAGAGAAGAAGGTGGTCATATGTTGGACATGTGATGAGAAGAGACAACAAGAGAAGAAGGTGGTCATATGTTGGACATGTGATGAGAAGAGACAACAAGATAATCTCAAAAGGGAACCTTGGGATAAAAGAAAAAGAGGCTGACCTTGTGAAACACCAAAAATAATACTGAGACGAGAGGAAACAACAGCAGGCATCAGTTTCCTGGCAGAGATGAAACAAATCGTCAAAACACAGAACAAGGACGTGTGGTGAGATACACTGCGGGCCCTGTGCATGGTATGGCACTGATAACAAAGATAGCCGGACACGAGAATATAGAATGTTTGTCCTATCAGGCAGACAAAAGATACAGAAAGACATATACAGAGAGACAGACAGACATATACGGACGGTCGGACAGACAGACATGATGAATATTATGGTGATGATGGTAAGTATGAATGTTCGAAACACGTCCATGGATAGACAGACAGACAAACAGACAGGCAGGAGGGAGGGAGGGAGGGAGGGAGGGACGAACAACGGAGAGAGACACAGATAGACAGACAGACAAACAGACAGGCAGGAGGGAGGGAGGGAGGGAGGGACGAACAGCGGAGAGAGACACAGACAGACAGGCAGACAGACAGACAGACAGGATAGATCGATAAATAGTATGAGTAGCAGAAAGAACAAATGATAAAGTAGAATTTTATAAACATCCGGGCATACTTACAAAAAACACTAACAAATGCTAACATTATCTTAAACACGTCAGTCACTATGATCAGGTGAATATATTTTAATCCACCGTAAATATTCCTAGTGAATACATCCTACTTCACAGCCGATTATTTCAAATATACCAGTCCACATGGTTATACCAAACACAATTGTCATCATTTGTAGAGCAAAACACTTTCACGGCATAACGTAGACACATCACTCAAGGAAACACGAGCGAGCACGTTGAACAAACCGAGGACAGCTCGAGAATCTTAACTGGGTCAGAGTGTCTGATACAACAAACATGATTGACAAGTTAGACATTTTGAATACAACTGTAGATGTCTCTAGCAGGGCCGACAGAAGTTGATATTGTTGAAGTTGCTGGACCATAATGAGACACAATCATGTTTGCGGGGAGCTCCTGCAGTATTTTGTTAACGTTCAGTTTGATTCAGTCGCTGTCAACGACAAACCATGACGAATAAAGCTACAAACTCACATTGTTGTGCCGCCTCTTTTGTTCGGTGTCGTTCCTGGCACAGTCTACCGGTACAGGTCAAACATAGGATCAGAGCGGATTATTTTCATGTTGATTACACAATCCTTTCTGACAGCGCATTTTAACTATAACCTGCTGCTGGCGCCATATTTGATAAAGACCCCATATACATACAAATAAATGGGCTGGGGGAGGTTTTGCGGCTGGGTAGTCTACAGGTACGACGTCAGCCTCAGGACAGGAATGGCCGGGGTTCAAATCCAACCAGATAAAACCAGATAAGTGGCGATTTGTCAAAATTGGAAAAATTAATCAGTGGCTTCTTTATTACGTTCTCCTCCCTTCATCCCTTGGGTAGTGAGATCCCATGCCTAGCCCTGTCGGATTCCTTGGGTAGCGAGATCCCATGCCTAGCCCTGTCGGATTCCTTGGGTAGTGAGATCCCATGCCTAGCCCTGTCGGATCCCTTGGGTAGTGTGATCCCATGCCTAGCCCTGTCGGATCCCTTGGGTAGTGAGATCCCATGCCTAGCCCTGTCGGATCCCTTTGGTAGTGAGATCCCATGCCTAGCCCTGTCGGATCCCTTGGGTAGTGAGATCCCATGCCTAGCCCTCTCGGTTCCCTTGAGTAATGAAATCCCATGCCTATTCCTCTCGGATCCCTTGGGTAGCGAGATCTCATGCCTATCCCTCTCAGATCCCTTGGGTAGCGAGTTAATGATGAATGTTATAGGAGAGCTATGTCATCAGCAAAATATAAGTAATGAAGTTAACATTACGTTTGTCCGACTGTTTTTTTTTAAATGGTGATTTCTGAGGTCACTGTTGCCTGTGTTTACCTTGTACAAAGGGACGTAAAGATTCAAATATTGTAGCTTAAATCATTGCGAGAGTTATTTCCCCTACGATCCTAATTCTATGAATGCTGGAACATTCTGCACTAGCGTGAATAGGATGATGACGTGAACTCGTTTATTTTACGAGGCGGTGCCGAGGGTCAGGAAAGTGGACACGAGATCTGTGCCGTCTATATACATGGGACAGTGGACAAGAGATCTATTGCATCTATATACATGGGACAGTGGACAAGAGATCTATTGCATCTATATACATGGAACAGTGTACAAGAGATCTGAGACTTCTATATACATGGGACAGTGGACAAGAGATCTATTGCATCTATATACATGGAACAGTGTACAAGAGATCTGAGACTTCTATATACATGGGACAGTGGACAAGAAATCTGCACCATCTATATACATGTGACAATGGACAAGAGATCTGAGACTTCTATATACATGGGACAGTGGACAAGAGATCTGCGCCATCTCTATACATGGGACAGTGGACAATACATCTGAGACTTCTATATACATGGGACAGTGGACAAAAGATCTGAGACTTCTATATACATGGAACAGTGGACAAAAGATCTGAGACTTCTATATACATGGGACAGTGGACAAGAGATCTGAGACTTCTATATACATGGGACAGTGGACAAGAGATCTGAGACTTCTATATACATGGGACAGTGGTAAAGAGATCTGCGCCATCTATATACATGTGACAATGGACAAGAGATCTGAGACTTCTATATACATGGGACAGTGGACAAGAGATCTATTGCATCTATATACATGGAACAGTGTACAAGAGATCTGAGACTTCTATATACATGGAACAGTGCACAAGAGATCTGAGACTTCTATATACATGGGACAGTGGACAAGAGATCTATTCCATCTATATACATGGAACAGTGCACAAGAGATCTGAGACTTCTATATACATGGGACAGTGGACAAGAGATCTATTGCATCTATATACATGGAACAGTGCACAAGAGATCTGAGACTTCTATATACATGGGACAGTGGACAAGAGATCTATTCCATCTATATACATGGGACAGTGGACAAGAGATCTATTCCATCTATATACATGGGACAGTGGACAAGAGATCTATTCCATCTATATACATGGGACAGTGGACAAGAGATCTATTCCATCTATATACACGGGACAGTGGACAAGAGATCTATTCCATCTATATACATGGGACAGTGGACAAGAGATCTATTCCATCTATATACATGGGACAGTGGACAAGAGATCTATTCCATCTATATACATGGGACAGTGGACAAGAGATCTATTCCATCTATATACATGGGACAGTGGACAAGAGATCTGTGCCGTCTATATACATGGGACACTGGACAAGAGATCTGTGCCGTCTATATACATGGGACAGTGGACAAGAGATCTGTGCCGTCTATATACATGGGACAGTGGACAAGAGATCTGTGAAATCTATATACATGTGACAATGGACAAGAGATCTGAGACTTCTATATACATGGGACAGTGGACAAGAGATCTGAGACTTCTATATACATGTGACAGTGGACAAGAAATCTGCACCATCTATATACATGTGACAATGGACAAGAGATCTGAGACTTCTATATACATGGGACAGTGGACAAGAGATCTGCGCCATCTCTATACATGGGACAGTGGACAAGACATCTGAGACTTCTATATACATGGGACAGTGGACAAAAGATCTGAGACTTCTATATACATGGAACAGTGGACAAAAGATCTGAGACTTCTATATACATGGGACAGTGGACAAGAGATCTGAGACTTCTATATACATGGGACAGTGGACAAGAGATCTGAGACTTCTATATACATGGGACAGTGGTCAAGAGATCTGCGCCATCTATATACATGTGACAATGGACAAGAGATCTGAGACTTCTATATACATGGGACAGTGGACAGGAGATCTGAGACTTCTATGTACATGGGGCAGTGAACAAGAGATTTGAGACTTCTATAAACATGGGACAGTGGACAATAGATTTGAGATTTCTATGTACATGGGACAGTGGACAAGAGATTTGAGACTTCTATTTACATGGGACAGTGGACAAGAGATTTGAGACTTCTATGTACATGGGACAGTGGACAGTGGACAAGAGATTTGAGACTTCTATAAACATGGGACAGTGGACAATAGATTTGAGACTTCTATAAACATGGGAAGGTGGATACGAGATTTGAGAGTTCTATAAACATGGGACAGTGGACAAGAGATTTGTGACTTCTATATACATGGGACAGTGGACAAGAGATTTCAGCCTTCTATATACATGGGACAGTGGACAAGAGATTTCAGCCTTCTATATACATGGGACAGTGGACAAGAGATTTGTACCTTCTATGTACATGGGACAGTGGACAAGAGATTTCAGCCTTCTATGTACATGGGACAGTGGACAAGAGATTTCAGCCTTCTATGTACACGGGACAGTGGACAAGAGATTTCAGCCTTCTATGTACACGGGACAGTGGACAAGAGATTTCAGCCTTCTATGTACACGGGACAGTGGACAAGAGATTTCAGCTTTCTATGTACACGGGACAGTGGACAAGAGATTTCAGCCTTCTATGTACACGGGACAGTGGACAAGCGATTTCAGCCTTCTATGTGCATGGGACAGTGGATATTATTCTTCTTTTCTCAACATTCGTCTGTAAAATCACAATTCTACAGCCTCAAGTGATTTCCTATCTGTTGTCCTATTGTCCATGATTCGCATCCATATATTAAGACTGTTTGTACATAACATTTAAGAACTCGTTTTCTTGTTTCTATTGTCAAGAATGGAGGACGATACTGTACGATTTGTAGCTTCCTCAATTTTGCTGAAACAGCGAGAGGCTAGCGATGTATGGAGGGAGGAATCAATGAAAGAGATAAAGAATACCAACCTCCTGGAATGAACGATCAAGGTAAGGAAGAACACCTGCTGAGATGTGAGTGAAGAAATAAACATCATGACTGCAACTGCATCATGTACCAAGACAGCTGGAGGCGGAGCCAAATTAAAATTGTATATGCGGTAAAAATAAACAAAAATAAATTCCAAATGTAGATGGAGCAGTGTCTGGGCACAAACTAAACATGTCAAATGTCAATGTCGTGTCAATGTCGTTTCAGTGTCTGCTCGACAGCACATGGACACCTGCCGGATCGTATGACATGTTAGAGTGTTCATCGGAGATCCGGACCACGTGACCGCACAAGCCAGTGGGTTAAGAAGGGTTGGGTTAGGCTTGTAACAACCACAAGGAAAAAATGTAGATTAGCAGCTGGGAAGAGTTGGAGTTCAATAGGTCACGTACGGAGATGAGGTTGGTTACAAAAGCGGAGAGTTGATGCAGGTAACCTTGACTTTGGGTGAGTGACTGTGATGGAGTTGGGCATCAGAAAACTGACGTCATCGTGGGGTTGTGGGTCAAGGACAGAGTGATGACTACAGAAGATTAGGAAGATTCAGAAGAGGAAGTAGAAGATGAGGAGAAAGAAGAGGAAGTAGAAGAGACAGAATAAGAACAAGCAGATGAGGAGAAAGAAGAGGAAGTAGAAGATGAGGAGAAAGAAGAGGAAGTAGAAGAGACAGAATAAGAACAAGCAGATGAGGAGAAAGAAGAGGAAGTAGAAGAGACAGAATAAGAACAAGCAGATGAGGTGAAAGAAGAGGAAGTAGAAGAGACAGAATAAGAACAAGCAGATGAGGAGAAAGAAGAGGAAGTAGAAGAGACAGAATAAGAACAAGAAGATGAGGTGAAAGAAGAGGAAGTAGAAGAGACAGAATAAGAACAAGCAGATGAGGAGAAAGAAGAGGAAGTAGAAGAGACAGAATAAGAACAAGAAGATGAGGTGAAAGAAGAGGAAGTAGAAGATGAGGAGAAAGGAGAGGAAGTAGAAGAGACAGAATAAGAACAAGAAGATGAGGTGAAAGAAGAGGAAGTAGAAGATGAGGAGAAAGGAGAGGAAGTAGAAGAGACAGAATAAGAACAAGAAGATGAGGAGAAAGAAAAAAGAAGAAGAGGGAAACGAAGCAGAGGAAGAGAACATCAGTGAAAAAAGTGAAATCAGTTGATTTATTTCACGATCTCTGCTGATAAAGAAACCGACAGTTAAACTGATTGTGGAGACTGGAATGTTCTAGAATAACCTGATTGTGGAGGCTGGAATGTTCTAGAATAACCTGATTGTGGAGGCTGGAATGTTCTAGAATAACCTGATTGTGGAGGCTGGAATGTTCTAGAATAACCTGATTGTGGAGGCTGGAATGTTCTAGAATAACCTGATTGTAAAGGCTGGAATGTTCTAGAATAACCTGATTGTGGAGACGGGAATGTTCTAGAATAACCTGATTGTGGAGGCTGGAATGTTTTAGAATAACCTGATTGTGGAGACTGGAATGTTCTAGAATAACCTGATTCCGGAGACTGGAATGTTCTAGAATAACCTGATTGTGGAGACTGCAATGTTCTAGAATAACTTGATTGTAAAGCCTAGACTGTTCTAGAATAACCTGATTGTGGAGACTGGAATGTTCTAGAATAACTTGATTGTAGAACCTAGACTGTTCTAGAATAACCTGATTGTGGAGACTGGAATGTTCTAGAATAACCTGATTGTAGAACCTAGACTGTTCTAGAATAACCTGATTGTGGAGACTGCAATGTTCTAGAATAACTTGATTGTAGAACCTAGACTGTTCTAGAATAACCTGATTGTGGAGACTGGAATGTTCTAGAATAACTTGATTGTAGAGCCTAGACTGTTCTAGAATAACCTGATTGTGGAGACTGCAATGTTCTAGAATAACTTGATTGTAGAGCCTAGACTGTTCTAGAATAACCTGATTGTGGAGACTGGAATGTTCTAGAATAACTTGATTGTAGAACCTAGACTGTTCTAGAATAACCTGATTGTGGAGACTGGAATGTTCTAGAATAACCTGATTGTAGAGCCTAGACTGTTCTAGAATAAAGTGAATGTGGAGCCTGGACTGTTCTAGAATTACTTGATTGTAAAGCCTAGACTGTTCTAGAATAACTTGATTCTAAAACCTAGACTGTTCTAGAATAACGTGAATGTGGAGCCTGGACTGTTCTAGAATTACTTGATTGTAAAGCCTAGACTGTTCTAGAATAAAGTGATTGTGTAGCCTGGACTTTTCTAGAATAACCTGATACTGGAGGCTGGAATGTTCTAGAATAACCTGATTGTAGAGCCTAGACTGTCCTACAATAACCCAGATTGTATATCCCCTCACATTTACACAAACACACACACAGAATTAGACTGCACGGCCAAGTAGATTCTGCGAGAGAAACGTGTGACTACCAGGTAATATTTTCTCAATATTTCTCCAGACTTCGTGACCGTCTCAACAAATTACTCTCTCCTGCATTCTCAATCAGACCTGCCGGTGTACTCAGTTTTTGACTGTCGCGGGCAGATCTGGACTGAGCTGTCAATGTCTTCTCTCAGGGGCTCCCAAACTACACGAGATGTGGTCTGTGGTAGTTGCTGCTCTAGTGTTACTTGCGCATGTGGATTATATTTATTGTTAGTGATTTCACCTCATGGGGTGTAGGATTTCTGTCCAATCTTTATGAGTCTTCGGCTCGAATGGCAATAGACAGACAAACACACAGATAGACAGACAGACAAACACACAGATAGACAGACGGACGGACAGGATGGAAATATCGATGGAAGGATGTATGATTCAATGAATGGATGGATTGATGGATGGATGGATGGATGGATGGATGGATGGATGGATTGATGGTGGATGGATGGATGGATGGATGGATGGATGGATGGATGGATTGATGGATGGATGGTGGATGGATGGATGGATTGATGGATGGATGGATGGATTGATGGTGGATGGATGGATTGATGGATGGATGGATTGATGGATGGATGGATGGATGGATGGATTGATGGATGGATGGTGGATGGATGGATGGATTGATGGATGGATGGATTGATGGATGGATGGTGGATGGATGGATGGATTGATGGATGGATGGTGGATGGATGGATTGATGGATGGATGGATGGAAGGATGTATGATTCAATGAATGGATGGATTGATGGATGGATGGATGGATGGATGGATGGATGGATGGATGGATGGATGGATGGATGGATGGATGGATGGATGGAAGGATGTATGATTCGATGAATGGATGGATGGATGGATGGATGGATGGATTGATGGAAGGATGTATGATTCGATGAATGGATGGATGGATTGATGGATGGATGGATGGATGGATGGATGGATGGATGGATGAATGGATTGATGGATGGATGGATGGATGGATGGATGGATGGATGGATGGATTGATGGATTGATGGAAGGATGTATGATTCGATGAATGGATGGATGGATTGATGGATTGATGGATTGATGGAAGGATGTATGATTCGATGAATGGATGGATTGATTGATGGATTGATGGATGGATGGATGGTTAGATTATCCTTAATATTTTACTAGTATCTTCTCTTATTATGTAACTATTATCATCTATCTATTGTCCTTTCGAGCCGAAGACAGCACATAGGGCAGAACCACAATCTCAAAAACAGAAACATTGCGTGCCAAAATGGCACATATTGCAGAGATCACTGCTTCTAAAACATATGTCTCTGTTTCCATAACAATACTTTTTACAATGACCGCTTGTGAAGCCATCGATCAACCTCCTTAGCCATCTCTTTTGACATGCCTGGAAGGTCACAGTGACACTATTCTTTACTTACCTCATAATGAGGCCCCAGTAACACTATCATCTAGTGTCATTTAATTCTCATCTAATTACATTTGCATTATTACCGTGTTCTGCTATTTGTACCATTTTACCATTAGTATCTCTGCCTTTCTTACTGTTACTATCTATTTTACTGGCATGACCTATTTCACTGTTATGACCTATTTTACTGTTAAGATGTATTTTACTGTTATGACTATTTTCATCTTATCTTTATCTCATGTTGTTTCTTTACTGTTATCACATGTTATCATTTTACTTTTTACTGTCTCACTATTGCCGATGAAGGTTTCCCCATAAGCCGTCCAGTCAAAGTCAAGCCGATGTGTCTTCCTGGACATCTTGTGGACACTTCATGGCTCTGTAACTCACTTGTCTAGTTCACTCAGTCCAGTACCAGAGCTACAAACGTCTGTGTTCTCATAACCTGAACGTCAGCTGGGGAGAGAGAACTGGGGGAGAGCGCTAGAGAGAGAGAACTGGGGAATGAGCTGGGGGAAAGCTATAGAGAGAGAGAACTGGGGAGAGAGAACTGGGGAATGAGCTGGGGGAAAGCTAGAGAGAGAGAGAACTGGGGAGACAGAACTGGGGAATGAGCTGGGGGAGAGCTAGAGAGAGAAAGAGAACTGGGGAGACAGAACTTTGGAATGAGCTGGGGGAGAGCTAGAGAGAGAGAGAGAACTGGGGAAAGAGCTAGAGAGAGAGAACTGGGGAGAGAGAGCATGGAGGATAGAAATGGGGAGAGAGAACTGGGGGAGAGCGCTAGAGAGAGACAACTGGGGAGAGAGAACTGAGGAGAGAGAACTGGGGAATGAGCTGGGGGAGAGCTAGAGAAAGAGAACTGGGGAGACAGAACTGGGGAATGAGCTGGGGAATGAGCTGGGGGGGAGAGCTAGAGAGAGAGAACTGGGGAAAGTGCTAGGGAGAGAGAGCATGGAGGATAGAAATGGGGAGAGAGAACTGGGGAGAGAGAACTGGGGAGAGAGAACTGGAGAATGAGCTGGGGGAGAGCTAGAGAAAGAGAACTGGGGAGACAGAACTGGGGAATGAGCTGGGGAGAGCTAGAGAGAGAGAACTGGGGAAAGAGATAGAGAGAGAGAGCTGAGGAGAGAGAGCATGGAGGATAGGAATGGGGGGAGAGAACTGGGTAGAGAACACTCGAGAGAGAGAGAGATAGAAATCTGGCGAGAGAGACCTGAGAAGAGAGAGCTCTTGAGAGAGAACTGTGGAGGCAGAAATGAAGAGATGGCTGAGCAGAGGGAGTTGGAGAGTGAGAACTGAGACGAGAGCACTGGAAAGAGTACTGGGGAGAAAGCACTGGGAGAGACCACTGGGGAAAGTGTCCTGGGAAGTACCTGGCTAAGTCCGACGTTAAGTCACAGCTTAAACTTCACCTTAAACATGCACTCTTATTTTTTGTGCTTTTTGTGACAGCTATTTTCTCACCAAAGATGGTGATCGCTACGTCATTCCGTCTCTTGGAGTGGCCACCCCAATCAGTTGTGCTTGAATTGTCTAGAATAATTCTTCCCAATCAGTTCTGCTTGAATTGTCTAGAATAATTCTTCCCAATCAGTTCTGCTTGAATTGTCTAGAATAATTCTTCCTTCATTCCCATCTGTCTCCAAATGCAATTATTTATTTTCTTCTACGCATCCACCAAACGATCCCATTCTTCCGCACATGCTCATAAATCTTACTATTCTTCAACATCCATCAAATCTTCCCAATCTTCGACATCCACCAAATCTTCCCATTCTTCAACATCCACCAAATCTTCCCATTCTTCAACATCCACCAAATCTTCCCATTCTTCAACATCCATCAAATCTTCCCAATCTTCGACATCCATCAAAGCTTCCCTTAGCTATTTATAATTACGTTATGCGCATTAGCTTGTGTATAAAGAACTTTTTTTCTGCTCTCAAAAGAGTCAAATCTTATTGTCGCTCAACTCAGACACAAGAACGCTTATCTGGTTTGGCAATAATGTCCATTGAGAAATCATTCCCTTAGAATCTTAGAAACCAACCCAACAGTACTTTCAATGACAAAGTCATCAAGACATTTTCGTCCCAAACAAGACGGATATAATTAACATAAATAAGTAAGTAATTTAAAATGTAGTGAAGTATTAGAAAATATTACTTTATTTTAGCCTACTGAATATGATGTGTGTTTTTATTTATTATGTCAGCGGTAGCCCAGACCCCAAAACCAGTATACGCCACTGACCTCAACCGCACCTTTACCACCCCACACATTCCTCTCAAGGACGCTACTATAAAAATTTTTAAAAGTCACCGTGGTGTGGTTTTAAAGAGGAATGTTAACAATCCCATGGAAAGTTAACAGCGGTAACTCACATAGGTGAAGCCCTCACAAGCATTGGGGTGTGGCATTTGGGGGCCTCGGTAGTCGGGAAATCCACCCGAAAGGGCAACCGACGTTCGGACAACCCGTGGTAGATTCCCGCTGGAAGCAGGTTGTCAGTTGTACTCGTGGTTGAAAAAAAAATAGCCCCGCGGTCGACCCAGCCGCCGGCAGAAATGAGTACCAGGGTAATACTCTGGGAAGGTGAGGAATGCCGCATCGCATTGTGAATTTCGATGCTTGATGCGACACTATCCAGAAGTCTCCGAACACAAGAAGCCGATTCAAGTCTTGTACTTTATCAGTTTACCTATTGGGGTGTTTTCGGTAAAGTCCTCTCAGCGGCCAGGCTCACGGACCTCGGGGAAAACAAGAAAAACGCCTTGACGACAAAAACAAAACAAAAGAAATAGTTCGATCTTGTTTCATGTTTGATTCGTAGAGAAGCTATCATTGCGTGACGTAAACGTCATCTATAGGACTGACACATGAGACTAAGAACAAGTTGTGGAGAGTCATGATCGTCAACATCAGCCGACAGGACGTTTACTTACGATGACAGAGGGTCAGTTTTAGTTTTAATTGTTTCGGTTGTTTAATTCCCGCGTATTTGGTAAAATACAAAAATTAAAATGTTCAACTTCAATGTTAAGTCAGTATTATTATATGGCTGTGAAACATGGAGAACAACAAAAATGACAACAATCATGAAGATACAGACTTTCATTAACGGATGCGTACGCAGAATAGAAGGATGGAAATGGCAGGATAAAATCACTAACATAGAATTATGGAAATGTACCAGTCAAATACCAGTGGATAAAGAGATACAGCGAAGACGATGGCGCTGGATAGGACACACACAGCGGAAGTCAACTAACCGTATTACTCAACAGGCCATTTTTTGGAATCCCCAAGGAAAAAGACAAAGAGGAAAACCAACGTGTTTTTGGAGAAGACAGATAGAAGTAGAGATGAAGATGATGGGAAAGACTTGGAATGATCTTAAAAGAATGGCAAGAAGAAAAACGGCTTGCAGAGTGTTTGTTGAAGACCTATGCTCCACAGGGAGCTGAAAGTGTTTGTTGAAGACCTATGCTCCACAGGGAGATGAACGTGTTTGTTGAAGACCTATGCTCCACAGGGAGAAGAAAGGTAGAAGAGAAAAATTCCCGCTTATTTGTAATTCTGTGCAGCTGTCAGGACAGGTACCCCGCGGGCTGTATTTGAAGACCTTTGCTGTAAAAGTACCCCTATATTAATAGAGACAATAAGTCACTTTCTGTTACCAGCGCTGGCACACAGGTCGGATACCAGGACAGACACTTTCTGTTACCAGCGCTGGCACACAGGTCGGATACCAGGACAGACACTTTCTGTTACCAGCGCTGGCACACAGGTCGGGTACCAGGACAGTCACTTTCTGTTACCAGCGCTGGCACACAGGTCGGGTACCATGACAGTCACTTTCTGTTACCAGCGCTGGCACACAGGTCGGGTACCAGGACAGACACTTTCTGTTAAAAGCGCTGGCACACAGGTCGGGTACCAGGACAGACACTTTTTGTTACCAGCGCTGGCACGCAGGTCGGGTACCAGGACAGACACTTTCTGTTACCAGCGCTGGCACGCAGGTCGGGTACCAGGACAGACACTTACCAGCGCTGGCACGCAGGTCGGGTACCAGGACAGACACTTACCAGCGCTGGCACGCAGGTCGGGTACCAGGACAGACACTTACCAGCGCTGGCACATAGGTCGGGTACCAGGACAGATACTTTCTGTTACCAGCGCTGGCACACAGGTCGGGTACCAGGACAGACACTTTCTGTTACCAGCGCTGGCACGCAGGTCGGGTACCAGTACAGACACTTACCAGCGCTGGCACACAGGTCGGGTACCAGGACAGATACTTTCTGTTACCAGCGCTGGCACACAGGTCGGGTACCAGGACAGACACTTTCTGTTACCAGCGCTGGCACGCAGGTCGGGTACCAGGACAGACACTTACCAGCGCTGGCACACAGGTCGGGTACCAGGACAGACACTTTCTGTTACCAGCGCTGGCACGCAGGTCGGGTACCAGGACAGTCACCATCTGTTACCAGCGCTGGCACACAGGTCGGGTACCAGGACAGACACTTACCAGCGCTAGCACACAGGTCGGGTACCAGGACAGACACTTACCAGCGGTGGCACGCAGGTCGGGTACCAGGACAGTTACTTTCTGTTACCAGCGCTGGCACACAGGTCGGGTACCAGGACAGACACTTACCAGCGCTGGCACACAGGTCGGGTACCAGGACAGTTACTTTCTGTTACCAGCGCTGGCACACAGGTCGGGTACCAGGACAGACACTTACCAGCGCTGGCACACAGGTCGGGTACCAGGATAGACACTTACCAGCGCTGGCACGCAGGTCGGGTACCAGGACAGTTACTTTCTGTTACCAGCGCTGGCACACAGGTCGGGTACCAGGACAGACACTTACCAGCGCTGGCACACAGGTCGGGTACCAGGACAGACACTTACCAGCGCTGGCACACAGGTCGGGTACCAGGATAGACACTTACCAGCGCTGGCACACAGGTCGGGTACTAGGATAGACACTTACCAGCGCTGGCACACAGGTCGGGTACCAGGATAGACACTTACCAGCGCTGGCACACAGGTCGGGTACCAGGATAGACACTTACCAGCGCTGGCACACAGGTCGGGTACCAGGATAGACACTTACCAGCGCTGGCACACAGGTCGGGTACCAGGATAGACACTTACCAGCGCTGGCACACAGGTCGGGTACCAGGACAGACACTTTCTCGTTCCTTGAAAAGGCCAAGGTTGTCTTCTAGCTGCGGGACGTCCAGAGCGCTGATCTCTTCAGACGTTCAAGATCGCATTTCATTAACTGGGGGTACATAGTAAACTGAAGGAGGGTTAGTTAAACTATAAAAGAGATCAAATGACAAACTATAAAAGAGAGCAGATTATACATAAAAAAAAGCTTATGGTTTTGTACCTACTGTGGTGTGGGTGGGTTAATTCTAAATTAGAAGCGGGATTTATAATCTAAATGTGAACAAATCGAGAGTAAACTGTTAGAAGTTATATTCCTAAGAATATAACGATGGTGTCGATAATATAACAATGTTCTACTAGAAGAGCCTAAAGTAAAAATAAAATAAACTTTTATCAAACATCAGGTTAGAAACAATCATTATGTTTGGCTGCCATATAAGGAGATGGGAATGACTGAAGTATATTGTGACAGCTGGAAATATTGAAGGAAGAAGAGATAGAGAAGTAAAAAGAAGAAAGGTGTAAGACAGAGTGAGATAATGGTTTGGTCAAGAAGTCTACAGAATTGATAAACAGCTGTCGCGATAGAAAGTTGTAGAGAGATATGATCACGTTTAGCAAGGCACGGCACTTGATAATGATGTAAAAACGGAAGAATGTTCTAATGAGATAGTAGAAGGATTTGTTGAGTCTTGTCTTGTGCCTCTCTTTTCTTCTAAACTGATAAAATGGCGGTTGGTGTGTGTGTGTGGTTTGGGTGTATCATAATTTAAAGTGCCAATTACAGGTAACATTTCTAAACACGAAGACGCTGTGGGTGTATCATTGACAGAATAGCAGACGAAGACTTACTTACCTGTAGCTCTTCCGGACTCCTCCTACGACTAAGATTTTTGGCGGGAACAGAAGTTGGTTTGGCCGCTTTCCGGACATCATGGCGGCGTCTCCGGAACTGAAGTGTCGCCGGAAGGTCTTCCAGCTCGGCTTGGAGTCAAGGCCGCTGTAGCCTTGCCAGCTAAGTTCTGCTAGCTTCGGTGACTCCTGAATGACGCAAACAAATGTCGTTACTCTAACGTCAGCTCATTATTTAGGAATCGTTCGACCAGTGAAGCAACATTAACTAGGTTTTATGTCTCATCTCAATTATAATCCTTCTTCTATTATTTCAATCCATATTATTACTTTTTCTTTGGTATCTTCTTCACCATCTTTTTCAATATTATTTGTCTTCACATCTTTTACCTTCTCCTTTTGAATCTTCTACGTCTTACCACTCTTTCTTTTCTTCCTCATTTGTTTTCCTTCTACAATTTTTTCTTCTACAGTCTTAATTTCTTTGTTTTTCTTTATTCTTTTTTTTTCTTTATTACTTTCCTTTCTCTTGTCGTCTTTCTTATTCCTCCTCCAAATGTTCCCGTGTTAACATGTCCCGAGTCCCCAAATGTTCCCGTGTTAACATGTCCCGAGTCCCCAAATGTTCCCGTGTTAACATGTCCCGAGTCCCCAAATGTTCCCGTGTTAACATGTCCCGAGTCCCCAAATGTTCCCGTGTTAACATGTCCCGAGTCCCCAAATGTTCCCGTGTTAACATGTCCCGAGTCCCCAAATGTTCCCGTGTTAACATGTCCCGAGTCCCCAAATGTTCCCGTGTTAACATGTCCCGAGTCCCCAAATGTTCCCGTGTTAACATGTCCCGAGTCCCCAAATGTTCCCGTGTTAACATGTCCCGAGTCCCCAAATGTTCTCGTGTTAACATGTCCCGAGTCCCCAAATGTTCCCGTGTTAACATGTCCCGAGTCCCCAAATGTTCCCGTGTTAACATGTCCCGAGTCCCCAAATGTTCCCGTGTTAACATGTCCCGAGTCCCCAAATGTTCCCGTGTTAACCCGAGTCCTGCTTCACTGAACACCTTTCTGTCTACGTCACAGTCGGCACTTCAGAGTATAGGTCACGTGATTACAGACAGTCACGTGATTATATGTATCAAGAGTCACTCACCAGACACTCAAGTTCACGTAACAAGGGTCACTCATCGGTCATGCTAGTTCATGTAACAAGGGTCATTCATCGGTCATGCTAGTTCATGTAACAAGGGTCACTCATCGGTCATGCTAGTTCATGTAACAAGGGTCATTCATTGGTCATGCTAGTTCATGTAACAAGGGTCACTCATCGGTCATGCTAGTTCATGTAACAAGGGTCATTCATTGGCCACGCTAGTTCATGTAATAAGGGTCACTCATTGGTCACATAAGTTCACGTAGCAAGGGTCATTCATTGGTCACGTTAGTTCATGTAACAAGGGTCACTCATTGGTCACGTTAGTTCATGTAGCAAGGGTCATTCATTGGCCACGCTAGTTCATGTAACAAGGGTCACTCATTGGTCACATAAGTTCACGTAGCAAGGGTCATTCATTGGTCACGTTTCGTTCATGTAGCAAGGGTCATTCATTGGTCACGTTTCGTTCATGTAGCAAGAATCATTCATTGGTCACGCTAGTTCATGTAGCAAGGGTCATTCATTGGTCACGCTAGTTTATGTAGCAAGGGTCACTCATCGGTCACATGAGTTCACGTAACAAGGGTCAATTTTCGGTCATGTAAGTTCACGTAGCAAAGGTCATTCATTGGTCACGCTAGTTCATGTAGCAAGGGTCATTCATTGGTCACGCTAGTTTTTGTAGCAAGGGTCATTCATTGGTCACGCTAGTTTATGTAGCAAGGGTCATTCATTGGTCACGCTAGTTTATGTAGCAAGGGTCATTCATTGGTCACGCTAGTTCATGTAGCAAGGGTCATTCATTGGTCACGCTAGTTCATGTAGCAAGGGTCATTCATTGGTCACGCTAGTTCATGTAGCAAGGGCTGCTCATCGGTCACGTAAGTTCACGTAACAAGGTTCATTCACCGCTCACATGAGTTCAGCTAAGAAAGCTCACTCAGCTGTCACGTGAGTTCAGCTAAGAAAGCTCACTCAGCTGTCACGTGAGTTCAGCTAAGAAAGCTCACTCAGCTGTCACGTGAGTTCAGCTAAGAAAGCTCACTCAGCTGTCACGTGAGTTCAGCTAAGAAAGCTCACTCAGCTGTCACGTGAGTTCAGCTAAGAAAGCTCACTCAGCTGTCACGTGAGTTCAGCTAAGAAAGCTCACTCAGCAGTCACGTGAGTTCAGCTAAGAAAGCTCACTCAGCAGTCACGTGAGTTCAGCTAAGAAAGCTCACTCAGCTGTCACGTGAGTTCAGCTAAGAAAGCTCACTCAGCTGTCATGATCTTAGCAAGGACCGTATGTGTTTGAAGATCCTCATGTCGCACTCTATATCTATGGGATAGACGTTACCATGCCGCTGAGCATTCCAAGTATTCAAGCGCGGCACAAGTAGCGTTAGTGTATCTGGATACCAATGTACGAAACTATATCCACTGCTACCACAATCACAGTCAATAAAAGGTAACCGCATAACGCGCGGGAGATCGTGGCTGGCGGAGGCTGAGACAACACTGCAGAACTGTATGTAACAGGGAGGACATACCTACTGGCAGAGGTTAATGTGCATAACAGGCATGGGCTAACCAAGGTCGTTATATAACTGGACAAGGAATGTCGTGACTGATTCCGAGATCCGGGAGGTACTGCAACTTCATTCCCAATCTGAAAACCCGATCATCTACACTGATGGCTCGGTCAGCAGAGGAATAGCTTGTGTTTTGTTGTGTATTTTAATGGAAAGTTGATAGAGAAGGGTGCAGGATCCTAGAAGGCGACTACCTCCAGCACACGCATGGAGATTGTGCCTGTGACAGAAGCTACCACGTGGCTGGTTATTAGACCAACAACACTTAACTGAATCAGAAGGCAAGCTTCTCCGAATTGACAAGAACACACTCCACAGGGAGTGGGTGCACCTGCTCTACATGTCTCCTGTGGTTACCCTAACTAGGATATACTGCCCCGGGCACGTGTGAGATCGTGGCAGTGAGATGATCGACAGGTTGGCGGGCTCGGGGAATTATAGTAGGAAGAGGTATGTATTACAGCACTCAGAAAAGATGACAAATAAACAACATAAAAATACAATGAACAATATATGGTCCGAAGAAGGATCGAACCCGTACTTCTTGGCACTGCGCCTTGCCACGAGAAGCCGAACGCTAGGGAACACTGCCACTCAGCTAACTAAAGAAAAATTAGTGATCATGCACAATGTCTTTCACTACAGCATATGGTTACGATCACAGATCGGAAATAAATTGTATTTCTGTACTTTCCTATTAATGCAAGTATCTCCCAGTAGGGCTGAATACTTGTGTTGCAGACAAACATTTATTGGACGAAACTGTACGAATAGTACCTTTACTGTGATTTAGACTGGCCGTTGCGCAGGAAACCTTCAAAGTTAACCTGTCTAACATTGTGAGGTCTCTAAAAGAACACCTCTCACAAGATGGCGACAAGGAAGTTGAGGATAGCCCACGCGTCAAGGGAATGCTGGGGCGGGGCGTCACGTGGGCAGAAAGCTGGAAAAACATCCTCAGCGGCAAAGAACGGAACACGTTCAGTCAATACAGGACAGGAACAATCGTAGACGAACACTTCAATGGTTGTTGGAACGGACGGCAGAACGGATATGGGAATGTCCCGACTGGTGTGACACCAGCCCGAACTAAAGATCAACTACAAATTTGGGATTTTAACACAGACCACCTGGCTGGTGAGCAAATGCACTGGCCACCTCACATTGTAGCTTCTCATTACTGAGTCTTCTTCTTCTTCTTTCCTTCCTCATTTACCTTTCAGCGTCGAGGGGGATATAATTTGCGGTCTTTTGCTCTTCTGTTCGCCAATGTTGCTGTTATGTTTCCTAGTGCTTCTAATATTCCATCGATCCATCTTTTTCGTGGTCGACCCTTGGGTCTGGTATTCTCACAACGTTTGTTGAAGGCTCGTTGTGTTGTGTTTTGTTCTTTCTGCCTTGTCACGTGGCCAAACTATTTTATCTGTTGTTTCCTTATATATTCTATGGTGGGGGCTATTCCTCGCTTTTTTCTCAGTTCTTCATTTCTGATCTTATCTCTCAGACTGTTTCCTGTCATTCGTCTAACACATTTCATCTCTGTAGAGGTTATTTTTTCTTATTGTTCTTGCATCTTGGGTCCAGGTCTGGCATTGGTAGCACAACGTTGGAATGAAGATTGTATTGTAGAGTGCTCGTTTTGTCTGTAGAGTTATTTCCTTGTTGGACAATAGTGGTGATAACTGTCCGATGATTTGACAAGCTTTGTTGCATCTTGATTCTATCTCTGCTGTTTGGGAATTATCGTTTGTCACTAAACTTCCTAGGTATTTGAATTCCTCTACTTGTTTTAGTTCTCTGCCTTCTATAGTTATATTGATGTTCTGTTTATTTTTGGCGACATTCATGACTTCTGTTTTGTTGATGTTGATTTTCATGTTGTATTTTGTGCCTGAGATGTTGAGTTTGTTTCAGTGTTCTTGTAGGTCTTCTATTGTTTCATGTATTAGTGCCTGATCGTCTGCAAATAGAAGCTCGTTGATCTCCTCTGTCTCTGATGGGTTGGCTAGCTTGCATATATGGTCCATGTATGTAATAAACAGTAGGGGGTATAGTACGCACCCCTGTCTTACACCGGATCTAACTTCAAAGTGGTCAGTGTAGCCTGCTGCTGTTCTGACCCTGCAGTTGCTGTTGACGTAGAGACTTTTAATAAGGTTGGTTAGATGTTGGCTTACTCCGTATGTTGTTAGTATCTCCCACAGTTGTTCTCTGTTTACTCTGTCGAATGCTCTTTCCTGGTCAATGAAGGCTATGTATAAGTTTTGGTTGTGTTCTGTGGTTTTTTCTGCAAGCTGTTTTAATGTGAATAGTGCGTCAGCACATCCTCTGTTTTTTTCAGAACCCCATTTGAGAATCGCTTAACTGTAGTTCTATTATTGGTCTCAGCATTTTCCCCAAGATTTTGGCGTACAGCTTTCCTACATGGCTGAGAAGAGATATACCTCTATATTGATTGCAATCTCTTTTGCTACCTTTCTTTTTCCATATTGGTATGATGATTGCCTGTTGCCAGTCTTCTGGGGCTTGTTGTTGGTGCCATGCTGCATTAAATATTCTGTGCAGCCATTGCATTCCTGTTTCTCCTGCTGCTGCTATTATTTCTATTGGTGTGTTATCTATCCCCGGTGCTTTATTTCTTGGTGCATATTTGATTACTTCTTCGATTTCCTCTTTCATGATGTTTGGTTCAGTATTTGTGAGATCTAACGTGGTTTTTGTTGTCTATTTGGTAGTTGGTATGTTTAACAGGTCTTCAAAATATTCTTTCCATCTCTGTTGCATACATTGGTTGTTTGATATTGGTTGTCCGTTTTTGTCATTTATCAACTCAGTAGGATCATGGTTTTCTTTTCTCGCTCTTGTGGCTTTTACTGCTTTGTAGAAATCTCTTGTGGTTGTCTTGAAGTCCCTGCTCATGTTTTGTCCGAATTCTGTCCAATTCTTTTGCTTAGCTTCTTTGATCAGCATTTTAACTCTTTTTCGAACTAAGGCATATTTTTCATATTTTTCTTGGTTTTTGTTCTCCCTCCACTTTTTAAACAGTTTCTTCTTTTCTTTAATTGCTTCTCTGATTGTTTCGTTCCACCACGGGGTGCTCTTTTTCCCTTCTCTTGTTCTTAGATTCGTTCCACAAACTGTTTTAGAGATGTTGGTTACTGTTTCCTTAAATTGTTTCCACTCTTCTTCTACTGTGCATACTTCGTTAGGGAGTTTCTTGAATTCCTCTGTTAGTCTTTCTTCTAGGGTTTTCCTTCTTTCTTGATCTTTTAATTGTTTTATTTTTTTTTGTCTGTTCTTTCCGCTTCTTTTGTT
This sequence comes from Megaustenia siamemsis, assembly GCA_032433765.1. Lineage (NCBI taxonomy): Eukaryota > Metazoa > Mollusca > Gastropoda > Stylommatophora > Ariophantidae > Megaustenia > Megaustenia siamemsis. The sequence goes on along the minus strand of JAVIAB010000160.1, from coordinate 78,287,375 downwards.
TGTTTTCGTATATTCTCTTTATTTTTTTTTTTATATTTGTCTTAGTGTGATCATAACCATCTTGTGATCCGTGTCGTCTGTAATATTTGGGATTGCTCTACTGTCGGTTACTCTTTTCTTGTTCTGTTTTCTTGTTAGTATAAAATCTATCTGGCTTCTGCATGTTGTGTCATCCCATTTGTACCAGGTGTATACTTGCGACTCTCTGTGTTTGAAGAATGTGTTGGTGATAAATAAATCATTTTGATTGCATAGATCCAGCAGTCTGCTTCCATTTTCATTTATTTCAGCTGTTTTATCACCAAAGGGTCCTAAGATATCTCTGTTCTCACTGTTGCGTTTCCCAAGCCTTCCATTAAAATCTCCCAACACTAACATGTCGTCGCTTGCGTCAATCTTGTTAATGATTTCACTCAATGTGTCGTAGAATTCTTCGCTGTCTCTTTCATTGTTGTTGCATGGTGCATAGATTTGAATGTAATTTGTTTTTCGATTGTCTTCTAGTAGTTTAATTGAGATAATTCTTTCTGAATGGTGTTTTATTTCTAGAATGTTCTTTGCGTGTTCTGGGTCGATGATAAAACCTACTCAATGTGTTGCTCTTTCTGTGTTGTCGACTCCTGAGAATATTTTCGTGTAGTTCATGTGTGTTTTCTTTACCTGTTGTCCTTTTACTCTGGTGTCCGCTAATCCTAGTATTTTAATTTTCCTTTTTGTCATTTCTTCTATAAGTTCGATTTCTTTATTTTTTATCCCGCATATATTTATCGTTGCTACTTTAATCACCATCTCCTGTGTATTTCTTTGAGCATAAAACATGTATCCCTTACCGACCCACTGAGTCAGTCGTAAGTTAAGGGCTTAACTTAAGAAAAACACACGTTGGGGGTTTAGCCCGGCTGATGTTTCCCCCCACGTGTTTGATCGCTAAGGTCTCACATGCGATCTTTTACGATCTAAATATAAAACTTTAGCTGTTACATTTTAAAAAGTACTTATCAGTTCTTATCCTCCTCCTTGGTAGAAAACTTTACACAACTTTTCGAAAATTATATTCCGTTGGAAACAATATATTCAATCACTTTAATCACACAATCTACACTCCGAAAATAAAACCACCGCCATCTTGGTCGCCATCTTGCCATTACTGAGTAGTTGCAGAAAAACAAGAGAGTGAAATGTTCAAATGGCCAGATACTTTTGTTCCAGTCAACGATCGTAAATGTTGCAACACGCCGATAATAGCAACTAAAGACAACTCAAGAACATACAACAATCACCAATAACAACAATTTGAAGACAAATATCAGATGCAATAAGAGGTTGCAACATAACAACCCTACGTTGTGATAAAAAGAAACATAGATTATCAGGTTTCATTCATCAAGGCAGGAAGCAAAAATGATTCAATCTTCGTGTTCATTGGCTGGGACTTTACCACGTGACGTGTCAGCAGAGGTTCAAGGAAAATGTCACCTGGATAGACAACACAGTTTAATTGTTTGTTCTTCCCTTTCTATGTTTGTTCTTCTGTCTCTCTGTTCTTCCGTCTCTCTGTTTGTTCTTCTGTCTCTCTGTTTGTTCTTCCGTCTCTCTGTTTGTTCTTCTGTCTCTCTGTTTGTTCTTCTGTCTCTCTGTTTGTTCTTCCGTCTCTCTGTTTGTTCTTCTGTCTCTCTGTTTGTTCTTCCGTCTCTCTGTTTGTTCTTCTGTCTCTCTGTTTATTCTTCTGTCTCTCTGTTTGTTCTTATGTCTCTCTGTTTGTTCTTCCGTCTCTCTGTTTGTTCTTCTGTCTCTCTGTTTATTCTTCTGTCTCTCTGTTTGTTCTTCCGTCTCTCTGTTTGTTCTTCTGTCTCTCTGTTTGTTCTTCTGTCTCTCTGTTTATTCTTCTGTCTCTCTGTTTGTTCTTCTGTCTCTCTGTTTGTTCTTCCGTCTCTCTGTTTGTTCTTCTGTCTCTCTGTTTGTTCTTCCGTCTCTCTGTTTGTTCTTCTGTCTCTCTGTTTATTCTTCTGTCTCTCTGTTTGTTCTTCTGTCTCTCTGTTTGTTCTTCCGTCTCTCTGTTTGTTCTTCTGTCTCTCTGTTTGTTCTTCTGTCTCTCTGTTTGTTCTTCTGTCTCTCTGTTTGTTCTTCCGTCTCTCTGTTTATTCTTCTGTCTCTCTGTTTATTCTTCTGTCTCTCTGTTTGTTCTTCCGTCTCTCTGTTTGTTCTTCTGTCTCTCTGTTTGTTCTTCTGTCTCTCTGTTTGTTCTTCTGTCTCTCTGTTTGTTCTTCTGTCTCTCTGTTTGTTCTTCTGTCTCTCTGTTTGTTCTTCTGTCTCTCTGTTTGTTCTTCCGTCTCTGTGTTTATTCTTCTGTCTCTCTGTTTGTTCTTCTGTCTCTCTGTTTGTTCTTCTATCTCTCTGTTCTTCTGTCTCTCTGTTTGTTCTTCCGTCTCTGTGTTTATTCTTCCGTCTCTGTGTTTATTCTTCTGTCTCTCTGTTTGTTCTTCTGTCTCTCTGTTTGTTCTTCCGTCTCTGTGTTTATTCTTCTGTCTCTCTGTTTGTTCTTCTGTCTCTCTGTTCTTCTGTCTCTCTGTTTATTCTTCCGTCTCTGTGTTTATTCTTCTGTCTCTCTGTTTTTTCTTCTGTCTCTCTGTTTGTTCTTCCGTCTCTGTGTTTATTCTTCTGTCTCTCTGTTTGTTCTTCTGTCTCTCTGTTTATTCTTCCGTCTCTCTGTTTATTCTTCTGTCTCTCTGTTTGTTCTTCTGTCTCTCTGTTCTTCTGTCTCTCTGTTTGTTCTTCTGTCTCTCTGTTTGTTCTTCTGTCTCTCTGTTTGTTCTTCTGTCTCTCTGTTTGTTCTTCTGTCTCTCTGTTTGTTCTTCTGTCTCTCTGTTTGTTCTTCTGTCTCTCTGTTTGTTCTTATGTCTCTCTGTTTGTTCTTCTGTCTCTCTGTTTGTTCTTCTGTCTCTCTGTTCTTCTGTCTCTCTGTTTGTTCTTCTGTCTCTCTGTTTGTTCTTCAGTCTCTCTGTTTGTTCTTCTGTCTCTCTGTTTGTTCTTCGGCCTCTCTGTTTGTTTTTCTATCTCTCTGTTTATTCTTCGGTCTCTCTGTTTATTCTTCTATCTCTCTGTTTATTCTTCTCTCTCTCCGGTTGTTCTTCTGTCACCTTTTATTCTTCAGTCTCTCCGGTTGTTCTTCTGTCACCTTTTATTCTTCAGTCTCTCCGGTTGTTCTTCTGTCACCTTTTATTCTTCAGTCTCTCCGGTTGTTCTTCTGTCACCTTTTATTCTTCTCTCTCTCCGGTTGTTCTTCTGTCACCTTTTATTCTTCTGTCTCTCCGGTTGTTCTTCTGTCACCTTTTATTCTTCTGTCTCTCCGGTTGTTCTTCTGTCACCTTTTATTCTTCTGTCTCTCCGGTTGTTCTTCTGTCACCTTTTATTCTTCTGTCTCTCTGGTTGTTCTTCTGTCACCTTTTATTCTTCTGTCTCTCTGGTTGTTCTTCTGTCACCTTTTATTCTTCTGTCTCTCCGGTTGTTCTTCTGTCACCTTTTATTCTTCTGTCTCTCCGGTTGTTCTCCTATCTTTCCGTCTCTTCTTGTGTCTGTTTATTCTACTGTCTCTCTATTTGTTCTTCAATCTCTCTGTTAATTCTTATGTCTCTCGGTTTGTTCATATGTCTTTCTGTACACAGAAACACACATATATATATGGTCCTTTTCGTCTTGTCAGACGGTCTAGTGGAGGCTATTGTGTATTTTTTTGAAGTTTTGTTTTTGTCGAACAGCTTCTCTCGTGGCTAATTCTACCAATGTTTGACAAACACACGCGGCCACAGAATGAACAAGTCAGGCCCACTGATCCACAGCGTTTTCCATCATTTTTCATGAGTCTTTTCTCCTCTACGTTTTGCCTTAGCACACATACACACAGATAAAAAAAACACATAGAAACACATACACACGAACACATAGAAAAAAACACAGAAACACATACACACAGAGAAAAACACATACGAACATACATAAACACGTAGAAACGCACACAAACACATACACAAACAACCACATACACACAAACACACGCGCATATACAAACGCGCACACTAACGCACACATAAACACACACATGAAGAATGTAGAAGGAAATATATAAATTCACTGGTGAAAATAGAGGGATGAATGCGTGAGGATAGAGTCTGCAATAGATACAGACAAGAGGCAGGAATATAGGCAGACAAGTAATCATGTCTGAGTCCATAAAACGAGAAAGAGAGAGAGAGTGTGAGAGAGAGAGAGAGCAACATTGAAACAGTAGATCAGACCTACAAAGGAGCGAGAATTGATTGTCCCTAAACTCCACAAGCCTCGACAGATATCAGACATTGTATGCACGTCCAGCCACGAATTAGAAGACACGACAGCCAAAGCTTGATTCACTGCCCAGCCCTCGCCATTATCCTCGCCATTTATCCACTAAATGTGCTTACATCACCGACCCATCCCCCTTTTCTTTTCAACTTTCCTCTCCAAGCTTCGATGTTCAAGTGCCGTCTCCGCATTCAGGCCAGACATCAACGAATCGCCTAATACAGTCTGTTATGGTTATGCTTAAGGCCCCGGTATCACTGTAAACCAATTAAAATCCATAATTGCTCAACCGCCCGTGCCAGTGGAATCATCCGAATTAACAATCTCGTCTCATTAAAAGATCCAAATAAAGAAAGTCAGTCGCAGTCCCCATCATAGCAGCTACAGCACACGCCAAAAGACATAAGACCATGCGGCACCGAAAGTGGACGCAGCTGAATTGTCCTTCTTCATACGATATCATCATTCATCGTAAACAATCAGAATATCGAAACACAATCCGGAAGAAACACACAGCTGACGGTGTGCACAGGGCACTAAACTCAGTAGTTCCGGAAGCAAACCGGACTTGGAATATGACAAAACTGCAACAAGGAACACTTGTCAGACTATACCTCAATGGTTCATACCGTCTATCCGCCATATTGACCGGTATTCCAGTGATGACGTATATTACAATCAGTACAGAACACACTATTGCGCACACTGTAGAGGATTTCAGATCACATGCACGTAAACCGCCTCACTGGCGAAGTGGAACTTCCCATCTATACACTTATCTGTTCTGGAAAGATAGAAGAAACCATCTTTCCAGCAAACACAAGTTGTTGACGTCACCGTTCAGTGTCACTTGCCGTCACTTTGTGCATCCTGTCTGCTGCTGTGACGTCATACTTCAACTGATAACACCTTTACTGCTCGTCTTCGTGCATTATCACAAAGTTCTTGTATTTAGAATCATCATCACCGCACATCGGACGGACTCATAGGTGCTCCAATATTCCCCTCGCGAATCTCGAGAATATTCGACAAGAGCCCTGGCCTACGTGCACGAACTCCGTTGCACGGTGAGGGTAGGTTTTTGCTAACAATTTGTGTTTATGGTCGACTCTTTTAGATTGTAACCGGCAAGGAATCTTTAACGTGCGCGAGTGCACATGGGACTTCCTGCTTATTGCCGTTATCAGAGAGGGCTGGACATCGGATCTCATTACCCAAACAATCCCTGGAGGGGATTATCAAACAGCAATCATGGATTAATTTGTCCTATTTTTGAACTGAAGTATCTCACTAACTGAAGCTACAATCCCAATCACTGCAGGGACAATCTCACTAACTGAAGCTACAATCCCAATCACTGCAGGAACAATCTCACTAACTGAAGCTACAATCCCAATCACTGCAGGAACAATCTCACTAACTGAAGCTACAATCCCAGTCACTGCAGGAACAATCTCACTAACTGAAGCTACAAACCCAATCACTGCAGGAACAATCTCACTAACTGAAGCTACAATCCCAATCACTGCAGGAACAATCTCACTAACTGAAGCTACAATCCAAATCACTGCAGGAACAATCTCACTAACTGAAGCTACAATCCAAATCACTGCAGGAACAATCTCACTAACTGAAGCTACAAACCCAATCACTGCAGGAACAATCTCACTAACTGAAGCTACAATCCCAATCACTGCAGGAACAATCTCACTAACTGAAGCTACAATCCCAATCACTGCAGGAACAATCTCACTAACTGAAGCTACAAACCCAATCACTGCAGGAACAATCTCACTAACTGAAGTTACAATAACTGTAATAACAACTTCCCTAACTGCAGCAATAACCTCATTAACTGCAACAACAACCTCACTAACTGTAATAACAACTTCCCTAACTGTAGCAATAACCTCCCTAACTGTAACAACAACTTCACTAACTGTAGCAATAACCTCCCTAACTGTAACAACAACCTCACTAACTGTAGCAACAACCTCCCTAACTGTAGCAACAACTTCACTAACTGTAGCAACAACCTACCTAACTGTAGCTACAACCTCCCTAACTGTAGCAACAACCGCCCTAACTGTAGCTACAACCTCCGTAACTGTAGCAACAACCTCCCCAACTGTAGCAACAACCTCCCCAACTTTGCTACAACCTCCCCAACTGTAGCAACAGCCTCCCTAACTGTAGCTACAACCTCCCTAACTGTAGCAACAACCTCCCTAACTGTAGCTACAACCTCCCTAACTGTAGCTACAACCTCCCTAACTGTAGCAACAACCTCCCTAACTGTAGCAACAACCTCCCTAACTGTAGCTACAACCTCCCTAACTGTAGCTACAACCTCCCTAACTATAGCAACAATGCATTGAGCCTGCGTCAAAACAGCCTGGCTAACGGAAGCTAGGACCACGGTGTTCACTGTAGTGCTGGCTCTTAGTGACATCATCACCACCATCATCATGTGCCATACCGGTTGGCGTAGGCGATCATGTCCCTTCCACAATCTTCTATCCACAGTGCATCGTATCAGTTCTGTTGTTGACTGTTTTCCAAGCCATGACACCAACATATCTAGTATTTTCTCTCTTTGTCGTCCGCGATCTCTCTTTCCTTGTATTTTGCCAGTTGTAACCAAGTATTCCAACTTTCCTCTTCTCATGATGTGCTCGAAAAATGTTCGTTGCTTCTTTCTGATGTTTTTTAGGAGTTCCCTTTTTGTCTTGGCCTCTTTGAGAACTTCCTCATTGGTCTTTTTAGCTTTCCAGGGAACTTTCAACATTTTTCTGAGAAATCCCATCTCTGCGGCCTCTAATCGTCTTTTCGTGTGTTTGTCTAATGTCCCTGATTCGTTTCCATAGGTTAGAATTGGTTCTATATAGCACCGATCAGCTCTCTTTCTCACTTCTATTGACATAGATTTGTTGCTTAATATATTTTTTCTGAAATGCTATTTTGGCCTGAGCTATTCTGCTTTTTATTTATGTGGTGCATCTCCCATCTGATGTTATTATTGTGCCCAAGTATTTGAAACGTTGCACTTGTTTCAGATTTGTCCTGTTTATTTTTATGCTGCATGCTGGTGATGATTGTTTCTTCGATGTGACCATTACTTCTGTTTTCTTACTATTCAGACTGAGACCATTCTTGTTGCTTTCTTTTACTATTATGTCTATCATTTCTTGTATTTCATTCTCTGTCTCTGCTATTAAGACTGTGTCATCCGCATATAGCAAATTATTTATGTTGTGACCTTTGACTTCAATTCCTATTTTGTCTACTATTGATCTCATAATGTATTCGCTGTAAAGTGAAAACAAATCCGGTGACAGAACACAGCCTTGTCTGACTCCTTGTTTTATAAGTTGAAATTGTCCTGTTTGATTGTTAATTCGTATTGCTCCTGTTTGTTGCCATTACATGTTTTTTTATGATTCGCAGATCCTTGCCATCAATGTTTAATTTCTCCAGCACATTGATCTTAATATTGAGCTTACTGATATAGAAGACCTAATATTGAGTCTACAACAAAACAGGCTGGCTAACAGAAGCTATGATCGCCACGTTCCGTGTAGTGGTGACTCTTATTGATATAGAAGACCTAGTATTGCAGTACCTCTTGGCTGGACTAGTAGTTTCGCAACATAGCCTGACATAGAGAAACTCCAACTTCTCCAATAAGGGCCGGGAATGTCAAGAAAGCCATTATGACCCGCCATATCAAAGGACCCCTGCCCGCATCAACTCATGGCATGACATCAACAATAACCGGGGCAGAGATTTGGTTATTTGGTTATGGAAGGCCCCGGTATCACTGCAAACGAATTGAAATCCATAATTGCTCAACCGCCCGTGCCAGCGTAATCATCCGAATCTCATCTCCCAAACAAAGAAAGGTAACTGTAGTCCCCATCATAGCAGTCTCAGCACACGCCAAAAGACATAAGGCGAAACCGCGCAGAAAGTGAACACAGCCAACCTTTCCCTGTCATACGATATCATCATTCATCGAAGGCAATTGGAATATCGAAACATGATCAAAACGGATGAGACACACCGCTCACGGTGTGCACAGAGCACTTAACTCAGTAGCTCCTGCAACAAGCCGGACTTGGAATATGAGGAAATACATTTTCTCTTTCATTCTCTCCTCTTGTATCAACACGCCTGTATCCCTTCTATCAATAACACTAGTGCCCCGGATGTTCATGAACTATTATCTAGAGCAATCGCCTCCACACATTTGTCTGACAATATTCTTCCCTGGAGTCAACAGGCAGCTGTGACCTCTACAGAGGGCGTGACCCCTTCCGGTGCAAAGAGCCGATCTAAAGACGAGAGCGTGTGATCTCCAATCATCCATTTACCGACTCCTGCCATTTGCCTAACCAGCACGAATGTTTCACCTCTTCAAACACTCCCTCACTTAATGCGACCTTTAGTCTTCTCTTGCCGCGCTTGCTCGGGGCAGATCTCTCTCGCGAATATTTTTGTCAGGCGACTCGTAACGTTGTTCACTCGACGTTGTTCGCCATTTTGTCCTCATTAAACCCGGACTGAAGCTCACGTCGACATGTCCTTGAACTTTCAGGTACCCTCATCAATAAATACTCCAGGAAGTCGGTTTTCTTCTAAATAAAAAAAAATAATAAAAACCAACAACAAAATCTCCACGACGGTTATCATTCTGTCACAACAGTTCCCTCTAAAGTCTTCAGTTCTCCTTATTCTTCCTTTTTCTCCTCTTACTTTTTCTCCCCTTCTCCCTCTTCCTCCAACCCCTATACCTCTTATTCTTCTTCTTCCTCCCCTCCTCTTCCATTTTTACTTTTTCTTCCTCCCCTCCTCTTCCATTTTTACTTTTTCTTCCTCCCCTCCTCTTCCATTTTTACTTTTTCTTCCTCCCCTCCTCTTCCATTTTTACTTTTTCTTCCTCCCCTCCTCTTCCATTTTTACTTTTTCTTCCTCCCCTCCTCTTCCATTTTTACTTTTTCTTCCTCCTCCTCTTCATCGACCTCCTCCTCTTCATCGACCTCCTCCTCTTCATCGACCTCCTCCTCTTCATCGACCTCCTCCTCTTCATCGACCTCCTCCTCTTCCTTTTCCTCTTCTTCTTCCCGCTTGCAGCAACGAGGTGAGATTTTTATTTTCGGTCTTCGCTCTTCTGTTGGCCTCTCCTGTTCCTGTTTCTTAGTGTTTCCAATCTTCCATCAATCTATCATTTTCCGTAGTCGGTCGGCCATTGAATATGGCGTTGTCATAACGTTTATTAAAGGCTCGTTGTGCTGCGTTTTGATCGTTCTGTCTTATCACGTGGCTAATCCGTTTTATATCATCATTTTGTGATGATCATCGCACAATAAGCCTTATGAGTCACATGACTAAGATATTACTGAGAATCATCATGAGTCACATGACTAAGATATTACTGAGATTCATCACGAGTCACATGACTAAGATATTACTAAGAATCATCATAAGTCACATGACTAAGATATTACTGAGAATCATCACGAGTCACATGACTAAGATATTACTGAGAATCATCATGAGTCACATGACTAAGATATTACTAAGAATCATCATAAGTCACATGACTAAGATATTACTAAGAATCATCATAAGTCACATGACTAAGATATTACTGAGAAACATCACGAGTCACATGACTAAGATATTACTGAGAATCATCATGAGTCACATGACTAAGATATTACTAAGAATCATCATGAGTCACATGACTAAGATATTACTAAGAATCATCATAAGTCACATGACTAAGATATTACTAAGAATCATCATGAGTCACATGACTAAGATATTACTAAGAATCATCATGAGTCACATGACTAAGATATTACTAAGAATCATCATGCGAAGAGTGCAAAACAAAATCAGTCCAGAAATTAGCGATGAACAGTGTGGTTTTGTTGGAGATAAAGGAACAAGCAATGCCATTTATTTAATAAGATCTTTAGTAGAAAGAGCCATAGAGGTGAAAACAGATCTATACCTATGTTCCATAGATTACACCAAGGCATTTGATAAAGTTAAGCACCAAGAAATAATCAACATTTAAGAAAGCATAAACGTAGACAGCAAAGATCTAAGAATAATAAAGAACATGTACTGGCAACAAACAGCGGCCATAAGAACTGGAAACCAATTGGGAATGTTTCAACAAATAAAACAGGGTGTTAGACAGGGTTGTGTGCTGTCACCAGATTTCTTTAATATTTATAGTCAGATTATTTTAAGATCCATAAGGGACATGCCTGGAATAACAATTGGAGGTCATAATATAAATAATCTAAGGTATGCTGATGATACAGTCTTAATCGCTAAGAGTGAAAATGAGTTACAAGAAATGTTGGACATTATAGTGAAGGAAAGCAAAAATAAAGGACTCAGCCTTAACAGCACAAAGACAGAAGTAATGGTAACAACAAAGAAAAAGACATCACCTCAGTGCAAAATAAAGACAAGTGGAACAATATTAAAACAGGTAAATGAATTTAAATATTTGGGAACTTTGTTAACCTCAGACGGAAGATGTACAAAAGAGGTGAGATGCAGAATGGCTCAGGCAAAAGCAGCTTTCCAACAAATGAGGAAGATACTATGCAATCCATTTTTGACAATAGAAACAAGAAAAAGAGTTCTTAAATATTACGTAGAGCCAATCTTAACATATGGATGTGAATCATGGACAATAGGACAACAGACAAGAAAATTACTGGAGTCTGTAGAAATGTGGTTTTACAGAAGAATTTTGAGAGTACCATGGACAGCTAAGAAGAGTAATGAAGATGTTCTGAAAGAGGTCAAAGCAAAAAGAGAGCTAATTTCCAATATTAGGAAGAGACAATCATCATTTTTGGCCATGTAATGAGAAGAGAACAACTGGAATATATTGTAACAACTGGAAAAATTGAGGGACGAAGAGATAGAGGGAAGCAAAGAGAAAAATAACAGACAGCTTAAGAGAATGGCTTGACAGAAGGTCAACAACAGAAATGTTAAATAGCTGCCGAGATCGAAAATTGTGGAGAGACATGATCACCTACGCCAGTAGGCACGGTACTTGATGATGATGAATCCATTTTATTTGTTGTTTCTTTCTTAATTATATGGCTGAAATTATTCCTAGCTTTTTCCTCAATTCTTCATTTCTGATCTTATCTCTCAGACTGTTTCCTGCCATTCGTCTAACACATTTCATCTTGATAGTGGTTATTTTTCTTATTGTTCTTGCATCTAGGGCCCAGGTCTGGCATTGGTAGCACAACGTTGGGGTGAAGATTGTTTTGTAAAGTGCCAGTTTTGCCTCTAGAGTTATTTCCTTGTTGGAAAATAGTGGTGATAGCTGTCCAATGAGTTGACAAGCCTTGTTACATCTTGAGTCTATCTCTGCTGTTTGTGTGTTGTAGTTTGTCAGGTGATAGCAGTCCAATGATTTGACAAGCTTTGTTACATCTTGAGTCTTTCTCTGCTGCTTGTGATGTAGTTTGTCAGGTGATAGCAGTCCAATGAGTTGACAAGCCTTGTTACATCTTGAGTCTATCTCTGCTGTTTGTGTGTTGTAGTTTGTCAGGTGATAGCTGTCCAATGATTTGACAAGCTTTGTTACATCTTGAGTCTATCTCTGCTGCTTGTGTTGTAGTTTGTCAGGTGATAGCTGTCCAATGATTTGACAAGCTTTGTTACATCTTGAGTCTATCTCTGCTGCTTGTGTTGTAGTTTGTCAGGTGATAGCTGTCCAATGAGTTGACAAGCCTTGTTACATCTTGAGTCTATCTCTGCTGCTTGTGTTGTCGTTTGTCAGGTGATAGCTGTCCAATGATTTGACAAGCTTTGTTACATCTTGAGTCTATCTCTGCTGTTTGTGTGTTGTAGTTTGTCAGGTGATAGCTGTCCAATGAGTTGACAAGCCTTGTTACATCTTGAGTCTATCTCTGCTGTTTGTGTGTTGTAGTTTGTCAGGTGATAGCTGTCCAATGATTTGACAAGCCTTGTTACATCTTGAGTCTATCTCTGCTGTTTGTGTGTTGTAGTTTGTCAGGTGATAGCTGTCCAATGATTTGACAAGCTTTGTTACATATTGAGTCTATCTCTGCTGCTTGTGTTGTAGTTTGTCAGGTGATAGCTGTCCAATGATTTGACAAGCCTTGTTACATCTTGAGTCTATCTCTGCTGGTTGTGTTGTAGTTTGTCAGGTGATAGTTGTCCAATGATTTGACAAGCTTTGTTACATCTTGAGTCTATCTCTGCTGTTTGTGTTGTAGTTTGTCAGGTGATAGCTGTCCAATGATTTGACAAGCCTTGTTACATCTTGAGTCTATCTCTGCTGGTTGTGTTGTAGTTTGTCAGGTGATAGTTGTCCAATGATTTGACAAGCTTTGTTACATCTTGAGTCTATCTCTGCTGTTTGTGTGTTGTAGTTTGTCACTTTCAGGGAATTTATATTCTTTCAAGAGTTACACTGAGGTTGAATGACTGATGCTGTCCATAAATTGATGCTGTCCATAAATTGATGCCGTCCATTTCTTGATGCTGTCCATAAATTGATGCTGTCCATAAATTGATTCTGTCCATTTCTTGATGCTGTCCATAAATTGATGCTGTCCATAAATTGATGCTGTCCATAAATTGATGCTGTCCATTTCTTGATTCTGTCCATTTCTTGATGCTGTCCATAAATTGATGCTGTCCATTTCTTGATGCTGTCCATAAATTGATGCTGTCCATAAATTGATGCTGTCCATAAATTGATGCTGTCCATAAACTGATGCTGTCCATTTCTTGATGCTGTCCATTTCTTGATGCTGTCCATAAATTGATGCTGTCCATTTCTTGATGCTGTCCATAAATTGATGCTGTCCATAAATTGATGCTGTCCATAAATTGATGCTGTCCATTTCTTGATGCTGTCCATAAATTGATGCTGTCCATAAATTGATTCTGTCCATTTCTTGATGCTGTCCATAAATTTATGCTGTCCATAAATTGATGCTGTCCATAAATTGATGCTGTCCATAAATTGATGCTGTCCATAAATTTATGCTGCCCATAAATTTATGCTGTCCATAAATTGATGCTGTCCATAAATTGATGCTGTCCATTTCTTGATTCTGTCCATTTCTTGATGCTGTCCATAAATTGATGCTGTCCATTTCTTGATGCTGTCCATAAATTGATGCTGTCCATAAATTGATGCTGTCCATAAATTGATGCTGTCCATAAATTGATGCTGTCTATTTCTTGATGCTGTCCATAAATTGATGCTGTCCATAAATTGATGCTGTCCATAAACTGATGCTGTCCATTTCTTGATGCTGTCCATAAATTGATGCTGTCCATTTCTTGATTCTGTCCATTTCTTGATTCTGTCCATTTCTTGATTCTGTCCTTTTCTTGATGCTGTCCATTTCTTGACGATTTTCTTCCATCCTTATATTTTGTCCTCGTCTTGTTCCATTTGTCGCATCTGGCAGGCTGTTATTGGTTCATCTTTTATTCCTTAATCTTACTCTTCCCTTTCTTTCAATTCCCAACGTAAGGACCTCGTCCCTCCTTCGGAAATTCTTTGAACGAAATCAAGAGGGCGGGGGGGGGGGGGGGGGCTGGGTGAAACACTATCTCCATATTCTATGCCCTGGCAGATTGTAGACAGAGTGGATCTTCCACATACAATGTCTACGCAGAATAATGCACACCAAATGGCTTAACAAACTAACCATCACAACAGCCCTGCAACCTGCTAAGACCCTAACAAACTAACCAACACAACAACCCTGCAACCTGCTAAGACCCTAACAAACTAACCAACACAACAGCCCTGCAACCTGCTAAGACCCTAACAAACTAACCATCACAACAGCCCTGCAACCTGCTAAGACCCTAACAAACTAACCAACACAACAGCCCTGCAACCTGCTAAGACCCTAACAAACTAACCAACACAACAGCCCTGCAACCTGCTAAGACCCTAACAAACTAACCAACACAACAGCCCTGCAACCTGCAAAGACCCTAACAAACTAACCAACACACCAGTCCTCCAACCTGCTAAAACCCTAACAAACTAACCAACACACCAGTCCTCCAACCTGCTAAGACCCTAACAAACTAACCAACACAACAGCCCTGCAACCTGCTAAGACCCTAACAAACTAACCAACACAACAGCCCTGCAACCTGCTAAGACCCTAACAAACTAACCATCACAACAGCCCTGCAACCTGCTAAGACCCTAACAAACTAACCAACACGACAGCCCTGCAACCTGCTAAGACCCTAACAAACTAACCAACACAACAGCCCTGCACCCTGCTAAGACCCTAACAAACTAACCAACACACCAGCCCTGCAACGTGCTAAGACCCTAACAAACTAACCAACACAACAGCCCTGCAACCTGCGAAGACCCTAACAAACTAACCAACACGACAGCCCTGCAACGTGCTAAGACCCTAACAAACTAACCAACACAACATCCCTGCAACCTGCGAAGACCCTAACAAACTAACCAACACACCAGCCCTGCAACGTGCTAAGACCCTAACAAACTAACCAACACGACAGCCCTGCAACCTGCTAAGACCCTAACAAACTAACCAACACAACAGCCCTGCACCCTGCTAAGACCCTAACAAACTAACCAACACACCAGCCCTGCAACCTGCTAAGACCCTAACAAACTAACCAACACAACAGCCCTGCAACCTGCTAAGACCCTAACAACCATGACAATGCTCAGACGCCTTAGGTTAAACTGGCTGGGGCACGTCCATCGAATGGAAGAAAAACCCCAGCCCAAATACTATATGGTGATACACGAAAACAGACAAATCAACAGACCTAAACTACGATATAGAGATATATGTAAATCATCTCTGAATGACTTCTCCATCTGTGAAAAAAACTGGGGACATGTGATCGCTCATCATGGAGAGCCTGTATCAAAAATAGCATAACTAATTTGAGGCTGTGCTATGGCAACACATGGAAGAGAAAAGACTCATGAAATAGGGTGGAAAACCCTGTGGATCAGTGGGGTTTCCACTGCTCTTTCTGTGGTCAAATGTGTCTGTCGAATATTGGTAGAATCAACTATGAGAGAAGCTGTTCGACAAAACAAAACCTCCAAACAAGACACAATAGCCTCCACTAAACAGTTTGACAGACGTAAATGGTGTCACATTCTGTGGTATGAGCTTTTGTATAACTGCACACAGTTTAAACAACCAACAAATACTGTTTGTTCCATCCCCCCCCCGCCTCCACAACCAATAAATATAGTTTGTTCCATTCCCCCCTCCACAACCAATAAATATAGTTTGTTCCATTCCCCCCTCCACAACCAATAAATATAGTTTGTTCCATTCCCCCCCTGCCCCCGCCTCCACAACCAATAAATACAGTTTGTTCCATTCCCCCCTCCACAACCAATAAATATAGTTTATTCTATCTTCCCCTCCACAACCAATAAATATAGTTTGTTCTATCTTCCCCTCCACAACCAATAAATATAGTTTGTTCTAACCCCCCCCCTCTACAACCAATAAATATAGTTTGTTCTAACTCCCCCTCCACAACCAATAAATATAGTTTGTTCTAGCTACCCCTCCACAACCAATAAATATTGTTTGTTCTAACTCCCTCTCCACAACCAATAAATATAGTTTGTTCCATCTCCCCCTCCACAACCAATAAATATTGTTTGTTCCATTCCCCCCTTCCTCCACAACCAATAAATATAGTTTGTTCCATTCCCCCTCCACAACTAATAAGTACAGTTTGTTCTATTTCCCTCTCCACAACCAATAAATATAGTTTGTTCTAACGCCCCCTCCACAACCAATAAATATAGTTTTTTCTAACGCCCCCTCCACAACCAATAAATATAGTTTGTTCTAACGCCCCCTCCACAACCAATAAATATAGTTTGTTCCATTCCCCCTCCACAACTAATAAGTACAGTTTATTCCATTCCCCTCTCCACAACCAATAAATATAGTTTGTTCTATCCCCCCCCCACAACCAATAAATATAGTTTGTTCTATCTCCCCTCCACAACCAATAATTATAGTTTGTTCTTTCTCCCCCTCCACAACCAATAAATATAGTGTGTTCTATTTTTCCCCTCCACAACCAATAATATCTTCTTCTTCTACCTTTTAGCTCCCAGTGGAGCATAGGTCTTCAACAAACACTTTCCAAGTCGTTCTGTTTTTTGCAATTCTTTTAAGATCATTCCATGTCTTCCCCATCATCTTCATCTCTGCTTCAATCTGTCTTCTCCAAGAATTCCTTGGTCTTCCTCTGTCTTTTCCCCTGGGGATTCCAAAAAAGGGCCTGTTGTGTAATACTCTCAGTTGGTTTCCGTAGTGTGTGTCCTATCCATCGCCATCGTCTTCGCTGTATTTCTTTATCCACTGGTATTTGACCGGTACATTTCCATAATTCCACGTTTGTGACTTTGTCCTGCCATTTCCATCCCTTTATTCTGCGCAAGCATCCATTAATGAAAGTCTGTACCTTCGTGATTGTCAATTTTGTTATTCTCCATGTTTCACAGCCATATAATAGAACCGACTTAACATTGGAGTTGAAAATTTGTATTCAACCAATAATATAGTTTGTTCTATCTACCCCTCCACAACCAATAAATATAGTTTGTTGTATCTCCCCATCCACAACCAATAATATAGTTTGTTCTAACTCCCTCTCCACATCCAATAAATATAGATTGTTCTAACTCCCCTCCACAACCAATAAATATAGTTTGTTCTAGCTCCCAATGCACAACCAATAATATAGTTTTTTCTAACTTCCTCTCCACAACCAATAAATATAGTTTGTTCTATCTCCTCCTCCACAACCAATAAATATAGTTTTTTTTCATTCCCCCCTCCATAACCAATAAATATAGTTTGTTCGAACTCCCCCTCCACAACCAATAAATATAGTTTGTTCTAACTCCCCCTCCACAACCAATAAATATAGTTTGTTCTATCCCCCTACAACCAATAAATATAGTTTGTTCTATCTCCCCATCCACAACCAATAATATAGTGTGTTCTAACTCCCTCTCCACAACCAATAAATATAGTTTGTTCTAACTCCCCTCCACAACCAATAAATATAGTTTTTTTCCATTCCCCCTCCACAACCAATAAATATAGTTTGTTCTATCTCCCCATCCACAACCAATAAATATAGTCTGTTCTATCTCCCCCTCCACAACCAATAATATAGTTTTTTTCCATTCCCCCCTCCACAACCAATAAATATAGTTTGTTCTATCTCCCCATCCACAACCAATAAATATAGTCTGTTCTATCTCCCCCTCCACAACCAACAAATATAGTTTGTTCTAACTCCCCCTCCACAACCAATAAATATAGTTTTTTTCTATCTGCCCATCCACAACCAATAAATATAGTTTGTTCTAACTCCCCCTCCACAACCAATAAATATAGTTTGTTCTAACTCCCCCTCCACAACCAATAAATATAGTTTGTTCTATCTCCCCCTCCACAACCAATAAATATAATTTGTCCTATTCACACCCCCCCCCCCTCTTTTCCACAACCAATAAATATAATTTGTTCCATTCCCCCTCCTCTCCCCACCTACAATATATCAAGTGCTTTATTTTTAGGTTTATCTATTTGTGTGGCTTGACCCTGACCTCTGTGCGCCCATGTATCTACAACCTGGGATTTCCTACCACCTCTCCTCCCCACCCCCCGTCCCCCAAATCTCTCTTCTCTCTCTCTCTCTCTCTCTCTCTCTCTTGTCTTCAGGTTCAATGTCCTTGAACTAACAATGAAGCCTTGACATTGTTGCATCAGGTGATCGATACATCCCTTGATCACAACATACAGGCCCCGTAAACAAAACTGATGACGTGTTACTCCAATTTTTTTTATGCCTTGCTGCCAGTTGAAACACAAACCTAGAACATCAGATCAAATCTAGAACATCAGATCAAATCTAGAACATCAGATCAAATCTAGAACATCAGATCAAATATACAACATCAGATCAAATATACAACATCAGATCAAATATACAACATCAGATCAAATATACATCAGATCAAATATACAACATCAGATCAAATATACAACATCAGATCAAATATACAACATCAGATCAAATATATCAGATCAAATATACAACATCAGATCAAATATACAACATCAGATCAAATATATCAGATCAAATATACAACATCAGATCAAATATACAACATCCGATCAAATATACAACATCCGATCAAATATACAACATCAGATCAAATATACAACATCAGATCAAATATACATCACATCAAATATACAACATCAGATCAAATATACATCAGATCAAATATACAACATCAGATCAAATCTAGAACACCAGGTCAAATCTAGAACATCTGATCGAATCTAGAACATCAGATCAAATCTAGAACATTAAATCGAATCTAGAATATCTGATCGAATCTAGAACATCAGATTGAATCTAGAACATCAGATTGAATCTAGAACATCAGATCAAATCTAGAACATCAGATCAAATCTGGAACATCAGATCAAATCTAGAACATCAAATCAAATCTAGAACATCAAATAAAATCTAGAACATCAAATAAAATCTAGAACACCAGATCAAATCTAGAACATCAGATCAAATCTAGAACATCAAGTCAAATCTAGAACACCAAATCAAATCTAGAACATCAAATCAAATCTAGAACATCAAATCAAATCTAGAACATCAAATCAAATCTAGAACATCAAATCAAATCTAGAACATCAAATAAAATCTAGAACACCAGATCAAATCTAGAACATCATATCAAATCTAGAACATCAAATCAAATCTAGAACATCAAGTCAAATCTAGAACATCAAATCAAATCTAGAACATCAAGTCAAATCTAGAACATCAAATCAAATCTAGAACATCAAATCAAATCTAGAACATCAAATCTAGAACATCAAATCTAGAACATCAGTCTACAATTATTTAGTGTTTTATTTTAATGTGTAGATGCACCACAATCATTAGTCAACCAATTCCCAATGGAGCCCTTGCTTCAACAAAAGCATTTATTTTTGTCTCCAACAAGACTACTTTCATTTTTCTGTCTTCAACAAAACTACTTTCATTTTTCTGTCTTCAACAAAACTACTTTCATTTTTCTGTCTTCAACAAAACTACTTTCATTTTTCTGTCTTCAACAAAACTACTTTCATTTTTCTGTCTTCAACAAAACTACTTTCATTTTTCTGTCTTCAACAAAACTACTTTCATTTTTCTGTCTTCAACAAAACTATTTTCATTTTTCTGTCTTCAACAAAACTACTTTCATTTTTCTGTCTTCAACAAAACCACTTTCATTTTTCTGTCTTCAACAAAACTACTTTCATTTTTCTGTCTTCAACAAAACCACTCTCATTTTTCTGTCTTCAACAAAACCACTTTCATTTTTCTGTCTTCAACAAAACCACTCTCATTTTTCTGTCTTCAACAAAACTACTTTCATTTTTCTGTCTTCAACAAAACCACTTTCATTTTTCTGTCTTCAACAAAACCACTCTCATTTTTCTGTCTTCAACAAAACCACTCTCATTTTTCTGTCTTCAACAAAACCACTTTCATTTTTCTGTCTTCAACAAAACCACTTTCATTTTTCTGTCTTCAACAAAACCACTTTCATTTTTCTGTCTTCAACAAAACCACTCTCATTTTTCTGTCTTCAACAAAACCACTTTCATTTTTCTGTCTTCAACAAAACCACTTTCATTTTTCTGTCTTCAACAAAACCACTTTCATTTTTCTGTCTTCAACAAAACCACTTTCATTTTTCTGTCTTCAATAAAACACCAGTTTTGATTTGTATAAACACCGCTCGGAAGCTAGATCAGGTGTAAGGCAGGGTTGTGTACTACCCCCCTTACAGTTTATTACGTACATGGACTATATATGCAAGTCAGCCAACCCATCAGAGACAGGGGACTAACGAGCGTCTATTTGCATAGGATCAGACACTAAGACATGGAAAAGTAGAAGACCTACGGGAACACTTCAATAGTCTCAACAGCAAAGGCACAAAATACAACATGAAAATCAACATCAACAAAACATAAGTCATGAATAGCGCATAATGAAAAAAAGAACATCAACATAACAACGGCAGACAACTAAAACAAGTAGAGGAATTTAAATACCTAGGAAGTCTAGTGACAAACGACAATTCACAAACAGCAGAAATAGACACAAGATGAAACAAAGCTTGTCAAATCATTGGGCAGCTATCATCACTATTGTCCAACAAGGAAATAACTCTAGAGGCAAAACGGGCACTCTACAATACAATCTTCATCCCAACGTTGTGCTACACATATCAGTACTCGGCTCCAGATGCAAGAACAACAAGTAAAAAAATAACCTCAACGGAAATTAAATGTGTTTGACGAATGACAGGAAACAGCCTGAGAGATAAAATTAGAAACGAAGAACTGAGGAAAAATCGAGGAATAACCCCCGCCATAGAACATATAAAGAAACAACATATAAAATGGTTTGACAACATGACAAGGCAGAAACATCAAAACAACACGAGTCCCCAATAAACGTTGGGAGAATATCAGACCCAGGGGTCGACCACGAAAACGATGAATTGATTGACTATTAGAAACACTGGGAAACATAACTGCAGCAGATGCGAACAGAAGAGCAAAAGACCGCAAATTATATTTCCCCTCGACGCTGAAAGGCAAATGAGGATGGAAAAAAGGAGAAGAATGAAAACCACTCTCATATCTCTATCTTCAACAAAACCACTCTCATATCTCTGTCTTCAACAAAACCACTCTCATATTTCTGTCTCCATCAAAACCACTGTCATATTTCTGTCTCCATCAAAACCACTCTCATATTTCTGTCTTCAACAAAACCACTCTCATATCTCTGTCTTCAACAAAACCACTCTCATATCTCTGTCTTCAACAAAACCACTCTCATATTTCTGTCTCCATCAAAACCACTGTCATATTTCTGTCTCCATCAAAACCACTCTCATATTTCTGTCTTCAACAAAACCACTCTCATATTTCTGTCTTCAATAAAACCACTCTCATATTTCTGTCTTTCACAAACGACGGGCTACAAATGTAAATACAACTTTGATCCATGTCGCTTTCTCTGTACCCCATGTTTCCACAACTCTTTCTCTTTTCATGCGGGTTCCAGAACAAAGCTTGTTTATCAATACTTTCATGTCTTTATTTATATAAATTACATCTGACCTCACCATATTTATTCATAAATGGGGGTATCATTACACATGTTATATATTACTCGTGCCACGAATATTTGGGATGTCCTTGTTGGAATTATCGACCTTTACGTGCTATAGTTTCATCGACAATAAATGTGCCCACAGTATAACACACAATAATCAGCTAATAACATCAACAAAGATGGACTTTAACTACAAACAAGAAAACCAAAATCTTCACAGGAGAGGAGGGAAGAAAAGAAGAGGTAGAATGTGAATTGAGGATTTGTAATAGGATCACCACTAGACAGCTTCCTCCCAAAGATCAGAATATAGGAAAGGAAGAAAAAAAATCAGTCACAGGAAATGATGGATGAGAGATGTCACGATTAGTATCAAGGACGAGACACACACGAGGGCTTTCCCGAGCAGTCGAGTTCTTACAGCGCTGAAGGTCAAATGGGGGGATGGGGGCGGGGCACCAGAGAATGTTATTGTCAAATTAAATATTATAATTGTAACGTCACAATAAATTATGAATGTTATAGTTTAACTGAATGTTACACTTGTTGTATCAGTAGGCACTAAGAAACCGCCATTCCTAAATTTGTGATTTTCTTCATTTCGGCTGTAACAAGAGGAAGAACATGACATGGTCCACAGCGACAACAGAGCCCGCCCCTACTGCTTGTAATCTTCTAATGTGGGAAATATCGGCTAGAATATGGATTATCAGCTGAAACCTACCCGCACCGTGATTCCATGGCCGTGCCACGGAGTTCGTGCACGCGGACCAGAATTCTCGCATTTTCTCGATATTCTCGAGGAGAATTTCGGAGCATCACTGGAGTCCAGTGTGCAGTGTTGATAATCCTAATAACAATCAAACACAACGTAAATGTGCCAGCGGTGTATTCTAAAGCACGATGTAAGCGTTATGTAAGCACAATGTAAGCACGATGTAAGCACAATGTAAGCACGAGTGAAAAAGAAGAATATCTCTCGTGATGTCGTCGATCTCGTCTCCTGGGGTTTGTCAGGGATTACTTTACCATCACTTGAAAATACAGACCTCATGCTCTAATGCGGTCGCAACGAGGTGGCCAGGTCGGAGTTTTCATTTCGCACGCGACATAAATAATGTTTAGACTTTACCGTAGATCAAAGCCACACCCTCTAAAGGGGAGAACTGACAGGTCCATCCAACCAATCACGAACCAGAACAGCACATATGCATCAAGTTTTCAGCCAATACAGTAGTTCTCTTTGAATCATCCAAAGCGGCCCTGACTGCGTGCCTGGCACTCCGACTCACAATTCTGAGAACCTCTGGCGGAAATCCAATAAGCGTATTCGTTGACTTCAGTAATCGATAGCAACACAGAGTGGCAAATTATGGGAATTTGTGGAGGTAGGTTGGTGCAAGGAGGTCATTGTTTGGGCAGTCGTACCACGTCACGTGCTGGACGGTATCAATTACTTTCATGAAGTTTGTGTTTGTTTACTTGTATGAACCTGACGATCGCGACTCTATCATGTATTGTCATCTCTGCTCTCCAGCATTACAAGGGCGGGAAATAGTTGTTTCCTTGTGTTTTAAGTTTCGTTCTGTTGTAAGTTTGATTATATTGTAAGTTTTGCTATGTTGTAAGTTTGGTTATATTGTAAGTTTCGTTCTGTTGTATGTTTGGTTATGTTGTAAGTTTCGTTCTGTTGTAAGTTTGGTTATGTTGTAAGTTTCGTTCTGTTGTATGTTTGGTTATGTTGTAAGTTTCATTCTGTTGTATGTTTGGTTATGTTGTAAGTTTGATTATGTTGTAAGTTTGGTTATATTGTAAGTTTTGTTCTGTTGTAAGTTTGGTTATGATGTACGTTTTGATATGTTGTAAGTTTCGCTATGTTGTGAATGTCGTTATGTTGTAAGTTGTGTTATGTTGTAAGTTTCGCAATGTTGTAAGTTTTGTTATGTTTAAGTTTTGTTATGTTATAAGGTTCGCAATGTTGTAAGTTTTATTATGTTGTAAGGTTCGCAATGTTGCAAGTTTTGTTATGTTGTAAGGTTCGCAATGTTGCAAGTTTTGTTATGTTTAAGTTTTGTTATGTTGTAAGTTTCGCAATGTTGTAAGTTTTGTTATGTTTAAGTTTTGTTATGTTGTAAGGTTCGCAATGTTGTAAGTTTTGTTATGTTGTAAGTTTTGCAATGTTGTAAGTTTTGTTATGTTGTAAGTTTTGTTATGTTTAAGTTTTGTTATGTTGTAAGGTTCGCAATGTTGTAAGTTCTGTTATGTTGTAAGTTTCGTGAAGTTTTAAGTTTTGTTATGTTGTAAGTTTCGCTATGTTGTGACTTACAACAGCAACAATGTGCAGTACATTCCCAAATCAACACGACGTCTTCGTTTCTAGGACCGAGATTGCCTGCCCTATTCTATTGCTACTCGATTGTAAAATTAACTAAACCATCCCTGCACCGACGACAGGTTGTTGTAAGGTTTTTATCAGCTTTGGTTCACTGACCCTAACCTCAGCATCAACCAATCGTTAGTGACCTTCTATTCCCTGGACGTGCCTCCCCAGATCTCTATTATTAACGATCGTGCCTTTTTGTGAGTTGTCATCGGCGATAGTAACGGGGAGAGGGTAGGACTGAGGAGAGACGGAACGGTGTAAAAATGAGGAAGAAAGAAACAGAGATAGAGATAGAGATAGAGAGAGAAAGAGAGAGGGAGGGAGATGAAAAATACAGATGAGATATGGCGAAGGAAGCGTTTTTCTAGACGTTGAAAATTAAATACAAGGTGAAATGAGGTGAATGGGAGAAAGTGAGAGACAGCGGGGACAGTGGGAGAAAGTGAGAGACAGCGGGGACAGTGGGAGAAAGTGAGAGACAGCGGGGACAGTGGGAGAAAGTGAGAGACAGCGGGGACAGTAGGAGAAAGTGAGAGACAGCGGGGACAGTGGGAGAAAGTGAGAGACAGCGGGGACAGTGGGAGAAAGTGAGAGACAGCGGGGACAGTGGGAGAAGGAGGAGTAAGGATAAATAGTTTTTCTCAATACAATACCACAGGAACCACACATCTACACCGCTACTGTCTACACAAATCTTCATATATCTACACCGCTACTGTCTACACAAATCTTCATATATCTACACCGCTACTGTCTACACAAATCTTCATATATCTATAACGTTACTGTCTACACAAATCTTCATATATCTATAACGTTACTGTCTACACAAATCTTCATATATCTACACCGCTACTGTCTACACAAATCTTCATATATCTACACCGCTACTGTCTACACAAATCTTCATATATCTACACCGCTACTGTCTACACAAATCTTCATATATCTATAACGTTACTGTCTACACAAATCTTCATATATCTACACCGCTACTGTCTACACAAATCTTCATATATCTACACCGCTACTGTCTACACAAATCTTCATATATCTATAACGTTACTGTCTACACAAATCTTCATATATCTACACCGCTACTGTCTACACAAATCTTCATATATCTATAACGTTACTGTCTACACAAATCTTCATATATCTACACCGCTACTGTCTACACAAATCTTCATATATCTACACCGCTACTGTCTACACAAATCTTCATATATCTACACCGCTACTGTCTACACAAATCTTCATATATCTACACCGCTACTGTCTACACAAATCTTCATATATCTACACCGCTACTGTCTACACAAATCTTCATATATCTACAACGTTACTGTCTACACAAATCTTCATATATCTACACCGCTACTGTCTACACAAATCTTCATATATCTACACCGCTACTGTCTACACAAATCTTCATATATCTACACCGCTACTGTCTACACAAATCTTCATATATCTATAACGTTACTGTCTACACAAATCTTCATATATCTACACCGCTACTGTCTACACAAATCTTCATATATCTACACCGCTACTGTCTACACAAATCTTCATATATCTACACCGCTACTGTCTACACAAATCTTCATATATCTACACCGCTACTGTCTACACAAATCTTCATATATCTACACCGCTACTGTCTACACAAATCTTCATATATCTACACCGCTACTGTCTACACAAATCTTCATATATCTACAACGTTACTGTCTACACAAATCTTCATATATCTACACCGCTACTGTCTACACAAATCTTCATATATCTACACCGCTACTGTCTACACAGATCTTCTTACATCTATAACGTTGCTGTCTATACATATCTTCTTATATATATAACGTTACTGTTTACACAGATCTTCTTACATCTATAACGCTGCTGTCTACACAGATCTTCTTACATCTATAACGTTGCTGTCTATACATATCTTCTTATATATATAACGTTACTGTTTACACAGATCTTCTTACATCTATAACGTTGCTGTCTATACAGATCTTCTTACATCTATAACGTTACTGTCTACACAGATTTTCTTACATCTATACCGTTACTGTCTATACAGATCTTCTTACATCTATAACGTTACTGTCTATACAGATCTTCTTACATCTATAACGCTGCTGTCTATGCAGATCTTCTTACATCTATAACGCTGCTGTCTATACAGACCTTCTTACATCTATAACGTTACTGTCTACACAGATCTTCTTACATCTATAACGTTACTATCTACACAGATCTTCTTACATCTATAACGTTTCTGTCTATACAGATCTTCTTACATCTATAACGCTGCTGTCTATACAGATCTTCTTACATCTATAACGCTGCTGTCTATACAGATCTTCTTACATCTATAACGCTGCTGTCTACACAGATCTTCATACATACACAACGTTGCTGTCTATACAGATCTTCATACATCTACAACACTGCTGTCTACACATATTTTCTTACATCTATAACGTTACTGTCTACACAGATCTTCTTACATCTATAACGTTACTGTCTACACAGATCTTCTTACATCTATAACGTTACTGTCTACACAGATCTTCTTACATCTATAACGTTACTGTCTACACAGATCTTCTTACATCTATAACGTTACTGTCTACACAGATCTTCTTACATCTATAACGTTACTGTCTACACAGATCTTCTTACATCTATAACGTTACTGTCTACACAGATCTTCTTACATCTATAACGTTACTGTCTACACAGATCTTCATACATCTATAACGTTGCTGTCTACACAGATCTTCTAACATCTATAACGTTACTGTCTACACAGATCTTCTTACATCTATAACGTTACTGTCTACACAGATCTTCACACATCTATTATGTTACTGTCTACACAGATCTTCTTACATCTATAACGTTACTGTCTACACATATCTTCTTACATCTATAACGTTACTGTCTACACAGATCTTCTTACATCTATAACGTTACTGTCTACACAGATCTTCACACATCTATAACGTTACTGTCTACACAGATCTTCTTACATCTATAACGTTACTGTCTACACAGATCTTCTTACATCTATAACGCTGCTGTTTACACAGATCTTCTTACATCTATAACGTTACTGTCTACACAGATCTTCTTACATCTACAACGTTGCTGTCTACGCAGATCTTCACACATCTATAATGTTGCTGTCTACACATATCTTCTTACATCTATAACGTTGCTGTCTATACAGATCTTCTTACATCTATAACGTTGCTGTCTATACAGATCTTCTTACATCTATAACGTTGCTGTCTATACAGATCTTCTTACATCTATAACGTTGCTGTCTATACAGATCTTCTTACATCTATAACGCTGCTGTCTATACAGATCTTCTTACATCTATAACGCTGCTGTCTATACAGATCTTCTTACATCTACATAGACGAGTAAAATCAAAAGATGGACAAGTCAGTCTATGACAACCTGCACCATCAAAGCAAGAGACAGAGTGGAATGGCGCTCAATGGTAGCCAACCTTCGATGTGGAGACGGCACTCATTGAGGATGCTGACATCCTACACAAAGATGTCCCTTAAAAAGCCTGGCATGTTTTCTCTCATTTCTCATCCTTGTGATAAGGAGAAAGCTGAGAGACTCTAATTGAGTCGACCAGAGAATAAATTCTTAATGAGGCCAACACTCAAAGATGGCTTCTAACGTGGATCACTGAGAGGCAATCAATCATTGGGGGGGGGGGGGGATGTCACGAGAAGATGCTTGAACACGCCGAGTCTAGTGGGGGGGGGGATGAGGCAGGGGATGACTGAGGGAGAGGATACCATTGCTGAGGCAGGGCAACAAAATGCACCAATAGAGGGTAAGGGAGACATTCACCAATAGAGGGTAAGGGAGACATTCACCAATAGAGGGTAAGGGAGACATTCACCAATAGAGGGTAAGGGAGACATTCACCAATAGAGGGTAAGGGAGACATTCACCAATAGAGGGTAAGGGAGACATTCACCAATAGAGGGTAAGGGAGACATTCACCAATAGAGGGTAAGGGAGACATTCACCAATAGAGGGTAAGGGAGACATTCACCAATAGAGGGTAAGGGAGACATTCACCAATAGAGGGTAAGGGAGACATTCACCAATAGAGGGTAAGGGAGACATTCACCAATAGAGGGTAAGGGAGACATTCACCAATAGAGGATAAGGGAGACATTCACCAATAGAGGAATGGTTTAGGAGACAGTCATCAACAGAGGGTAAGGAAGGCATTTACTAAAAGAGGGTAAGGGAGACAGTTACCAATAGAAGGTAAGGGAGACCGTTACCAATTGAGGGTAAGGGATACAGTCACAAATAGAGGGTAAGGGAGACATTCACCAATAGAGGATAAGGGAGACATTCACCAATAGAGGAATGGTTTAGGATACAGTCATCAACAGAGGGTAAGGAAGGCATTTACTAAAAGAGGGTAAGGGAGACAGTTACCAATAGAGGGTAAGGGAGACCGTTACCAATAGAGGGTAAGGGAGACATTCACCAATAGAGGGTAAGGGAGACATTCACCAATAGAGGGTAAGGGAGACATTCACCAATAGAGGGTAAGGGAGACATTCACCAATAGAGGGTAAGGGAGACATTCACCAATAGAGGGTAAGGGAGACATTCACCAATAGAGGGTAAGGGAGACATTCACCAATAGAGGGTAAGGGAGACATTCACCAATAGAGGGTAAGGGAGACATTCACCAATAGAGGGTAAGGGAGACATTCACCAATAGAGGGTAAGGGAGACATTCACCAATAGAGGGTAAGGGAGACATTCACCAATAGAGGGTAAGGGAGACATTCACCAATAGAGGGTAAGGGAGACATTCACCAATAGAGGGTAAGGGAGACATTCACCAATAGAGGGTAAGGGAGACATTCACCAATAGAGGGTAAGGGAGACATTCACCAATAGAGGGTAAGGGAGACATTCACCAATAGAGGATAAGGGAGACATTCACCAATAGAGGAATGGTTTAGGAGACAGTCATCAACAGAGGGTAAGGAAGGCATTTACTAAAAGAGGGTAAGGGAGACAGTTACCAATAGAAGGTAAGGGAGACCGTTACCAATTGAGGGTAAGGGATACAGTCACAAATAGAGGGTAAGGGAGACATTCACCAATAGAGGATAAGGGAGACATTCACCAATAGAGGAATGGTTTAGGATACAGTCATCAACAGAGGGTAAGGAAGGCATTTACTAAAAGAGGGTAAGGGAGACAGTTACCAATAGAGGGTAAGGGAGACCGTTACCAATTGAGGGTAAGGGATACAGTCACAAATAGAGGGTAAGGGAGACATTCACCAATAGAGGGTAAGGGAGACATTCACCAATAGAGGGTAAGGGAGACATTCACCAATAGAGGGTAAGGGAGACATTCACCAATAGAGGGTAAGGGAGACATTCACCAATAGAGGAATGGTTTAGGAGACAGTCATCAACAGAGGGTAAGAGAGACAGTCACCAATAGAGGATAAGGGAGACATTCACCAATAGAGGATAAGGGAGACTTTCACCAATAGAGGAATGGTTTTGGGAGACAGTCATCAACAGAGGGTAAGGGAGACAGCCACCAATAGAGGGCAAGGAAGAGAGTTACCAATAGAGGGTAAGGAAGGCATTTACTAAAAGAGGGTAAGGGAGACAGTTACCAATAGAGGGTAAGGGATACAGTCACCACAAATAGAGGGTAAGGGAGACAGTCACGAATAAACCGTTTAGGAGACAGTCACCAACACAGGGTGTGGGAGACAGTCACCAATAGAGTGTAGGGGTGACAGTCACCAGTATAGAGTTTGTGAAACAATCACCAATAGAGTGTATGGGTGAAAGTCATCAATAGAGAGTTTAGGAGACAGTCACCGATTGAGTGTATGGGAGGCAGTTACCAGCAGAGATTTCGGGTGACAGTAAATAATGGCGTTAGGGAGACAGTCACCAATAGAGTGTATGGGATACAGTCACCAATAGAGTGTATGAAAGACAGTCAGCAATAGAAGGTTTGGGAGACAGTCACCAATAGAGTGTATGGGATACAATCACCAATAGAGTGTATGAAAGACAGTCAGCAATAGAAGGTTTGGGAGATAGTCACCAATAGAGTGTATGGGATACAGTCACCAATAGAGTGAATAGGTGACAGTCACCAATAGAGAGTTAGGGAGACAGTCACCAATTAAGGGTAAGGGAGACAAGTCACCAATTGAGGGTATCGGAGATAGTCACCAGTACAGGGTTTGGGAGACAGTCACCAATAGAGTGTTTGGGAGACAGTCACCATTTGAGAGTTTGGGAGACTGTCAGCAATAGGGAGTTTGAGAAACAGTCACCAATAGGGAGTTTGAGAGACAGTCATCAATAGGGAGTTTGAGAGACAGTCACCAATAGAGTGTTTGGGAGACAGTCACCATTTGAGAGTTTGAGAGACAGTCACCAATAGAGAGTTAAGAAGACAGTCACCAATATAATGTATGGGAGGCATGCACCAGTAGAGGATTTGGTTAACGAAACTGCGGGCCCGACTTTGAAGGTGAAGGCAGGGTCCCTGACCGAGTCGCACACAAGATCGATGTTCACATTAATTGTGGTCTTTCTCACCGTGCTTGATCATGGCTTATCTCGGGATATTGGGATAGATAACAAGGGATTGGGAGGTGGTAAACAATATGACAGACAACAATTGTATAGACTAGAACTGTATAGACTATAATTGTATAAATAACATCTATATAGACTAGAACTGTATAGATAACACCTGTATAGACTAGAACTGTAAAGACAATAATTGTATAGACTAGAACTGTATAGACTATAATTGTATAAATAACATATATATAGACTAGAACTGTATAGATAACAACTGTATAGACTAGAACTGTAAAGACAATAATTGTATAGACTAGAACTGTATAGACTATAATTGTATAAATAACATCTATATAGACTAGAACTGTATAGATAACAATTGTATAGACTAGAACTGTAAAGACAATAATTGTATAGACTAGAACTGTATAGACTATAATTGTATAAATAACATCTATATAGACTAGAACTGTATAGATAACACCTGTATAGACTAGAACTGTAAAGACAACAATTGTATATACTAGAACTGTATAGACTATAATTGTATAAATAACATCTATATAGACTAGAACTGTATAGATAACACCTGTATAGACTAGAACTGTAAAGACAACAATTGTATATACTAGAACTGTATTGATAACAATCGTTTAGACTACAACTGTATAGACAACAATTGTATAGACTAGAACTATATAGACATCAGTTGTACAGACTAGAACTGTATAGATAACACCTGTATAGACTAGAACTATATAGACATCAGTTGTACAGACTAGAACTGTATAGATTATATAAACGTGAGTGATTTTGCTTTATGTGACGTCATTATCGACTTATAAGAATCACGTAGTTAATTTTTTTCTTCAAATTTCATAACTTTGTCAATTCATTTGTTACTCACTTTTGTTGTCACTTTATTTTATTAAACTGTCACTTCGATTCTAGCATAATCACATTATTAGTTTGTTTCTTAGTTCATGATATTGTCACTTCGTCTACAACTAAACGAATCTGTCACTTCGTCTGCAACTAAACCATTTTGTCACTTCGTCTACAACTAAACCATTTTGTCACTTCGTCTACAACTAAACCATTTTGTCACTTCGTCTACAACTAAACCATTTTGTCACTTCGTCTACAACTAAACAATCTTGTCACTTCGTCTACAACTAAACAATCTTGTCACTTCGTCTACAACTAAACCATTTTGTCACTTCGTCTACAACTAAACAATCTTGTCACTTCGTCTACAACTAAACAATCTTGTCACTTCGTCTACAACTAAACCATTTTGTCACTTCGTCTACAACTAAACCATTTTGTCACTTCGTCTACAACTAAACCATTTTGTCACTTCGTCTACAACTAAACCATTTTGTCACTTCGTCTACAACTAAACCATTTTGTTACTTCGTCTACAACTAAACAATCTTGTCACATCGTCTACAACTAAACAATCTCGTCACTTCGTCTACAACTAAACAATCTTGTCACTTCGTCTACAACTAAACAACCTTGTCACTTCGTCTACAACTAAACCATTTTGTCACTTCGTCTACAACTAAACAATCTTGTCACTTCGTCTACCACTAAACAATCTTGTCACTTCGTCTACAACTAAACAATCTTGTCACTTCGTCTACAACTAAACCATTTTGTCACTTCGTCTACAACTAAACCATTTTGTCACTTCGTCTACAACTAAACCATTTTGTCACTTCGTCTACAACTAAACAATCTCGTCACTTCGTCTACAACTAAACAATCTTGTCACTTCGTCTACAACTAAACAATCTTGTCACTTCGTCTACAACTAAACAATCTTGTCACTTCGTCAACAACTAAACAATCTTGTCACTTCGTCTACACCTAAACAATCTTGTCACTTCGTCTACAACTAAACAATCTTGTCACTTCGTCTACAACTAAACGAATCTTGTCACTTCGTCTGCAACTAAACAATTTTGTCACTTCGTCTACAACTAAACCATTTTGTCACTTCGTCTACAACTAAACCATTTTGTCACTTCGTCTACAACTAAACCATTTTGTCATTTCGTCTACAACTAAACAATCTTGTCACTTCGTCTACAACTAAACAATCTTGTCACTTCGTCTACAACTAAACCATTTTGTCACTTCGTCTACAACTAAACAATCTTGTCACTTCGTCTACAACTAAACAATCTTGTCACTTCGTCTACAACTAAACCATTTTGTCACTTCGTCTACAACTAAACAATCTTGTCACTTCGTCTACAACTAAACAATCTTGTCACTTCGTCTACAACTAAACCATTTTGTCACTTCGTCTACAACTAAACAATCTTGTCACTTCGTCTACAACTAAACAATCTTGTCACTTCGTCTACAACTAAACCATTTTGTCACTTCGTCTACAACTAAACCATTTTGTCACTTCGTCTACAACTAAACCATTTTGTCACTTCGTCTACAACTAAACCATTTTGTCACTTCGTCTACAACTAAACAATCTTGTCACATCGTCTACAACTAAACAATCTTGTCACTTCGTCTACAACTAAACAACCTTGTCACTTCGTCTACAACTAAACCATTTTGTCACTTCGTCTACAACTAAACAATCTTGTCACTTCGTCTACCACTAAACAATCTTGTCACTTCGTCTACAACTAAACAATCTTGTCACTTCGTCTACAACTAAACCATTTTGTCACTTCGTCTACAACTAAACCATTTTGTCACTTCGCCTACAACTAAACCATTTTGTCACTTCGTCTACAACTAAACAATCTCGTCACTTCGTCTACAACTAAACAATCTTGTCACTTCGTCTACCACTAAACAATCTTGTCACTTCGTCTACAACTAAACAATCTTGTCACTTCGTCTACAACTAAACAATCTTGTCACTTCGTCAACAACTAAACAATCTTGTCACTTCGTCTACACCTAAACAATCTTGTCACTTCGTCTACAACTAAACAATCTTGTCACTTCGTCTACAACTAAACAATCTTGTCACTTCGTCAACAACTAAACGAATTTGTCTTTTCTAATTTCATGACCGCCATTCATTTCCCAACTCTTCAAAGTCAAATCCCACGAGGACAAGAAACTATTCTAACATAGTCATGTGTCTACATTTATAACATAGTCATGTGTCTACATTTATAACATAGTCATGTGTCTACATTTACAACATAGTCATGTGTCTACATTTATAACATAGTCATGTGTCTACATTTGTAACATCGTCATGTGTCTACATTTATAACATAGTCATGTGTCTACATTTATAACATAGTCATGTGTCTACATTTATAACATAGTCATGTGTCTACATTTATAACATAGTCATGTGTCTACATTTATAACATAGTCATGTGTCTACATTTATAACATAGTCATGTGTCTACATTTATAACATAGTCATGTGTCTACATTTATAACATAGTCATGTTTCTACATTTATAACATCGTCATGTGTCTGCATTTATAACATAGCCATGTGTCTACATTTATAACATCGTCATGTGTCTACATTTATAACATAGTCATGTGTCTACATTTATAACATAGTCATGTGTCTACATTTATAACATAGTCATGTGTCTACATTTATAACATAGTCATGTGTCTACATTTATAACATAGTCATGTGTCTACATTTATAACATAGTCATGTGTCTACATTTATAACATAGTTATGTGTTTACATTTATAACATAGTCATGTGTCTACATTTATAATTTAGTCAGGTGTCTAAGTCTACATTTATAACTTAGTCATATCTGTATATTGTGTAGTGGCATATGCACATATTGTATCATAGTCATTTCTACGTATTATATAACTTTGTCATCTGTACATAGTGTATAACGCTATCATTTGTACAAGTTGTTTAATGTTGTCATTTATAAATATTGTATAACCTTGTCATATGTACACTTTCTATAACGTTGTCATATGTACACTTTTAATAACCTTGCCATATGTAAACTTTCTATAACGTTATCATATGTACACTTTGTATAACCTTGTCATCTGTACACTTTGTATAACCTTGTCATATGTACACTTTGTATAACCTTGTCATATGTACACTTTGTATAACCCTGTCTATTGACTATTTTTTTATTACGTGTGGTCTTCTCCTATTGCACTTTGTTATTTGCTCTCTCTCTCTCTCCTCTCCTCTTGTTTATTCTCTCTCTCTCTTTCTCTTCTTTTTCCTGTCTCCGACTCTCCCTATTTTCTCTTTCCTTCCTCCCTCTCCCTCACTCCCTCACTCCTTCTCTCTCTCTCTCTCTCTGAGTTTCCCTCTCATCTCTTTCCTCTCGCTTTCACACACACACATCCTCTTTCATCTGTCTATCACTCATTCCTTTCTCTTTCCTCTCTCTCTCTCTCTCTCTCTGACATTCCCTCTCTTCTCTTTCACACCTTATCTATCTCTCACTCTACCTCTCATATCATTCCTCCCTCTCTCCTCTCTCGCTTTCTCACACATTCTCTCTCTCTGCCTTGCTACTCCTCCCTCTCTTCGCTTTCCTGTTCACACCACCCTCTCTTTCTCTCTCGTCCCAAAACTACCATAAATGAACAAATGTTAATGCTGAAATACTTGCCTCCTGCAACGTTCCCCACCTGGCCACACATCCAGCAGTGTGACCATCCACTACACATACTATCCACGGATATGGCTGGGCCAGCCCAACTCCAGAACTCCACACAGAGAAGAGCTACACGACCAACTCGTGCACGCACGTCGAGGCTAAGGTGGGAGCTGCTGATACATTGTGAGGAACAAACGAGGGCATTTCACGAGGTGGGCTTTAATCACGGGTCGGAGTGGACTAGTAGAGATCGGGGGGAGGGGGGGGGGGGGAGAGATATTTAATTATCAATCATAATTTATGACTTGCGGAAGGAAGGAGGGAGTTTTGATTAACAACTGAAATTTATGACTTGTAGGAGATATCTTAGCATTTCAGAAAATGAGGAGAAAAAAAGAACATCTTGTGCAATAAGTCTATGTTAGTAGATGTGAGAGAGTTCATCGGTGCTACTATGTACAGCCAATATGATCCTTTTGAGGCTAATCGTGGACAGCAGACAAACAAAGGAATGGACGATTGGAGGCAACAGAGATGGGAGTTCTCAGAAGAATGTTGAAAGTTCTCTGGACAGCTAAAATGACTAACGAGGATATTCTCAAAAAGGCTACAACAAAATGTGAGCTCCTAAAAAACATCAAAAAGAAACAATTAATAGTTTCCGAGCACATCATGAGAAGAGGAAAGTTGGAATACTTGGTTACAACTGGCAAAATAAAAGGAAAGAGAAATCTCGGACAATAAAGAGATAAAATCCTGGATAGCTTGGTATCATGACAAGGAAAACAGTCAACAACAGAACTGATACAATGGACTGTTGATAGAAAGTTATGGAAGGACATGATCGCCTACATCAACCGGTATGAAACATGATGATGATGTTAGCAAAATAAATGTATTATTTGTGGAAGTCTCGGTGGTTGATGGGCTAGCTCGCTGGTTACCGACCAGAACGTTTTGTTTCTCTCCCCTGATGTTGCGACTTCTTCAGTTTGAAAATGTTTCCGGAAGTTCTCGGTCTCTGATAATAGACACCGACGATTTTTCTGGAATAATTGGGCAGCCTGGCGTGATGCAGACCAGGTGAGTACCTAAATAATGTGCCGCTGGTAAATGGCAAACATGGACACTAACTAGGTGTGCTGTAAGACTTGTGTTGTTTCATTGAGGGAGGGAACATGTCTTTGGGAGGTGATGATCTGTGGAAGACAGGAGGGGTAAGAGATCTCAAAAGGAGGGAAGGATGTTGCAGTAGGAGGAGGTGATATTGGAATAGGAGGGAGGGATGTTACGTAAGGAGGAGGTGATATTGGAATAGGGGGGAGGGATGTTACATAAGGAAGAGGTGATATTGGAATGGGAGGGAGGGATGTTACATAAGGAGGAGGTGATATTGGAATAGGAGGGAGGGATGTTACATAAGGAGGAGGTAATATTGGAATAGGAGGGAGGGATGTTACATAAGGAGGAGGTGATATTGGAATAGGAGGGAGGGATGTTACATACGGAGGAGGTGATATTGGAATAGGGGGAGGGATGTTACATAAGGATGGAGGGATTTGGAATAAGAGGGATGGTGGAATAGGAGGTAAAGATGTTGGAATAGGAGGTAGGGATGTTGGAATAGGAGGGAGAGATGTTGGAATAGGAGGTAGAGATGTTGGAATAGGAGGTAGGGATGTTGGAATAGGAGGTGGGGATGTTGGAATAGGAGGTAGAGTTGTTGGAATAGGAGGGAGGGATTTGGAATAGGAGGTAGGGATGTTGGAATAGGAGGGAGGGATTTGAAATAAGAGGAAGGGATGTTGGAATAGGAGGGATGGATTTGGAATAAGAGGGATGGTGGAATAGGAGGGCGGGATTTAGAATAAGAAGGAGGGATTTTGAATAGAATGGATGTTATAATTGAAGGAAGGGATGTTGGAATAGGAGGGAGGGATTTGGAATAAGAGGGATGATGGAATAGGAGGGAGTGATTTTTGAATAGGAGGGGGATTTGGAATAAGAGGGATATTACAATAGAAGGAAGGGAAGTAGAAATAGGAGGGAGGGATGTTGGAATAAGAGTGATGATGGAATAGGATGGAGGGATGTTAGAATAGGAGGGAGGAATTTGCAATATGAGGGATTGTGGAATAGGAGGAAGTGATGTTGGAATAGGATGGGGAGATTTGGAATAAGAGGGATGGTGGAATAGGAGGGAGTGATGTTAGAATAGGAGAGGGGATTTGGAATAAGAGGGACGTTATAATAGAAGGAAGGGATGTTGGAACAGGAGGGAGGATTTGGAATAAGAGGGATTTTGGAATAGGAGGGAGGGATGTTTGAATAGGAGAGAGGGATTTTGGAGTAGGAAAGATGGATTTGGAATAAGACGGATGTTGGAATAAGAGGGAGGGATGTTGGAATAGTACGGACGGATGTTACAATAGGATGTAAGGATGTTAAAATAGGAGGGAGAGATTTGGAATAGGAGGTAGGGATGTTGGAATAGGAGGGATGGATTTGGAATAAGAGGGCTGTTGGAATAGGAGGGAGGGATATTGGAATAGGAGGGATGGATTTGGAATAGGAAGGAGGGCTGTTGGAATAGGAGGAATGGATTTGGAATAGGAGGGAGGGATGTTGTAGTAGGAGGGATAGATGTTGGAGTAGGAGGGATGGATTTGGAGTAGGAGGGATGTTGGAATAGGAGGGAGGGATGTTGGAGTAGGAGGGAGTGATGTTGGAGTAGGAGGGATGAATTTGGAACAAGAAGGATGTTGGAATAGGAGGGAGGGATGTTGAAATAGGATGGAGGGATGTTGGAATAGGAGAGAGAGATTTTGGAGTAGGAAAGATGGATTTGGAATAAGAGGGATATTGGAATAAGAGGGAGGGATGTTGGAATAGTAGGGAGGGATGTTAGAATAGGCGTTATGGATGTTAAAATAGGAGGGAGGTATGTTGGAATAGGAGAGATGGATTTGGAATAAGAGGGATGTTGGAATAGGAGGGATGAATATTGGAATAGCAGGGAGGGATGTTACATAAAGGAGGAGGTGATATTGGAATAGGAGGGAAGGATGTTTTATAAGGAGGGAGGGATGTTGGAATAGGAGGGGATATGTTAGAATAGAAGGGAGGGATGTTGGAATAGGAGGGGATATGTTAGAATAGAAGGGAGGGATGTTGGAATAGGAGGGGATATGTTAGAATAGAAGGGAGGGATGTTGGAATAGGAGGGGATATGTTAGAATAGAAGGGAGGGATGTTTTATAAGGACGGAGGGGTGTTACATAAGGAGGGAGCGATGTTGGAATAGGAGTGAGGGATGTTTTATAAGGACGGAGGGGTGTTACATAAGGAGGGAGCGATGTTGGAATTGGAGGGAGGGATGTATTATAAGGACGGAGAATGTTACATAAGGAGGGAGGGATATTAAAATAGGAGGGATGGTGGAATAGGAGGGAGGGATGTTGGAATGGGGGGGGGACTGATGTTGGAATACGAAGGAGGGAAATTGGAGTAGGAGGGAGGGGTGTTAGGTAAAGAGGTGTATTCCTTCCACTTTGATATTTAATTGTAGGTCTTGAGAATTTTCTTTGTTTATGATCATAGTTTTAGTCATTTTGATATTCATATCTAGTCCATATTTTTTGCTTGTCATGTTTATTACATTAAGTAATTGTTGTAGAGATGCACCACAGAAATAAAAAGCAGAATAGCTCAGTCCAAAATAGCATTTAAGAAAATGAAAAATATCTTATGCAACAAATCTATGTCAATAAAAATGAGAAAGAGAGTTCATCAGTGCTATATAGAACCAATTCTGACCTATGGAAGTGAACCATGGACAGTAGACAAACAAATGAAAAGACGGTTAGAGGCCACAGAGATGGGATTTCTCAGAAGAATGTTGAAAGTTCCCTGGACAGCTAAAAAGACCAATGAGGAAGTTCTCAAAGAGGCCAACACAAAAAGGGAGCTCTTAAAAAACATCAGAAAGAAGCAATCAACATTTTTCGGGCACATCATGAGAAGAGGAAAGTTGGAATACTTGGTTACAACTGGCAAAATAAAAGGAAAGAGAGATCGCGGACGACAAAGGGAGAAAATACTGGATAGCTTAGTGTCATAGTAAGGAAAACAGTCAACAACAGAACTGATACGATGCACTGTAGATAGAAGATTGTGGAGGGACATGATTTCCTACGCCAACCGGCAGGGTACATGATGATGATTGTTGTAGATCTTTAGGATTATCGAGATCGAAAGTTGTGCAGAGACATGATCACCTACGCCAGCAAACATGGCATTTGATGATGATGATGTGAATTCAACCACACAATGGCGCGCAATAAAAATGAACAGACATCCTGATGCTCATTGCATCGATTGTCCAGCCTCATGTTGTGTTCTTGACTCGAAGGCACGCCTGCCATGCTTCCTTCTCTGCGAGCCTCATCACTGCCTCGGAACGTTTGGACTTCTGACGTGAAAAACGGAGGTCACGTCAATCACAACTTGGCCTGGCTAATGTTACATCGGCCAGTCTCAGCACAAACATTAGCCAAACTTCCCATCAACTCGGACAGCTCAAGTGATTCAAGGCTAATATTTAGCCACTTCATCAAATTGAGAGCGACATTTTGTCGATATTTATCACATCAGCCGCCATAACGCCACCAATAAAACCTTCACAAACTCAAAAACGTCACAGTCAGAAACTTAAAACCGGCCCCAATCCACACAGCCGATCGCACTTCAAAGAAATGAAGGAGCGGGAACTATTTCCCACTGCAGACGTCCAACACCTTTATAAAAACAAACATGCCAACTTCTGTGAATATAAATAAGTGAGTAAATAAATGAGCAAAAGTGAACATTAAAGGGCTATTTTTGTTCGTTTGTTTGTTGTAATGAGGCCGGTTTTATGTTGATCATCAAGCTTCGCCTCAAAGAATTCCTATTCATAAATGATAGAATAAATTTGATGATATTCGATGATAATGTTGATTTTATATCTGAGAGTTCTCGATGATTTCAAATGCGGAAGTTAATCGTCGCTGAAATGAGATGTTTGATGAGTGATAACCAGACGGGAGATCAATAAAATGAGATGTTTGATGAGTGATAACCAGACGGGAGATCAATAAAATGAGATGTTTGATGAGTGATAACCAGACGGGAGATCAATAAAATGAGATGTTTGATGAGTGATAACCAGACGGGAGATCAATAAAATGAGATGTTTGATGAGTGATAACCAGACGGGAGATCAATAAAATGAGATGTTTGATGAGTGATAACCAGACGGGAGATCAATAAAATGAGATGTTTGATGAGCGATAACCAGACGGGAGATCAATAAAATGAGATGTTTGATGAGCGATAACCAGACGGGAGATCAATAAAATGAGATGTTTGATGAGCGATAACCAGACGGGAGATCAATAAAATGAGATGTTTGATGAGCGATAACCAGACGGGAGATCAATAAAATGAGATGTTTGATGAGTGATAACCAGACGGGAGATCAATAAAATGAGATGTTTGATGAGTGATAACCAGACGGGAGATCAATAAAATGAGATGTTTGATGAGTGATAACCAGACGGGAGATCAATAAAATGAGATGTTTGATGAGTGATAACCAGACGGGAGATCAATAAAATGAGATGTTTGATGAGTGATAACCAGACGGGAGATCAATAAAATGAGATGTTTGATGAGTGATAACCAGACGGGAGATCAATAAAATGAGATGTTTGATGAGTGATAACCAGACGGGAGATCAATAAAATGAGATGTTTGATGAGTGATAACCAGACGGGAGATCAATAAAATGAGATGTTTGATGAGTGATAACCAGACGGGAGATCAATAAAATGAGATGTTTGATGAGTGATAACCAGACAGGAGATCAATAAAATGAGATGTTTGATAGATAGCATCAACATCGAGCTGACCATCAACGGCAATCACATACGACAAATGAAAGAGAGAGAGAGAGAGAGAGAGAGAGAGAGAGAGAGAGAATGCCCTGCGATCCCAGACTAGACAAGGATGTACCAGACTAGACAAGGATGTACCAGACTAGACAAGGATGTACCAGACTAGACAAGGATGTACCAGACTAGACAAGGATGTACCAGACTAGACAAGGATGTACCAGACTAGACAAGGATGTAGCAGACTAGACAAGGATGTGCCAGACTAGACAAGGATGTACCAGACTAGACAAGGATGTACCAGACTAGACAAGGATGTACCAGACTAGACAAGGATGTACCAGACTAGACGAGGATGTACCAGACTAGACGAGGATGTACCAGACTAGACAAGGATGTACCAGACTAGACGAGGATGTACCAGACTAGACGAGGATGTACCAGACTAGACGAGGATGTACCAGACTAGACGAGGATGTACCAGACTAGACAAGGATGTACCAGACTAGACAAGGATGTACCAGACTAGACAAGGATGTACCAGACTAGACAAGGATGTACCAGACTAGACAAGGATGTACCAGACTAGACAAGGATGTACCAGACTAGACAAGGATGTACCAGACTAGACAAGGATGTACCAGACTAGACAAGGATGTACCAGACTAGACAAGGGTGTACCAGACTAGACAAGGATGTACCAGACTAGACAAGGATGTACCAGACTAGACAAGGATGTACCAGACTAGACAAGGATGTACCAGACTAGACAAGGATGTACCAGACTAGACAAGGGTGTACCAGACTAGACGAGGATGTACCAGACTAGACGAGGATGTACCAGACTAGACAAGGATGTACCAGACTAGACGAGGATGTACCAGACTAGACGAGGATGTACCAGACTAGACAAGGATGTACCAGACTAGACAAGGATGTACCAGACTAGACGAGGATGTACCAGACTAGACGAGGATGTACCAGACTAGACAAGGATGTACCAGACTAGACAAGGATGTACCAGACTAGACAAGGATGTACCAGACTAGACAATGATGTACCAGACTAGACAAGGATGTACCAGACTAGACAAGGATGTACCAGACTAGACAAGGATGTACCAGACTAGACAAGGATGTACCAGACTAGACAAGGATGTACCAGACTAGACAAGGATGTACCAGACTAGACAAGGATGTACCAGACTAGACGAGGATGTACCAGACTAGACAAGGATGTACCAGACTAGACAAGGATGTACCAGACTAGACAAGGATGTACCAGACTAGACAAGGATGTACCAGACTAGACAAGGATGTACCAGACTAGACAAGGATGTACCAGACTAGACAAGGATGTACCAGACTAGACAAGGATGTACCAGACTAGACAAGGATATACCAGACTAGACAAGGATGTACCAGACTAGACAAGGATGTACCAGACTAGACAAGGATGTACCAGACTAGACAAGGATGTACCAGACTAGACAAGGATGTACCAGACTAGACGAGGATGTACCAGACTAGACAAGGATGTACCAGACTAGACGAGGATGTACCAGACTAGACGAGGATGTACCAGACTAGACAAGGATGTACCAGACTAGACAAGGATGTACCAGACTAGACAAGGATGTACCAGACTAGACAAGGATGTACCAGACTAGACAAGTATGTACCAGACTAGACAAGGATGTACCAGACTAGACAAGGATATACCAGACTAGACAAGGATGTACCAGACTAGACAAGGATGTACCAGACTAGACAAGGATGTACCAGACTAGACAAGGATGTACCAGACTAGACAAGGATGTACCAGACTAGACAAGGATGTACCAGACTAGACAAGGATGTACCAGACTAGACAAGGATGTACCAGACTAGACAAGGATGTACCAGACTAGACAAGGATGTACCAGACTAGACAAGGATGTACCAGACTAGACAAGGATGTACCAGACTAGACAAGGATGTACCAGACTAGACAAGGATGTACCAGACTAGACAAGGATGTACCAGACTAGACAAGGATGTACCAGACTAGACAAGGATGTACCAGACTAGACAAGGATATACCAGACTAGACAAGGATGTACCAGACTAGACAAGGATGTACCAGAAGAAAAGAAGAGCGCAGAGCTCGTGGAGGATCCAGATGATGATAAGATGACGACATCAACGAATACGTCAATGGAATCAAATGAAAGGAGTAAAGCGAGGACAGAAAATGTGTACCTGCCTCGACAAACAGTCTTTTAGGTTGGAAACTTGTGTTTGTATGTGTGAGTATGTGTTTGTATGTGTGTGTATGTGTGATAGAGAGTGTGTTTGAGCGAATGCGTGCTTGTGTTACTGTAGCTTGTAGAAACAATCATCGACACACTTCCGATAAAACAAATGAAGAAAATAACAAACTGGGTAGCCACAACACGAGTTTGGTGTTTGGAGGTTCCGTGTTTGTAAACCTGGCTTCACAGGCAATGTCTTCACTTCTAAAATTTGGGGACCTCGCTAGCCGAGTTGGGAAAACCACACGACTGGACTAGCGACGTTCGGACAACCCGTGTTCGATTCCCGCTGGGAGCAGTGTGAGTTGTACTCGTGGTTGGGAAACAAAAAATACCCCCCCCCCCCGGTCGACACAGCCGTTGGCTGAAATGGGTACCAGGGTATTACCCTGGGAAGGTGAGGAATGTTGCCTCGCATCTCAGTTTCGATACTTGAGGCGACACTATACAGAAGTCTCCGAACATTTCTGGATAGGCAGCCGAGTACATATGGGTGGAAACTCGCGTGCTAAGACGCCGGTTCAAGTCTCGTACTTGACCTTACCCGCACTCAGAGAAAACGCTCTCACAGTGGCCTCGGTATTTGTGGATGAGAAGACCGCTGACAAGTACGTTTCTCTTATTCTTGCCAACTCTTATACCTCTCTCATTGCCCTGCTGGTTCCTACCGAGTTTGGGAACCAGCAACACAGAGAGATGCTCGCAGGGCAGAAGACTCAAGGTAAGAGGGGATGTTGTGGGGAAACTCTCAATTCACATATTGGTCAATAATTTCCGTAAGAAGTAGGTCAAGGTATGGTTTAACCAATGGGTGCGAAAGGTCAAGGAGTCAGGGTTTCTGATTGGCCAAGAAATGGTTTAACCATTTAACCATTGGACTTCCGATTTCAAGATG
This sequence comes from Megaustenia siamemsis, assembly GCA_032433765.1. Taxonomy (NCBI): domain Eukaryota; kingdom Metazoa; phylum Mollusca; class Gastropoda; order Stylommatophora; family Ariophantidae; genus Megaustenia; species Megaustenia siamemsis. Next base: position 78,242,972 of record JAVIAB010000160.1, on the reverse strand, counting down.
GTGGAAAAGAGTTTACATTCCGTCGACCGGTGCAGGATTTACATTGAGGGGCTGACTGATCTTTCTAATGGAGGTTTCTCAACTGTACGGATGTTCAATTGAATGGATTTGTGCACGTGGTAGCCATCCTTTCTAGCAAGTCAGTCATTGCGAATGTGGCCTTCTCTTGGAATCGATATGCGGTTTACGTCATCGCATTGAGCGCTGTTCAATAGCTGTCGTTGTGTTTGTTATTAGGGGGAATTATTTACATGCTACAGCTCTTTAATATGGACTTCTCTGTCAACCTAGTCCCGCTACTTTGCACGACAGTTACAGTGTTTCGTGCGTTTTTGGCTGCATTTTGTGGAGTAATTGGGCGTTTGTAAACCTATCAACTATGTATGAAAAGTCTCCGGCTAGTATAGTTACTGTCAAGAAGGAAAGGAATGGCAAACTACCTTCTTATATTGCCAAATAAAATTATGTCAAAATAGTCATAATTTGTAAAAGAAAGCAGCAAGAAAGGCCTCAGTCTGAATAGTAAGAAAATAGAAGTAATGGTCATATCTAAGAAACAATCATCACCAGCATGCAGCATAAAAATAACCACGTCAAATACTTGGGCACAATAATAACATCAGATAGAAGATGCACAACAGAAATAAAAAGCAGAATAGCTCAGGCCAAAATAGCATTTCAGACAATGAAAAACGTCTTATGCAACAAATCTAAGTCAATAAAAGTGAGAAAGAGAGTTCATCAATATTAAGTAGAGCCGATTCTGACCTACAGAAGCGAATCATGGACAGCAGACAGACAAATGAAAAGATTATTAGAGGTCACAGAGATGGGATTTTTCAGAAGATGTTGAAAGTTCCCTGGACACCTAAAAAGACCAACGAGGAAGTTCTCAAAGAGGCCAACACAAAAAGGGAGCTCCTAAGAAACATCAGAAAGAAAGAATCAACATTTGACGCGCACATGATGAAGAGAGGAAAGTTGGAATACTCTCGGAAAACCGGAATCGACAGTGCGGGTCTTGTTGGGGTAGAAACCCGTTCGGTGCTCGATGACGATGATTCCACGACTAACTTTGTTGAGATCAAAAGGGAACGAGTAGAAACTCTGTCACAGGTTGTTTTGTAAACAGTAAAACAATTTGGCCTGGAGAAATACAATTGTAGCTGTTTCAGGGGATAATACACCACAAGCACACCATTTATCAGTCAACATGGTGGATATGAAGGGACGAAATGTAGTGTGGTAATGAAGGGACGAAATGTAGTGTGGTGATGAAGGGACGAAATGTAGTGTGGTAATGAAGGGACGAAATGTAGTGTGGTAATGAAGGGACGAAATGTAGTGTGGTAATGAAGGGACGAAATGTAGTGTGGTGATGAAGGGACGAAATGTAGTGTGGTAATGAAGGAACGAAATGTAGTGTGGTAATGAAGGGACGAAATGTAGTGTGGTGATGAAGGGACGAAATGTAGTGTGGTAATGAAGGGACGAAATGTAGTGTGGTAATGAAGGGACGAAATGTAGTGTGGTAATGAAGGGACGAAATGTAGTGTGGTAATGAAGGGACGAAATGTAGTGTGGTAATGAAGGGACGAAATGTAGTGTGGTAATGAAGGGACGAAATGTAGTGTGGTAATGAAGGGCAGCTTACAGAAGCATTTGAAATAAAAACAGGAGCAAAGCAGGGATGCCTTCTGTCTACATTTCTCTTTCTACTGGCCATAGATTGTTATGTAGATTTACTGTTTTAGTTGTCTGCCGTCTATCGTTATGTTCTGTTTTAGTTGTCTGCCGTCTATCGTTATGTTGATGTTCTGTTTTAGTTGTCTGCCGTCTATCGTTATGTTCTGTTTTAGTTGTCTGCCGTCTATCGTTATGTTCTGTTTTAGTTGTCTGCCGTCTATCGTTATGTTGATGTTCTGTTTTAGTTGTCTGCCGTCTATCGTTATGTTGATGTTCTGTTTTAGTTGTCTGCTGTCTATCGTTATGTTGATGTTCTGTTTTAGTTGTCTGCTGTCTATCGTTATGTTCTGTTTTAGTTGTCTGTCGTCTATCGTTATGTTCTGTTTTAGTTGTATGTCGTCTATCGTTATGTTCTGTTTTAGTTGTCTGTCGTCTATCGTTATGTTCTGTTTTAGTTGTCTGTCGTCTATCGTTATGTTCTGTTTTAGTTGTCTGCTGTCTATCGTTATGTTCTGTTTTAGTTGTCTGCTGTCTATCGTTATGTTCTGTTTTAGTTGTCTGTCGTCTATCGTTATGTTCTGTTTTAGTTGTCTGCTCTCTATCGTTATGTTCTGTTTTAGTTGTCTGTCGTCTATCGTTATGTTCTGTTTTAGTTGTCTGTCGTCTATCGTTATGTTCTGTTTTAGTTGTCTGCTGTCTATCGTTATGTTCTGTTTTAGTTGTCTGTCGTCTATCGTTATGTTCTGTTTTAGTTGTCTGCTGTCTATCGTTATGTTCTGTTTTAGTTGTCTGCTGTCTATCGTTATGTTCTGTTTTAGTTGTCTGCTGTCTATCGTTATGTTCTGTTTTAGTTGTCTGTCGTCTATCGTTATGTTGATGTTCTGTTTTAGTTGTCTGCCGTCTATCGTTATGTTGATGTTCTGTTTTAGTTGTCTGCCATCTATCGTTATGTTCTGTTTTAGTTGTCTGCTGTCTATCGTTATGTTGATGTTCTGTTTTAGTTGTCTGCTGTCTATCGTTATGTTCTGTTTTAATTGTCTGCTGTCTATCGTTATGTTGATGTTCTGTTTTAGTTGTCTGCCATCTATCGTTATGTTGATGTTCTGTTTTAGTTGTCTGCCGTCTATCGTTATGTTGATGTTCTGTTTTAGTTGTCTGCTGTCTATCGTTATGTTGATGTTCTGTTTTAGTTGTCTGCCATCTATCGTTATGTTGATGTTCTGTTTTAGTTGTCTGCCATCTATCGTTATGTTGACGTTCTGTTTTTCTGTTACAGTGATTGTGACCTCTGTCTTGTTGGTGTTGATGTTCATGTTGTATTATTGAGGTGCGTGCTGTTACATCTGTTGAACGTCCTCTAATAGTCCATGTTTACTGTCGTTACATAAGAAAGTAGTCACGACATACAGAAAGTAGTCACGACATACAGAAAGTAGTCATGACATACAGAAAGTAGTCACGACATACAGAAAGTAGTCACGACATACAGAAAGTAGTCACGACATACAGAAAGTAGTCACGACATACTTATATAGTTGTAGTTAGTCGAAGGCCCCGGTATCACAGCAAAACAATGAAAACCCATAATTGCTCAACCGCTCGTGCCAGTGGAATCATCCGAATTAACATCTCATCGAATATCCAAACAAATAAAGACAACTGCAGTCCCCATCACAGGAAATACAGCGCACGTCAAAAGACATAAGGCGTAAAAGCACTGAAAGTGAACGCAGCTGAACTGTACTTCATCATACGATATCATCATTCATCGTAAGTAATCTGAATATAGAAACATCATCCGGATGAAAATCACAACTCACGGTGTGCACAAAGTACTAAACTCAGTAGCTCCAGGAGCAAACGGACTTGAATTATAAGGAAACTGCAATAAGGAACACTCTTCAGACAGTCCCTCAACGGTTCATGTCTGCTATCCGCCATATTAACCGGAAGTCACTGCATTCTATGTGTCAAACACTGACCACGGATGCCCACTCTGGTTTGAACATCGAAGATGAAGCGAGGGTTAAATCATGACTGCATAATCTGAGTTAATTTCCCATCATTATCAACAAATTGTTTTCTTATTTTAACCAATGGGATTGCCGTGTCTGTTTGATGATTTCAATAATCTTGATGGAGTGTGTGCTCAACAAAGGATTACCTTGTGCTCCACAATGATTGGCCAATACAATCATCGATCGCACAGAAACCGGAAATGAAGAATTCATTTTAATTTTTGCTGCCCGTGACTTCAGCTAGATCTGCCCGCCATGGTGTACAGGAAGACCATGTTTGTTTCTGTCCTTTTATTTTCCTTAATCCGTACAGCGTCATAAAAGTGACAAGACTTTTGCAAAACTAGAAATCAATGTATTCTTTGTTCCATCTTTGTGTATTTTATCTGAGAACAAGTTCTCTTCTATTTGACGTCTTCTTGTCTTAATTATGTCTGCCCGGACAGAACTGTTCTCTTATTTCTGTGGAGGTTTCCACATCTCTCTATCTACATCATTCTATTTACATCTTTCTATCTACATCATTCTATTCACATCTCTCTATCTACAACTCTCTAATTACATTTCTCATTTGGATTTTTAACATTTGTTTTCTTATTTTTCTATCAAATTCATTTCCAGTTCTAGCCACATCCTCTTCTCTTCTTTCATTTGTATTTTGTTTTTTAATCATTCTCGTCCGTGCTCGTTCACTGTGTTGATATCTTCTTTCACAGACAGAATATCAGAGTTAATGAACACAACCAGAGCCCAGTAATTATAGCAGGTCCAGATGGAAGGACGTAGAAGCGAAAGACTTGCAGTGTTGATGGAGGTATAAAGGTAACAATAACTGAATAGAGAAACTAACGGGCAACTGAAACTAACGGGCAACTGAAACTAACGGGCAACTGAAACTAACTGGCAACTGAAACTAACTGGCAACTGAAACTAACGGGCAACTGTAACTAACGGGTAAACAAAACTAACGGGCAACTGAAACTAACGGGCAACTGTAACTAACGGGCAACTGAAACTAACGGATAAACAAAACTAACGGGCAAATGAAACTAACAGGCAACTGTAACTAACGGGCAACTGTAACTAACGGGCAACTGAAACTAACGGATAAACAAAACTAACGGGCAAATGAAACTAACAGGCAACTGAAACTAACGGGCAACTGAAACTAACGGGTAATCAAAACTAACGGGAAACTGAAATTATGGGTAATCAAAACTAATGGGTAAACCGTTTTAACGGGCAACTTAAACTAACGGGTAAACAAAACTAACGGGCAACTAAAGTTAACAGGGAACTGAAACTAACGGGTGAACAAAACTAACGGGCAACTAAAGTTAACAGGGAACTGAAACTAACGGGTGAACAAAACTAACGGGCAACTAAAGTTAACAGGGAACTGAAACTAACGGGTGAACAAAACTAACGGGCAACTCAAACTAACGGGTAAAAAAAACTAACGAGCAACTCAAATTAGCAGAGAACTAAACTTAAAGAGTATCTAAACCTAACAGGACAACAAAACTAACGGGTAACTAAAACTAAAGGGTCAACAAAACGAACAGGTAACTAAAACTAAAGGGTCAACAAAACTAACAGGTAAATAAAATGAACGAGTAAATAAAACTAAAGTGTAAATGAAGCTAAAGGGTAACTAAAAATAAAGGGTAACTTAAAATAAAGGGTAACTAAAACTAAAGGGTAACTAAAAATAAAGAGTAACTTAAAATAAAGGGTAACTAAAACTAAAGGGTAACTAAAAATAAAGAGTAACTTAAAATAAAGGGTAACTAAAACTAAAGGGTAACTAAAAATAAAGGGTAACTTAAAATAAAGGTAACTAAAACTAAAGGGTAACTAAAACTAAAGGGTAACTTAAACTAAAGGGTAACTTAAACTAAAGCGTATCTAAAACTAAAGGGTAACTAAAAATAAAGGGTAACTTAAACTAAAGGGTAACTTAAAATAAAGGATAACTTAAACTAAAGGGTTACTTAAATTAAAGGGTAACTTAAACTGAAGGGTAACTTAAACCAACGGGTAACTTAAACTAAAGAGTAACTTAAACCAACGGGTAACTTAAACTAAAGAGTAACTTAAACTTAAGGGTAACTTAAATGAACGGGTAACTTAAACTTAAGGGTAACTTAAATGAACGGGTAACTTAAACTAAAGGGTAACTTAAACTAAAGGGTAACTTAAACCAATGGGTAATTTAAACTAAAGAGTATCTAAAACTAAAGGGTAACTTAAATTAAAGGGTAACTTAAACTAAAGAGTAACTTAAACTAAAGGGTAACTTAAACCAACGGGTAAATTAAACTAAAGGGTATCTAAAACTAAAGGGTAACTAAAACTAAAGGGTAACTAAAACTAAAGGGTACAAAAAACTAAAGTGTAAATAAAACTAAATGGTAAATTAAACTAAATGGTAAATAAAACTAATGCAATTTCAACTATTCACGGTCATCGTGCACAACAAGATGGCGTAAAGTGGGCGTTATTTGCGTTGTTTCGTAGTTAAAACAACATTCAATATGAGTACTTTTCTGCCCGGTACATTCGACTTCGATACAGCATGTAGGTTACCTCGTTGCCTGCACCCACGAGATCTTCAACTAATTGGTACGTTACATGTCCAAATCCACTGGCACGGGCGGTTGAGCAATTATGGATTTTAATTCGTTTGCTGTGATACCGAGGCCTTCCATAACCAATAACAATAACAATGTCCAAATTACATCCACAGTTCGATTACTATCCGCCTCTTTAACCGCGCCCCAGACAGTGCGCCCACTCAAATCTCGATCCTTGTGCTACAACCAGACTTTCAATTCATCAAATCCCCCACCCCCTTCCCCTCTCTCTCTCTCTCTCATACCCCCACCCACCAGTGCCTGTTATCCTTGCTTCATTTCTCATGCACATTAGTAACCAATCAAATAAAGACCTTGACTTGGTCGCTGCACAGACAAAAGATATATTGTAGATCACACACAGTTCATGTCAATGGGGCTGTATGGAGGCTAGTCAATGAGTTGAAATATATGGGAACTGAACGATCATAACTTCAGGTGGTGGATGTACAACAGAGGTAAGGTGTAGTTCAGGTGGTGGATGTACAACCAGAGGGGAGGTGTAGTTCAGGTGATAGATGTACAACAGAGGTGAGGTGTAGTTCAGGTGATAGATGTACAACAGAGGTGAGGTGTAGTTCAGGTGATAGATGTACAACAGAGGTAAGGTGTAGTTCAGGTGATAGATGTACAACAGAGGTAAGGTGTAGTTCAGGTGATAGATGTACAACAGAGGTGAGGTGTAGTTCAGGTGATAGATGTACAACAGAGGTAAGGTGTAGTTCAGGTGATAGATGTACAACAGAGGTGAGGTGTAGTTCAGGTGATAGATGTACAACCGAGGTGAGGTGTAGTTCAGGTGATAGATGTACAACAGAGGTGAGGTGTAGTTCAGGTGGTAGATGTACGACAGAGGTGAGGTGTAGTTCAGGTGGTAGATGTACGACAGAGGTGAGGTGTAGTTCAGGTGGTAGATGTACAACAGAGATGAAGTGTAGAATAGTTCAGATGGTAGATTAACAACAGAAATGAAGTGTAGAATAGTTCAGATGGTAGATTAACACCAGAGGTGAGGTGTAGAATAGTTCAGGTGGTAGATATACAACAGAAATGAAGTGTAGAATAGTTCAGATGGTAGATTAACACCAGAGGTGAGGTGTAGAATAGTTCAGGTGGTAGATGTATAACAGAGGTGAGGTGTAGAATAGTTCAGAAGGTAGATGTAGAACAGAGGTGAGGTGTAGAATAGTTCAGATGGTAGATGTACAACAGAGATGAGATGTAGAATAGTTCAGATAGTAGATGTACAACAGAGATGAAGTGTAGAATAGTTCAAGTGGTAGATGTACAACAGATGTGAGGTGTAGAATAGTTCAGATGGTAGATTAACACCAGAGGTGAGGTGTAGAATAGTTCAGGTGGTAGATGTATAACAGAGATGAGGTGTAGGATAGTTCAGATAGTAGATGTACAACAGAGATGAAGTGTAGAATAGTTCAGGTGGTAGATGTACAACAGATGTGAGGTGTAGAATAGTTCACGTGGTAGATGTACAACAGAGGTGAGGTGTAGAATAGTTCACTTGGTAGATGTACAACAGAGGTGAAGTGTAGAATAGTTCAGGTGGTAGATGTACAACAGAGGCGAAGTGTAGAATAGTTCACGTGGTAGATTAACAACAGAGGTGAGGTGTAGAATAGTTCACGTGGTAGATTAACAACAGAGGTGAGGTGTAGAATAGTTCACGTGGTAGATGTACAACAGAGGGGAAGTCTAGAATAGTTCAGACGGTAGATTAACTACAGAGGTGAAGTGTAGAATAGTTCAGTTGGTAGATGTACAACAGCGGTGAAGTGTAAAATAGTTCACGTTGTCGATTTACAACAAATGTGAAGTGTAGAATAGTTCACGTGGTAGATTTACAACAAAGGTGAAGTGTAGAATAGTTCACGTGGTAGATTTACAACAAAGGTGAAGTGTAGAATAGTTCACATGGTAGATTTACAACAAAGGTGAAGTGTAGAATAGTTCACGTGGTAGATTTACAACAAAGGTGAAGTGTAGAATAGTTCACATGGTAGATTTACAACAAAGGTGAAGTGTAGAATAGTTCACGTGGTAGATTTACAACAAAGGTGAAGTGTAGAATAGTTCACATGGTAGATTTACAACAAAGGTGAAGTGTAGAATAGTTCAGATGGTAGATTTACAACAAAGGTGAAGTGTAGAATAGTTCACGTGGTAGATTTACAACAAAGGTGAAGTGTAGAATAGTTCACATGGTAGATTTACAACAAAGGTGAAGTGTAGAATAGTTCAGATGGTAGATGTACAACAGAGGTGAGGTGTAGAATATTTCAGATGTTAGATTTACAACAGAGGTGAGTTATTGAATAGCTCATGCAAAATATGCATTATGCAAGATTTGCAAAAATATAACACAAATCATTTTTGTTTTTCCGAATTACAAAAAGAGTTCTTTAGCATCTAACTGTATCCAATCTTGTCATATGGATACGCATCTTGGACATTCAAACAGCACAGAAGAGAATTGAAAAAGACTAATGATCATCATCATCATCATCGAGTGCCGTCTCCGCAACGACGGTTGGCTACCATGGAGCGCCATTCTGCTCTGTCTATTGCTTTGATGTTGCAGGCTGTCATAGGCTGATTTGTCCATCTTTTGATGTTACTTGTCCATGTTAGTCTTGGTCTGCTTCTGCCTCTTTTACGTTATATTTTCCCCTCCAGGTAGAGACCTCCTAAAAAATTACAGACGTTGACACTAAGGGAACAGACAGTTGACACTAAGGGAACAGACTGTTGACACTAAGAGAACAGACAGTTGACACTAAGGGAACAGACAGTTGACACTAAGGGAACAGACTGTTGACACTAAGAGAACAGACAGTTGACACTAAGGGAACAGACAGTTGACACTAAGAGAACAGACAGTTGACACTAAGAGAACAGACAGTTGACACTAAGAGAACAGACAGTTGACACTAAGAGAACAGACAGTTGACACTAAGGGAACAGACAGTTGACACTAAGGGAAAAGACAGTTGACACTAAGAGAATAGATAGTTGACACTAAGAGAACAGACAGTTGACAATCACAGAACAGACAGTTGACAATCACAGAACAGACAGTTGACAATCAGAGAACAGACAGTTGACAATCAGAGAACAGACAGTTGACAATCAGAGAACAGACAGTTGACACTAAGAGAACAGACAGTTGACACTAAGAGAACAGATAGTTGACACTAAGGGAACAGACAGCTGACACTAAGGGAACAGACAGTTGACACTAAGAGAACAGACAGTTGACACTAAGAGAACAGACAGTTGACACTAAGAGAACAGACAGTTGACACTAAGAGAACAGACAGTTGACACTAAGAGAACAGACAGTTGACACTAAGAGAACAGACAGTTGACACTAAGAGAACGGACTGTTGACACTAAGGGAACGGACTGTTGACACTAAGGGAACAGACAGTTGACACTAAGAGAACAGATAGTTGACACTAAGAGAACAGATAGTTGACACTAAGAGAACAGATAGTTGACACTATCAGAACCGACAGCTGGCATTAAGAGAACAGACAGTTGACAATCAGAGAACAGACAGTTGACACTAAGGGAACGGACTGTTGACACTAAGGGAACAGATAGTTGACACTAAGAGAACAGATAGTTGACACTAAGGGAACGGACTGTTGACACTAAGAGAACAGACACTTGACACTAAGAGAACAGACAATTGACACTAAGAGAACAGACAGTTGACAATTACAGAACAGACAGTTGAAACTAAGAGAACAGACAGTTGACACTAAGGGAACAGACAGTTGACACTAAGAGAACATATAGTTGACACTAAGGGAACAGACAGTTGACACTAAGAGAATAGATAGTTGACACTAAGGGAACAGACAGTTGACACTAAGAGAACAGACAGTTGACACTAAGAGAACAGACAGTTGACACTAAGAGAACAGACACTAAGAGAACAGACAGTTGACACTAAGAGAACAGACAGTTGACACTAAGAGAACAGACGGTTGACACTAAGAGAACAGACAGTTGACACTAAGAGAACAGACACTAAGAGAACAGACAGTTGACACTAAGGGAACAGAGAGTTGACACTAAGAGAACAGACAGTTGACACTAAGAGAACAGACAGTTGACACTAAGAGAACAGACAGTTGACATTAAGGGAACAGACAGTTGACACTAAGAGAACAGATAGTTAACAATAAGAGAACAGACTGTTGACACAAAGGGAACAGAGAGTTGACACTAAGAGAACAGACAGTTGACACTAAGAGAACAGACAGTTGACACTAAGAGAACAGACACTAAGAGAACAGACAGTTGACACTAAGAGAACAGACAGTTGACACTAAGAGAACAGACAGTTGACACTAAGAGAACAGATAGTTAACAATAAGAGAACAGACTGTTGACACAAAGGGAACAGAGAGTTGACACTAAGAGAACAGACAGTTGACACTAAGAGAACAGACAGTTGACACTAAGAGAACAGACAGTTGACACTAAGAGAACAGACACTAAGAGAACAGACAGTTGACACTAAGAGAACAGACAGTTGACACTAAGAGAACAGACAGTTGACACTAAGAGAACAGACAGTTGACACTAAGAGAACAGACACTAAGAGAACAGACAGTTGACACTAAGGGAACGGACAGTTGACACTAAGAGAACAGACAGTTGACACTAAGGGAACAGACAGTTGACACTAAGAGAACAGACAGTTGACACTAAGAGAACAGACAGTTGACACTAAGAGAACAGACAGTTGACACTAAGAGAACAGATAGTTGACACTAAGAGAACAGATAGTTGACACTATCAGAACAGACAGCTGGCACTAAGAGAACAGACAGTTGACACTAAGAGAACAGATAGTTGACACTATCAGAACAGATAGTTGACACTAAGAGAACAGACAGTTGACACTAAGAGAACAGATAGTTGACACTAAGAGAACAGATAGTTGACACTAAGAGAACAGATAGTTGACACTAAGGGAACAGACAGTTGACACTAAGAGAACAGACAGCTGGCACTAAGAGAACAGACAGTTGACACTAAGAGAACAGATAGTTGACACTAAGAGAACAGACAGTTGACACTAAGAGAACAGATAGTTGACACTAAGAGAACAGACAGTTGACACTAAGAGAACAGACAGTTGGCACTAAGAGAACAGATAGGTTGACACTAAGAGAACAGATAGTTGACACAAAGAGAACAGACAGTTGACACTAAGAGAACAGACAGTTGACACTAAGAGAACAGATAGTTGACACTAAGAGAACAGATAGTTGACACTAAGAGAACAGATAGTTGACACTAAGAGAACCGACAGCTGGCACTAAGAGAACAGATAGTTGACACTAAGAGAACCGACAGCTGGCACTAAGAGAACAGACAGTTGACACTAAGAGAACAGACAGTTGACACTAAGAGAACAGATAGGTTGACACTAAGAGAACAGACAGTTGACACTAAGAGAACAGACAGTTGACACTAAGGGAACAGATAGTTGACACTAAGGGAACAGATAGGTTGACACTAAGAGAACAGACAGTTGACACTAAGAGAACAGACAGTTGACACTAAGAGAACAGACAGTTGACACTAAGAGAACAGATAGGTTGACACTAAGAGAACAGATAGTTGACACTAAGAGAACAGATAGTTGACACTAAGAGAACAGATAGTTGACACTAAGGGAACAGACAGTTGACACTAAGGGAACAGACAGCTGACACTAAGAGAACAGATAGTTGACACTAAGGGAACAGACAGTTGACACTAAGGGAACAGACAGCTGGCACTAAGAGAACAGACAGTTGACACTAAGAGAACAGATAGTTGACACTATCAGAACAGATAGTTGACACTAAGAGAACAGACAGTTGACACTAAGAGAACAGATAGTTGACACTAAGAGAACAGATAGTTGACACTAAGAGAACAGATAGTTGACACTAAGGGAACAGACAGTTGACACTAAGAGAACAGACAGCTGGCACTAAGAGAACAGACAGTTGACACTAAGAGAACAGATAGTTGACACTAAGAGAACAGACAGTTGACACTAAGAGAACATATAGTTGACACTAAGAGAACAGACAGTTGACACTAAGAGAACAGACAGTTGGCACTAAGAGAACAGATAGGTTGACACTAAGAGAACAGATAGTTGACACAAAGAGAACAGACAGTTGACACTAAGAGAACAGACAGTTGACACTAAGAGAACAGATAGTTGACACTAAGAGAACAGATAGTTGACACTAAGAGAACAGATAGTTGACACTAAGAGAACAGACAGCTGGCACTAAGAGAACAGATAGTTGACACTAAGAGAACCGACAGCTGGCACTAAGAGAACAGACAGTTGACACTAAGAGAACAGACAGTTGACACTAAGAGAACAGATAGGTTGACACTAAGAGAACAGACATTTGACACTAAGAGAACAGACAGTTGACACTAAGGGAACAGATAGTTGACACTAAGGGAACAGATAGGTTGACACTAAGAGAACAGACAGTTGACACTAAGAGAACAGACAGTTGACACTAAGAGAACAGACAGTTGACACTAAGAGAACAGATAGGTTGACACTAAGAGAACAGATAGTTGACACTAAGAGAACAGATAGTTGACACTAAGAGAACAGATAGTTGACACTAAGGGAACAGACAGTTGACACTAAGGGAACAGACAGCTGACACTAAGAGAACAGATAGTTGACACTAAGGGAACAGACAGTTGACACTAAGGGAACAGACAGCTGACACTAAGAGAACAGATAGTTGACACTAAGAGAACGGACTGTTGACACTAAGAGAACAGACAGTTGACACTAAGGGAACAGACAGTTGACACTAAGAGAACAGACAGCTGACACTAAGAGAACAGACAGTTGACACTAAGAGAACAGATAGTTGACACTAAGAGAACAGATAGTTGACACTAAGAGAACAGACAGCTGACACTAAGAAAACAGACAGTTGACACTAAGGGAACAGACAGTTGACACTAAGAGAACAGACAGTTGACACTAAGAGAACAGATAGTTGACACTAAGAGAACAGACAGTTGACACTAAGAGAACAGACAGTTGACACTAAGAGAACAGACAGTTGACACTAAGAGAACAGACAGTTGACACTAAGAGAACAGATAGTTGACACTAAGAGAACAGACAGTTGACACTAAGAGAACGGACAGCTGACACTAAGAGAACAGATAGTTGACACTAAGAGAACAGACAGTTGACACTAAGAGAACAGACAGTTGACACTAAGAGAACAGATAGTTGACACTAAGAGAACAGACAGTTGACACTAAGAGAACAGATAGTTGACACTAAGAGAACAGATAGTTGACACTAAGAGAACAGACAGTTGACACTAAGAGAACAGACAGTTGACACTAAGAGAACAGACAGCTGACACTAAGAGAACAGACAGCTGACACTAAGAGAACAGACAGCTGACACTAAGAGAACAGACAGTTGACACTAAGAGAACAGACAGTTGACACTAAGAGAACGGACAGTTGACACTAAGAGAACAGACAGTTGACACTAAGAGAACAGACAGTTGACACTAAGAGAACAGACAGCTGACACTAAGAGAACAGACAGTTGACACTAAGAGAACAGACAGTTGACACTAAGAGGACAGACAGCTGACACTAAGAGAACAGACAGTTGACACTAAGAGAACAGACAGCTGACACTAAGAGAACAGACAGTTGACACTAAGAGAACAGACAGTTGACACTAAGAGAACAGACAGTTGACACTAAGAGAACAGATAGTTGACACTAAGAGAACAGACAGTTGACACTAAGAGAACAGATAGTTGACACTAAGAGAACAGACAGTTGACACTAAGAGAACAGATAGTTGACACTAAGAGAACAGATAGTTGACACTAAGAGAACAGATAGTTGACACTAAGAGAACAGACAGCTGACACTAAGAGAACAGACAGCTGACACTAAGAGAACAGACAGTTGACACTAATAGAACAGACAGTTGACACTAAGAGAACAGACAGCTGACACTAAGAGAACAGACAGCTGACACTAAGAGAACAGACAGCTGACACTAAGAGAACAGACAGCTGACACTAAGAGAACAGACAGCTGACACTAAGAGAACAGACAGCTGACACTAAGAGAACAGACAGCTGACACTAAGAGAACAGACAGTTGACACTAAGAGAACGGACAGCTGACACTAAGAGAACAGATAGTTGACACTAAGAGAACAGACAGTTGACACTAAGAGAACAGACAGTTGACACTAAGAGAACAGACAGTTGACACTAAGAGAACAGACAGTTGACACTAAGAGAACAGATAGTTGACACAAAGAGAACAGATAGTTGACACTAAGAGAACAGACAGTTGACACTAAGAGAACAGACAGTTGACACTAAGAGAACAGACAGCTGACACTAAGAGAACAGACAGCTGACACTAAGAGAACAGACAGCTGACACTAAGAGAACAGACAGTTGACACTAAGAGAACGGACAGTTGACACTAAGAGAACGGACAGTTGACACTAAGAGAACAGACAGTTGACACTAAGAGAACAGACAGTTGACACTAAGAGGACAGACAGCTGACACTAAGAGAACAGACAGTTGACACTAAGAGAACAGACAGCTGACACTAAGAGAACAGACAGTTGACACT
The DNA here is from genome assembly GCA_032433765.1 of Megaustenia siamemsis. Classification (NCBI taxonomy): domain Eukaryota; kingdom Metazoa; phylum Mollusca; class Gastropoda; order Stylommatophora; family Ariophantidae; genus Megaustenia; species Megaustenia siamemsis. The sequence goes on along the minus strand of JAVIAB010000160.1, from coordinate 78,227,923 downwards.
AAGAGAACAGACAGTTGACACTAAGAGAACAGACAGTTGACACTAAGAGAACAGATAGTTGACACTAAGAGAACAGACAGTTGACACTAAGAGAACAGATAGTTGACACTAAGAGAACAGACAGTTGACACTAAGAGAACAGACAGTTGACACTAAGAGAACAGACAGTTGACACTAAGAGAACAGACAGTTGACACTAAGAGAACAGATAGTTGACACTAAGAGAACAGACAGCTGACACTAAGAGAACAGACAGTTGACACTAAGAGAACAGATAGTTGACACTAAGAGAACAGACAGTTGACACTAAGAGAACAGACAGCTGACACTAAGAGAACAGACAGCTGACACTAAGAGAACAGACAGTTGACACTAAGAGAACAGACAGCTGACACTAAGAGAACAGACAGTTGACACTAAGAGAACAGACAGTTGACACTAAGAGAACAGACAGCTGACACTAAGAGAACAGACAGCTGACACTAAGAGAACGGACAGTTGACACTAAGAGAACAGACAGTTGACACTAAGAGAACAGACAGCTGACACTAAGAGAACAGACAGTTGACACTAAGAGAACAGACAGTTGACACTAAGAGAACGGACAGTTGACACTAAGAGAACAGACAGTTGACACTAAGAGAACAGACAGTTGACACTAAGAGAACAGACAGCTGACACTAAGAGAACAGACAGTTGACACTAAGAGAACAGACAGCTGACACTAAGAGAACAGACAGTTGACACTAAGAGAACAGACAGCTGACACTAAGAGAACGGACAGTTGACACTAAGAGAACAGACAGCTGACACTAAGAGAACAGACAGCTGACACTAAGAGAACAGACAGTTGACACTAAGAGAACAGATAGTTGACACTAAGGGAACAGACAGCTGACACTAAGAGAACAGACAGCTGACACTAAGGGAACAGACAGTTGACACTAAGGGAACAGACAGTTGACACTAAGAGAACAGATAGTTGACACTAAGAGAACAGACAGTTGACACTAAGAGAACAGATAGTTGACACTAAGAGAACAGACAGTTGACACTAAGAGAACAGACAGTTGACACTAAGAGAACAGACAGTTGACACTAAGAGAACAGACAGTTGACACTAAGAGAACAGACAGTTGACACTAAGAGAACAGATAGTTGACACTAAGAGAACAGACAGTTGACACTAAGAGAACAGACAGTTGACACTAAGAGAACAGACAGTTGACACTAAGAGAACAGACAGTTGACACTAAGAGAACAGATAGCTGACACTAAGAGAACAGACAGTTGACACTAAGAGAACAGACAGTTGACACTAAGAGAACAGACAGTTGACACTAAGAGAACAGACAGTTGACACTAAGAGAACAGACAGCTGACACTAAGAGAACAGACAGTTGACACTAAGAGAACAGACAGTTGACACTAAGAGAACAGACAGTTGACACTAAGAGAACAGACAGCTGACACTAAGAGAACAGACAGTTGACACTAAGAGAACAGACAGTTGACACTAAGAGAACAGACAGCTGACACTAAGAGAACAGACAGCTGACACTAAGAGAACAGACAGCTGACACTAAGAGAACAGACAGCTGACACTAAGAGAACAGACAGCTGAAACTAAGAGAACAGACAGCTGACACTAAGAGAACAGACAGCTGACACTAAGAGAACAGACAGCTGACACTAAGAGAACAGACAGCTGACACTAAGAGAACAGACAGCTGACACTAAGAGAACAGACAGCTGACACTAAGAGAACAGACAGCTGACACTAAGAGAACAGACAGCTGACACTAAGAGAACAGACAGCTGACACTAAGAGAACAGACACCTGACACTAAGAGAACAGACAGTTGACACTAAGAGAACAGACAGTTGACACTAAGAGAACAGACAGCTGACACTAAGAGAACAGATAGTTGACACTAAGAGAATAGACAGCTGACACTAAGAGAACAGACAGCTGACACTAAGAGAACAGACAGTTGACACTAAGAGAACAGATAGTTGACACTAAGAGAATAGACAGCTGACACTAAGAGAACAGACAGTTGACACTAAGAGAACAGACAGCTGACACTAAGAGAACAGACAGCTGACACTAAGAGAACAGACAGCTGACACTAAGAGAACAGACAGCTGACACTAAGAGAACAGACAGTTGACACTAAGAGAACAGACAGTTGACACTAAGAGAACAGACAGTTGACACTAAGAGAACAGACAGTTGACACTAAGAGAACAGACAGTTGACACTAAGGGAACAGACAGTTGACACTAAGAGAACAGACAGTTGACACTAAGAGAATGGACAGCTGGCACTAAGAGAACAGATAGTTGACACTAAGAGAACAGACAGTTGACACTAAGAGAATGGACAGCTGGCACTAAGAGAACAGATAGTTGACACTAAGAGAACAGACAGTTGACACTAAGAGAACAGACAGTTGACACTAAGAGAACAGACAGTTGACACTAAGAGAACAGACAGTTGACACTAAGAGAACAGACAGTTGACACTAAGAGAACAGACAGTTGACACTAAGAGAACAGACAGCTGACACTAAGAGAACAGACACTAAGGGAACAGATAGTTGACACTAAGAGAACAGATAGTTGACACTAAGAGAACAGACAGCTGACACTAAGAGGACAGATAGTTGACACTAAGAGAACAGATAGTTGACACTAAGAGAACAGACAGTTGACACTAAGAGAACAGACAGTTGACACTAAGAGAACAGACAGCTGACACTAAGAGAACAGATAGTTGACACTAAGAGAACAGATAGTTGACACTAAGAGAACAGACAGCTGACACTAAGAGAACAGACAGTTGACACTAAGAGAACAGATAGTTGACACTAAGAGAACAGATAGTTGACACTAAGAGAACAGACAGTTGACACTAAGAGAACAGATAGTTGACACTAAGAGAACAGACAGCTGACACTAAGAGAACAGACAGCTGACACTAAGAGAACAGACAGTTGACACTAAGAGAACAGACAGTTGACACTAAGAGAACAGACAGTTGACACTAAGAGAACAGACAGCTGACACTAAGAGAACAGACAGCTGACACTAAGATAACAGACAGCTGACACTAAGAGAACAGACAGTTGACACTAAGAGAACAGACAGTTGACACTAAGAGAACAGACAGTTGACACTAAGAGAACAGACAGTTGACACTAAGAGAACAGACAGTTGACACTAAGAGAACAGACAGTTGACACTAAGAGAACAGACAGCTGACACTAAGAGAACAGACAGCTGACACTAAGAGAACAGACAGCTGACACTAAGAGAACAGACAGTTGACACTAAGAGAACAGACAGTTGACACTAAGAGAACAGACAGTTGACACTAAGAGAACAGACAGTTGACACTAAGAGAACAGACAGCTGACACTAAGAGAACAGACACTAAGAGAACAGACAGTTGACACTAAGAGAACAGACAGCTGACACTAAGAGAACAGACAGTTGACACTAAGAGAACAGACAGCTGACACTAAGAGAACAGACAGTTGACACTTAGAGAACAGACAGTTGACACTAAGAGAACAGACAGTTGACACTAAGAGAACAGACAGCTGACACTAAGAGAACAGACAGTTGACACTAAGAGAACAGACAGTTGACACTAAGAGAACAGACAGTTGACACTAAGAGAACAGACAGCTGACACTAAGAGAACAGACAGCTGACACTAAGAGAACAGACAGCTGACACTAAGAGAACAGACAGTTGACACTAAGAGAACAGACAGTTGACACTAAGAGAACAGACAGTTGACACTAAGAGAACAGACAGTTGACACTAAGAGAACAGACAGCTGACACTAAGAGAACAGACAGTTGACACTAAGAGAACAGACAGTTGACACTAAGAGAACAGACAGTTGACACTAAGAGAACAGACAGCTGACACTAAGAGAACAGACAGCTGACACTAAGAGAACAGACAGTTGACACTAAGAGAACAGACAGTTGACACTAAGAGAACAGACAGTTGACACTAAGAGAACAGACAGTTGACACTAAGAGAACAGACAGTTGACACTAAGAGAACAGACAGTTGACACTAAGAGAACAGACAGTTGACACTAAGAGAACAGACAGTTGACACTAAGAGAACAGACAGCTGACACTAAGAGAACAGACAGTTGACACTAAGAGAACAGACAGCTGACACTAAGAGAACAGACAGTTGACACTAAGAGAACAGACAGCTGACACTAAGAGAACAGACAGTTGACACTAAGAGAACAGACAGCTGACACTAAGAGAACAGACAGTTGACACTAAGAGAACAGACAGTTGACACTAAGAGAACAGACAGTTGACACTAAGAGAACAGATAGTTGACACTAAGAGAACAGACAGTTGACACTAAGAGAACAGATAGTTGACACTAAGAGAACAGACAGTTGACACTAAGAGAACAGATAGTTGACACTAAGAGAACAGACAGTTGACACTAAGAGAACAGATAGTTGACACTAAGAGAACAGACAGTTGACACTAAGAGAACAGATAGTTGACACTAAGAGAACAGACAGTTGACACTAAGAGAACAGATAGTTGACACTAAGAGAACAGACAGTTGACACTAAGAGAACAGATAGTTGACACTAAGGGAACAGACAGTTGACACTAAGAGAACAGATAGTTGACACTAAGAGAACAGACAGTTGACACTAAGAGAACAGATAGTTGACACTAAGAGAACAGACAGTTGACACTAAGGGAACAGACAGTTGACACTAAGGGAACAGACAGTTGACACTAAGAGAACAGACAGTTGACACTAAGAGAACAGATAGTTGACACTAAGAGAACAGACAGTTGACACTAAGAGAACAGACAGTTGACACTAAGAGAACAGACAGTTGACACTAAGAGAACAGACAGTTGACACTAAGAGAACAGACAGTTGACACTAAGAGAACAGATAGTTGACACTAAGAGAACAGACAGTTGACACTAAGAGAACAGACAGCTGACACTAAGAGAACAGATAGTTGACACTAAGAGAACAGACAGTTGACACTAAGGGAACAGACAGTTGACACTAAGAGAACAGACAGTTGACACTAAGAGAACAGACAGTTGACACTAAGAGAACAGACAGTTGACACTAAGGGAACAGACAGTTGACACTAAGAGAACAGATAGTTGACACTAAGAGAACAGACAGTTGACACTAAGAGAACAGATAGTTGACACTAAGAGAACAGACAGTTGACACTAAGAGAACAGACAGTTGACACTAAGAGAACAGACAGTTGACACTAAGGGAACAGACAGTTGACACTAAGAGAACAGACAGTTGACACTAAGAGAACAGACAGTTGACACTAAGAGAACAGACAGTTGACACTAAGAGAACAGACAGTTGACACTAAGGGAACAGATAGTTGACACTAAGGGAACAGACAGTTGACACTAAGAGAACAGACAGTTGACACTAAGAGAACAGACAGTTGACACTAAGAGAACAGACAGTTGACACTAAGAGAACAGACAGTTGACACTAAGGGAACAGACAGTTGACACTAAGAGAACAGACAGTTGACACTAAGAGAACAGACAGTTGACACTAAGAGAACAGATAGTTGACACTAAGAGAACAGACAGTTGACACTAAGAGAACAGACAGTTGACACTAAGAGAACAGACAGTTGACACTAAGAGAACAGACAGTTGACACTAAGAGAACAGACAGTTGACACTAAGAGAACAGACAGTTGACACTAAGAGAACAGACAGTTGACACTAAGAGAACAGACAGTTGACACTAAGAGAACAGACAGTTGACACTAAGAGAACAGACAGTTGACACTAAGAGAACAGATAGTTGACACTAAGAGAACAGACAGTTGACACTAAGAGAACAGACAGTTGACACTAAGAGAACAGACAGTTGACACTAAGAGAACAGACAGTTGACACTAAGAGAACAGACAGTTGACACTAAGAGAACAGATAGTTGACACTAAGAGAACAGACAGTTGACACTAAGAGAACAGACAGTTGACACTAAGAGAACAGATAGTTGACACTAAGAGAACAGACAGTTGACACTAAGAGAACAGACAGTTGACACTAAGAGAACAGACAGTTGACACTAAGAGAACAGACAGTTGACACTAAGAGAACAGACAGTTGACACTAAGAGAACAGACAGTTGACACTAAGAGAACAGACAGTTGACACTAAGGGAACAGACAGTTGACACTAAGAGAACAGACAGTTGACACTAAGAGAACAGACAGTTGACACTAAGAGAACAGACAGTTGACACTAAGAGAACAGATAGTTGACACTAAGAGAACAGACAGTTGACACTAAGGAACAGACAGTTGACACTAAGAGAACAGACAGTTGACACTAAGAGAACAGACAGTTGACACTAAGAGAACAGACAGTTGACACTAAGAGAACAGATAGTTGACACTAAGAGAACAGATAGTTGACACTAAGAGAACAGACAGTTGACACTAAGAGAACAGATAGTTGACACTAAGAGAACAGACAGTTGACACTAAGAGAACAGATAGTTGACACTAAGAGAACAGATAGTTGACACTAAGAGAACAGATAGTTGACACTAAGAGAACAGATAGTTGACACTAAGAGAACAGACAGTTGACACTAAGAGAACAGATAGTTGACACTAAGAGAACAGACAGTTGACACTAAGAGAACAGACAGTTGACACTAAGAGAACAGACAGTTGACACTAAGAGAACAGACAGTTGACACTAAGAGAACAGACAGTTGACACTAAGAGAACAGATAGTTGACACTAAGAGAACAGACAGTTGACACTAAGAGAACAGATAGTTGACACTAAGAGAACAGACAGTTGACACTAAGAGAACAGACAGTTGACACTAAGAGAACAGACAGTTGACACTAAGAGAACAGACAGCTGACACTAAGAGAACAGACAGCTGACACTAAGAGAACAGACAGCTGACACTAAGAGAACAGACAGCTGACACTAAGAGAACAGACAGCTGACACTAAGAGAACAGACAGCTGACACTAAGAGAACAGACAGTTGACACTAAGAGAACAGACAGTTGACACTAAGAAAACAGACAGTTGACACTAAGAGAACAGACAGTTGACACTAAGAGAACAGACAGCTGACACTAAGAGAACAGACAGCTGACACTAAGAGAACAGACAGTTGACACTAAGAGAACAGACAGCTGACACTAAGAGAACAGACAGTTGACACTAAGAGAACAGATAGTTGACACTAAGAGAACAGACAGTGACACTAAGAGAACAGACAGCTGACACTAAGAGAACAGATAGTTGACACTAAGAGAACAGACAGTTGACACTAAGAGAACAGACAGCTGACACTAAGAGAACAGATAGTTGACACTAAGAGAACAGATAGTTGACACTAAGAGAACAGACAGTTGACACTAAGAGAACAGACAGTTGACACTAAGAGAACAGACAGTTGACACTAAGAGAACAGACAGTTGACACTAAGAGAACAGATAGTTGACACTAAGAGAACAGACAGTTGACACTAAGAGAACAGACAGTTGACACTAAGAGAACAGATAGTTGACACTAAGAGAACAGATAGTTGACACTAAGAGAACAGACAGTTGACACTAAGAGAACAGATAGTTGACACTAAGAGAACAGACAGTTGACACTAAGAGAACAGACAGTTGACACTAAGAGAACAGACAGTTGACACTAAGAGAACAGACAGTTGACACTAAGAGAACAGACAGTTGACACTAAGAGAACAGACAGTTGACACTAAGAGAACAGACAGTTGACACTAAGAGAACAGACAGTTGACACTAAGAGAACAGACAGTTGACACTAAGAGAACAGACAGTTGACACTAAGAGAACAGACAGTTGACACTAAGAGAACAGACAGTTGACACTAAGAGAACAGACAGTTGACACTAAGAGAACAGACAGTTGACACTAAGAGAACAGACAGTTGACACTAAGAGAACAGACAGCTGACACTAAGAGAACAGACAGTTGACACTAAGAGAACAGACAGCTGACACTAAGAGAACAGACAGTTGACACTAAGAGAACAGACAGTTGACACTAAGAGAACAGACAGTTGACACTAAGAGAACAGACAGTTGACACTAAGAGAACAACAGACACTAAGAGAACAGACAGCTGACACTAAGAGAACAGACATCTGACACTAAGAGAACAGACAGTTGACACTAAGAGAACAGACAGTTGACACTAAGAGAACAGACAGTTGACACTAAGAGAACAGACAGTTGACACTAAGAGAACAGACAGTTGACACTAAGAGAACAGACAGCTGACACTAAGAGAACAGACAGTTGACACTAAGAGAACAGACAGTTGACACTAAGAGAACAGACAGTTGACACTAAGAGAACAGACAGTTGACACTAAGAGAACAGACAGTTGACACTAAGAGAACAGACAGTTGACACTAAGAGAACAGACAGTTGACACTAAGAGAACAGACAGTTGACACTAAGAGAACAGACAGTTGACACTAAGAGAACAGACAGTTGACACTAAGAGAACAGACAGTTGACACTAAGAGAACAGACAGTTGACACTAAGAGAACAGACAGTTGACACTAAGAGAACAGACAGTTGACACTAAGAGAACAGACAGTTGACACTAAGAGAACAGACAGTTGACACTAAGAGAACAGACAGTTGACACTAAGAGAACAGACAGCTGACACTAAGAGAACAGACAGTTGACACTAAGAGAACAGACAGTTGACACTAAGAGAACAGACAGTTGACACTAAGAGAACAGACAGTTGACACTAAGAGAACAGACAGTTGACACTAAGAGAACAGACAGTTGACACTAAGAGAACAGACAGTTGACACTAAGAGAACAGACAGTTGACACTAAGAGAACAGACAGTTGACACTAAGAGAACAGACAGTTGACACTAAGAGAACAGACAGTTGACACTAAGAGAACAGACAGTTGACACTAAGAGAACAGACAGTTGACACTAAGAGAACAGACAGTTGACACTAAGAGAACAGACAGTTGACACTAAGAGAACAGACAGTTGACACTAAGAGAACAGACAGTTGACACTAAGAGAACAGACAGTTGACACTAAGAGAACAGACAGTTGACACTAAGAGAACAGACAGTTGACACTAAGAGAACAGACAGTTGACACTAAGAGAACAGACAGTTGACACTAAGAGAACAGACAGTTGACACTAAGAGAACAGACAGTTGACACTAAGAGAACAGACAGTTGACACTAAGAGAACAGACAGTTGACACTAAGAGAACAGACAGTTGACACTAAGAGAACAGACAGTTGACACTAAGAGAACAGACAGTTGACACTAAGAGAACAGACAGTTGACACTAAGAGAACAGACAGTTGACACTAAGAGAACAGACAGTTGACACTAAGAGAACAGATAGTTGACACTAAGAGAACAGACAGTTGACACTAAGAGAACAGACAGTTGACACTAAGAGAACAGACAGTTGACACTAAGAGAACAGATAGTTGACACTAAGAGAACAGACAGTTGACACTAAGAGAACAGACAGTTGACACTAAGAGAACAGACAGTTGACACTAAGAGAACAGACAGTTGACACTAAGAGAACAGACAGTTGACACTAAGAGAACAGATAGTTGACACTAAGAGAACAGACAGTTGACACTAAGGGAACAGACAGTTGACACTAAGAGAACAGACAGTTGACACTAAGAGAACAGACAGTTGACACTAAGAGAACAGACAGTTGACACTAAGAGAACAGACAGTTGACACTAAGAGAACAGACAGTTGACACTAAGAGAACAGACAGTTGACACTAAGAGAACAGACAGTTGACACTAAGAGAACAGACAGTTGACACTAAGAGAACAGACAGTTGACACTAAGAGAACAGACAGTTGACACTAAGAGAACAGACAGTTGACACTAAGAGAACAGACAGTTGACACTAAGAGAACAGACAGTTGACACTAAGAGAACAGACAGTTGACACTAAGAGAACAGACAGTTGACACTAAGAGAACAGACAGTTGACACTAAGAGAACAGACAGTTGACACTAAGAGAACAGACAGTTGACACTAAGAGAACAGACAGTTGACACTAAGAGAACAGACAGTTGACACTAAGAGAACAGACAGTTGACACTAAGAGAACAGACAGTTGACACTAAGAGAACAGACAGTTGACACTAAGAGAACAGACAGTTGACACTAAGAGAACAGACAGTTGACACTAAGACAGACAGTTGACACTAAGAGAACAGACAGTTGACACTAAGAGAACAGACAGTTGACACTAAGAGAACAGACAGTTGACACTAAGAGAACAGACAGTTGACACTAAGAGAACAGACAGTTGACACTAAGAGAACAGACAGTTGACACTAAGAGAACAGACAGTTGACACTAAGAGAACAGACAGTTGACACTAAGAGAACAGACAGTTGACACTAAGAGAACAGACAGTTGACACTAAGAGAACAGACAGTTGACACTAAGAGAACAGACAGTTGACACTAAGAGAACAGACAGTTGACACTAAGAGAACAGACAGTTGACACTAAGAGAACAGACAGTTGACACTAAGAGAACAGACAGTTGACACTAAGAGAACAGACAGTTGACACTAAGAGAACAGACAGTTGACACTAAGAGAACAGACAGTTGACACTAAGAGAACAGACAGTTGACACTAAGAGAACAGACAGTTGACACTAAGAGAACAGACAGTTGACACTAAGAGAACAGACAGTTGACACTAAGAGAACAGACAGTTGACACTAAGAGAACAGACAGTTGACACTAAGAGAACAGACAGTTGACACTAAGAGAACAGACAGTTGACACTAAGAGAACAGACAGTTGACACTAAGAGAACAGACAGTTGACACTAAGAGAACAGACAGTTGACACTAAGAGAACAGACAGTTGACACTAAGAGAACAGACAGTTGACACTAAGAGAACAGACAGTTGACACTAAGAGAACAGACAGTTGACACTAAGAGAACAGACAGTTGACACTAAGAGAACAGACAGTTGACACTAAGAGAACAGACAGTTGACACTAAGAGAACAGACAGTTGACACTAAGAGAACAGACAGTTGACACTAAGAGAACAGACAGTTGACACTAAGAGAACAGACAGTTGACACTAAGAGAACAGACAGTTGACACTAAGAGAACAGACAGTTGACACTAAGAGAACAGACAGTTGACACTAAGAGAACAGACAGTTGACACTAAGAGAACAGACAGTTGACACTAAGAGAACAGACAGTTGACACTAAGAGAACAGACAGTTGACACTAAGAGAACAGACAGTTGACACTAAGAGAACAGACAGTTGACACTAAGAGAACAGACAGTTGACACTAAGAGAACAGACAGTTGACACTAAGAGAACAGACAGTTGACACTAAGAGAACAGACAGTTGACACTAAGAGAACAGACAGTTGACACTAAGAGAACAGACAGTTGACACTAAGAGAACAGACAGTTGACACTAAGAGAACAGACAGTTGACACTAAGAGAACAGACAGTTGACACTAAGAGAACAGACAGTTGACACTAAGAGAACAGACAGTTGACACTAAGAGAACAGACAGTTGACACTAAGAGAACAGACAGTTGACACTAAGAGAACAGACAGTTGACACTAAGAGAACAGACAGTTGACACTAAGAGAACAGACAGTTGACACTAAGAGAACAGACAGTTGACACTAAGAGAACAGACAGTTGACACTAAGAGAACAGACAGTTGACACTAAGAGAACAGACAGTTGACACTAAGAGAACAGACAGTTGACACTAAGAGAACAGACAGTTGACACTAAGAGAACAGACAGTTGACACTAAGAGAACAGACAGTTGACACTAAGAGAACAGACAGTTGACACTAAGAGAACAGACAGTTGACACTAAGAGAACAGACAGTTGACACTAAGAGAACAGACAGTTGACACTAAGAGAACAGACAGTTGACACTAAGAGAACAGACAGTTGACACTAAGAGAACAGACAGTTGACACTAAGAGAACAGACAGTTGACACTAAGAGAACAGACAGTTGACACTAAGAGAACAGACAGTTGACACTAAGAGAACAGACAGTTGACACTAAGAGAACAGACAGTTGACACTAAGAGAACAGACAGTTGACACTAAGAGAACAGACAGTTGACACTAAGAGAACAGACAGTTGACACTAAGAGAACAGATAGTTGACACTAAGAGAACAGACAGTTGACACTAAGAGAACAGACAGTTGACACTAAGAGAACAGACAGTTGACACTAAGAGAACAGACAGTTGACACTAAGAGAACAGACAGTTGACACTAAGAGAACAGACAGTTGACACTAAGAGAACAGACAGTTGACACTAAGAGAACAGACAGTTGACACTAAGAGAACAGACAGTTGACACTAAGAGAACAGACAGTTGACACTAAGAGAACAGACAGTTGACACTAAGAGAACAGACAGTTGACACTAAGAGAACAGACAGTTGACACTAAGAGAACAGACAGTTGACACTAAGAGAACAGACAGTTGACACTAAGAGAACAGACAGTTGACACTAAGAGAACAGACAGTTGACACTAAGAGAACAGACAGTTGACACTAAGAGAACAGACAGTTGACACTAAGAGAACAGACAGTTGACACTAAGAGAACAGACAGTTGACACTAAGAGAACAGACAGTTGACACTAAGAGAACAGACAGTTGACACTAAGAGAACAGACAGTTGACACTAAGAGAACAGACAGTTGACACTAAGAGAACAGACAGTTGACACTAAGAGAACAGACAGTTGACACTAAGAGAACAGACAGTTGACACTAAGAGAACAGACAGTTGACACTAAGAGAACAGACAGTTGACACTAAGAGAACAGACAGTTGACACTAAGAGAACAGACAGTTGACACTAAGAGAACAGATAGTTGACACTAAGAGAACAGACAGTTGACACTAAGAGAACAGACAGTTGACACTAAGAGAACAGACAGTTGACACTAAGAGAACAGACAGTTGACACTAAGAGAACAGACAGTTGACACTAAGAGAACAGACAGTTGACACTAAGAGAACAGACAGTTGACACTAAGAGAACAGACAGTTGACACTAAGAGAACAGACAGTTGACACTAAGAGAACAGACAGTTGACACTAAGAGAACAGACAGTTGACACTAAGAGAACAGACAGTTGACACTAAGAGAACAGACAGTTGACACTAAGAGAACAGACAGTTGACACTAAGAGAACAGACAGTTGACACTAAGAGAACAGACAGTTGACACTAAGAGAACAGACAGTTGACACTAAGAGAACAGACAGTTGACACTAAGAGAACAGACAGTTGACACTAAGAGAACAGACAGTTGACACTAAGAGAACAGACAGTTGACACTAAGAGAACAGACAGTTGACACTAAGAGAACAGACAGTTGACACTAAGAGAACAGACAGTTGACACTAAGAGAACAGACAGTTGACACTAAGAGAACAGACAGTTGACACTAAGAGAACAGACAGTTGACACTAAGAGAACAGACAGTTGACACTAAGAGAACAGACAGTTGACACTAAGAGAACAGACAGTTGACACTAAGAGAACAGACAGTTGACACTAAGAGAACAGACAGTTGACACTAAGAGAACAGACAGTTGACACTAAGAGAACAGACAGTTGACACTAAGAGAACAGACAGTTGACACTAAGAGAACAGACAGTTGACACTAAGAGAACAGACAGTTGACACTAAGAGAACAGACAGTTGACACTAAGAGAACAGACAGTTGACACTAAGAGAACAGACAGTTGACACTAAGAGAACAGACAGTTGACACTAAGAGAACAGACAGTTGACACTAAGAGAACAGACAGTTGACACTAAGAGAACAGACAGTTGACACTAAGAGAACAGACAGTTGACACTAAGAGAACAGACAGTTGACACTAAGAGAACAGACAGTTGACACTAAGAGAACAGACAGTTGACACTAAGAGAACAGACAGTTGACACTAAGAGAACAGACAGTTGACACTAAGAGAACAGACAGTTGACACTAAGAGAACAGACAGTTGACACTAAGAGAACAGACAGTTGACACTAAGAGAACAGACAGTTGACACTAAGGGAACAGACAGTTGACACTAAGAGAACAGACAGTTGACACTAAGAGAACAGACAGTTGACACTAAGAGAACAGACAGTTGACACTAAGAGAACAGACAGTTGACACTAAGAGAACAGACAGTTGACACTAAGAGAACAGACAGTTGACACTAAGAGAACAGACAGTTGACACTAAGAGAACAGACAGTTGACACTAAGAGAACAGACAGTTGACACTAAGAGAACAGACAGTTGACACTAAGAGAACAGACAGTTGACACTAAGAGAACAGACAGTTGACACTAAGAGAACAGACAGTTGACACTAAGAGAACAGACAGTTGACACTAAGAGAACAGACAGTTGACACTAAGAGAACAGACAGTTGACACTAAGAGAACAGACAGTTGACACTAAGAGAACAGACAGTTGACACTAAGAGAACAGACAGTTGACACTAAGAGAACAGACAGTTGACACTAAGAGAACAGACAGTTGACACTAAGAGAACAGACAGTTGACACTAAGAGAACAGACAGTTGACACTAAGAGAACAGACAGTTGACACTAAGAGAACAGACAGTTGACACTAAGAGAACAGACAGTTGACACTAAGAGAACAGACAGTTGACACTAAGAGAACAGACAGTTGACACTAAGAGAACAGACAGTTGACACTAAGAGAACAGACAGTTGACACTAAGAGAACAGACAGTTGACACTAAGAGAACAGACAGTTGACACTAAGAGAACAGACAGTTGACACTAAGAGAACAGACAGTTGACACTAAGAGAACAGACAGTTGACACTAAGAGAACAGACAGTTGACACTAAGAGAACAGACAGTTGACACTAAGAGAACAGACAGTTGACACTAAGAGAACAGACAGTTGACACTAAGAGAACAGACAGTTGACACTAAGAGAACAGACAGTTGACACTAAGAGAACAGACAGTTGACACTAAGAGAACAGACAGTTGACACTAAGAGAACAGACAGTTGACACTAAGAGAACAGACAGTTGACACTAAGAGAACAGACAGTTGACACTAAGAGAACAGACAGTTGACACTAAGAGAACAGACAGTTGACACTAAGAGAACAGATAGTTGACACTAAGAGAACAGACAGTTGACACTAAGAGAACAGACAGTTGACACTAAGAGAACAGACAGTTGACACTAAGAGAACAGACAGTTGACACTAAGAGAACAGACAGTTGACACTAAGAGAACAGACAGTTGACACTAAGAGAACAGACAGTTGACACTAAGAGAACAGACAGTTGACACTAAGAGAACAGACAGTTGACACTAAGAGAACAGACAGTTGACACTAAGAGAACAGACAGTTGACACTAAGAGAACAGACAGTTGACACTAAGAGAACAGACAGTTGACACTAAGAGAACAGACAGTTGACACTAAGAGAACAGATAGTTGACACTAAGAGAACAGACAGTTGACACTAAGAGAACAGACAGTTGACACTAAGAGAACAGACAGTTGACACTAAGAGAACAGACAGTTGACACTAAGAGAACAGACAGTTGACACTAAGAGAACAGATAGTTGACACTAAGAGAACAGACAGTTGACACTAAGAGAACAGACAGTTGACACTAAGAGAACAGACAGTTGACACTAAGAGAACAGACAGTTGACACTAAGAGAACAGACAGTTGACACTAAGAGAACAGACAGTTGACACTAGAGAACAGACAGTTGACACTAAGAGAACAGACAGTTGACACTAAGAGAACAGACAGTTGACACTAAGAGAACAGACAGTTGACACTAAGAGAACAGACAGTTGACACTAAGAGAACAGACAGTTGACACTAAGAGAACAGACAGTTGACACTAAGAGAACAGACAGTTGACACTAAGAGAACAGACAGTTGACACTAAGAGAACAGACAGTTGACACTAAGAGAACAGACAGTTGACACTAAGAGAACAGACAGTTGACACTAAGAGAACAGACAGTTGACACTAAGAGAACAGACAGTTGACACTAAGAGAACAGACAGTTGACACTAAGAGAACAGACAGTTGACACTAAGAGAACAGACAGTTGACACTAAGAGAACAGACAGTTGACACTAAGAGAACAGACAGTTGACACTAAGAGAACAGACAGTTGACACTAAGAGAACAGACAGTTGACACTAAGAGAACAGACAGTTGACACTAAGAGAACAGACAGTTGACACTAAGAGAACAGACAGTTGACACTAAGAGAACAGACAGTTGACACTAAGAGAACAGACAGTTGACACTAAGAGAACAGACAGTTGACACTAAGAGAACAGACAGTTGACACTAAGAGAACAGACAGTTGACACTAAGAGAACAGACAGTTGACACTAAGAGAACAGACAGTTGACACTAAGAGAACAGACAGTTGACACTAAGAGAACAGACAGTTGACACTAAGAGAACAGACAGTTGACACTAAGAGAACAGACAGTTGACACTAAGAGAACAGACAGTTGACACTAAGAGAACAGACAGTTGACACTAAGAGAACAGACAGTTGACACTAAGAGAACAGACAGTTGACACTAAGAGAACAGACAGTTGACACTAAGAGAACAGACAGTTGACACTAAGAGAACAGACAGTTGACACTAAGAGAACAGACAGTTGACACTAAGAGAACAGACAGTTGACACTAAGAGAACAGACAGTTGACACTAAGAGAACAGACAGTTGACACTAAGAGAACAGACAGTTGACACTAAGAGAACAGACAGTTGACACTAAGAGAACAGACAGTTGACACTAAGAGAACAGACAGTTGACACTAAGAGAACAGACAGTTGACACTAAGAGAACAGACAGTTGACACTAAGAGAACAGACAGTTGACACTAAGAGAACAGACAGTTGACACTAAGAGAACAGACAGTTGACACTAAGAGAACAGACAGTTGACACTAAGAGAACAGACAGTTGACACTAAGAGAACAGACAGTTGACACTAAGAGAACAGACAGTTGACACTAAGAGAACAGACAGTTGACACTAAGAGAACAGACAGTTGACACTAAGAGAACAGACAGTTGACACTAAGAGAACAGACAGTTGACACTAAGAGAACAGACAGTTGACACTAAGAGAACAGACAGTTGACACTAAGAGAACAGACAGTTGACACTAAGAGAACAGACAGTTGACACTAAGAGAACAGACAGTTGACACTAAGAGAACAGACAGTTGACACTAAGAGAACAGACAGTTGACACTAAGAGAACAGACAGTTGACACTAAGAGAACAGACAGTTGACACTAAGAGAACAGACAGTTGACACTAAGAGAACAGACAGTTGACACTAAGAGAACAGACAGTTGACACTAAGAGAACAGATAGTTGACACTAAGAGAACAGACAGTTGACACTAAGAGAACAGACAGTTGACACTAAGAGAACAGACAGTTGACACTAAGAGAACAGACAGTTGACACTAAGAGAACAGACAGTTGACACTAAGAGAACAGACAGTTGACACTAAGAGAACAGACAGTTGACACTAAGAGAACAGACAGTTGACACTAAGAGAACAGACAGTTGACACTAAGAGAACAGACAGTTGACACTAAGAGAACAGACAGTTGACACTAAGAGAACAGACAGTTGACACTAAGAGAACAGACAGTTGACACTAAGAGAACAGACAGTTGACACTAAGAGAACAGACAGTTGACACTAAGAGAACAGACAGTTGACACTAAGAGAACAGACAGTTGACACTAAGAGAACAGACAGTTGACACTAAGAGAACAGACAGTTGACACTAAGAGAACAGACAGTTGACACTAAGAGAACAGACAGTTGACACTAAGAGAACAGACAGTTGACACTAAGAGAACAGACAGTTGACACTAAGAGAACAGACAGTTGACACTAAGAACTAAGAGAACAGACAGTTGACACTAAGAGAACAGACAGTTGACACTAAGAGAACAGACAGTTGACACTAAGAGAACAGACAGTTGACACTAAGAGAACAGACAGTTGACACTAAGGAACAGACAGTTGACACTAAGAGAACAGACAGTTGACACTAAGAGAACAGACAGTTGACACTAAGAGAACAGACAGTTGACACTAAGAGAACAGACAGACACTAAGAGAACAGACAGTTGACACTAAGAGAACAGACAGTTGACACTAAGAGAACAGACAGTTGACACTAAGAGAACAGACAGTTGACACTAAGAGAACAGACAGTTGACACTAAGAGAACAGACAGTTGACACTAAGAGAACAGACAGTTGACACTAAGAGAACAGACAGTTGACACTAAGAGAACAGACAGTTGACACTAAGAGAACAGACAGTTGACACTAAGAGAACAGACAGTTGACACTAAGAGAACAGACAGTTGACACTAAGAGAACAGACAGTTGACACTAAGAGAACAGACAGTTGACACTAAGAGAACAGACAGTTGACACTAAGAGAACAGACAGTTGACACTAAGAGAACAGACAGTTGACACTAAGAGAACAGACAGTTGACACTAAGAGAACAGACAGTTGACACTAAGAGAACAGACAGTTGACACTAAGAGAACAGACAGTTGACACTAAGAGAACAGACAGTTGACACTAAGAGAACAGACAGTTGACACTAAGAGAACAGACAGTTGACACTAAGAGAACAGACAGTTGACACTAAGAGAACAGACAGTTGACACTAAGAGAACAGACAGTTGACACTAAGAGAACAGACAGTTGACACTAAGAGAACAGACAGTTGACACTAAGAGAACAGACAGTTGACACTAAGAGAACAGACAGTTGACACTAAGAGAACAGACAGTTGACACTAAGAGAACAGACAGTTGACACTAAGAGAACAGACAGTTGACACTAAGAGAACAGACAGTTGACACTAAGAGAACAGACAGTTGACACTAAGAGAACAGACAGTTGACACTAAGAGAACAGACAGTTGACACTAAGAGAACAGACAGTTGACACTAAGAGAACAGACAGTTGACACTAAGAGAACAGACAGTTGACACTAAGAGAACAGACAGTTGACACTAAGAGAACAGACAGTTGACACTAAGAGAACAGACAGTTGACACTAAGAGAACAGACAGTTGACACTAAGAGAACAGATAGTTGACACTAAGAGAACAGACAGTTGACACTAAGAGAACAGACAGTTGACACTAAGAGAACAGACAGTTGACACTAAGAGAACAGACAGTTGACACTAAGAGAACAGACAGTTGACACTAAGAGAACAGACAGTTGACACTAAGAGAACAGACAGTTGACACTAAGAGAACAGACAGTTGACACTAAGAGAACAGACAGTTGACACTAAGAGAACAGACAGTTGACACTAAGAGAACAGACAGTTGACACTAAGAGAACAGACAGTTGACACTAAGAGAACAGACAGTTGACACTAAGAGAACAGACAGTTGACACTAAGAGAACAGACAGTTGACACTAAGAGAACAGACAGTTGACACTAAGAGAACAGACAGTTGACACTAAGAGAACAGACAGTTGACACTAAGAGAACAGACAGTTGACACTAAGAGAACAGACAGTTGACACTAAGAGAACAGACAGTTGACACTAAGAGAACAGACAGTTGACACTAAGAGAACAGACAGTTGACACTAAGAGAACAGACAGTTGACACTAAGAGAACAGACAGTTGACACTAAGAGAACAGACAGTTGACACTAAGAGAACAGACAGTTGACACTAAGGGAACAGACAGTTGACACTAAGGGAACAGACAGTTGACACTAAGAGAACAGACAGTTGACACTAAGAGAACAGACAGTTGACACTAAGAGAACAGACAGTTGACACTAAGAGAACAGACAGTTGACACTAAGAGAACAGATAGTTGACACTAAGAGAACAGACAGTTGACACTAAGAGAACAGACAGTTGACACTAAGAGAACAGACAGTTGACACTAAGAGAACAGACAGTTGACACTAAGAGAACAGACAGTTGACACTAAGAGAACAGATAGTTGACACTAAGAGAACAGACAGTTGACACTAAGAGAACAGACAGTTGACACTAAGAGAACAGATAGTTGACACTAAGAGAACAGACAGTTGACACTAAGAGAAAAGACAGTTGACACTAAGAGAACAGATAGTTGACACTAAGAGAACAGACAGTTGACACTAAGAGAACAGACAGTTGACACTAAGAGAACAGACAGTTGACACTAAGAGAACAGACAGTTGACACTAAGAGAACAGACAGTTGACACTAAGAGAACAGACAGTTGACACTAAGAGAACAGACAGTTGACACTAAGAGAACAGACAGTTGACACTAAGAGAACAGACAGTTGACACTAAGAGAACAGACAGTTGACACTAAGAGAACAGACAGTTGACACTAAGAGAACAGACAGTTGACACTAAGAGAACAGACAGTTGACACTAAGAGAACAGATAGTTGACACTAAGAGAACAGACAGTTGACACTAAGAGAACAGACAGTTGACACTAAGAGAACAGACAGTTGACACTAAGAGAACAGACAGTTGACACTAAGAGAACAGACAGTTGACACTAAGAGAACAGATAGTTGACACTAAGAGAACAGACAGTTGACACTAAGAGAACAGACAGTTGACACTAAGAGAACAGATAGTTGACACTAAGAGAACAGACAGTTGACACTAAGAGAACAGACAGTTGACACTAAGAGAACAGACAGTTGACACTAAGAGAACAGACAGTTGACACTAAGAGAACAGACAGTTGACACTAAGAGAACAGACAGTTGACACTAAGAGAACAGACAGTTGACACTAAGAGAACAGACAGTTGACACTAAGAGAACAGATAGTTGACACTAAGAGAACAGACAGTTGACACTAAGAGAACAGATAGTTGACACTAAGAGAACAGACAGTTGACACTAAGAGAACAGACAGTTGACACTAAGAGAACAGACAGTTGACACTAAGAGAACAGACAGTTGACACTAAGAGAACAGACAGTTGACACTAAGAGAACAGACAGTTGACACTAAGAGAACAGACAGTTGACACTAAGAGAACAGACAGTTGACACTAAGAGAACAGACAGTTGACACTAAGAGAACAGACAGTTGACACTAAGAGAACAGACAGTTGACACTAAGAGAACAGACAGTTGACACTAAGAGAACAGACAGTTGACACTAAGAGAACAGACAGTTGACACTAAGAGAACAGACAGTTGACACTAAGAGAACAGACAGTTGACACTAAGAGAACAGACAGTTGACACTAAGAGAACAGACAGTTGACACTAAGAGAACAGACAGTTGACACTAAGAGAACAGACAGTTGACACTAAGAGAACAGACAGTTGACACTAAGAGAACAGACAGTTGACACTAAGAGAACAGACAGTTGACACTAAGAGAACAGACAGTTGACACTAAGAGAACAGACAGTTGACACTAAGAGAACAGACAGTTGACACTAAGAGAACAGACAGTTGACACTAAGAGAACAGACAGTTGACACTAAGAGAACAGACAGTTGACACTAAGAGAACAGACAGTTGACACTAAGAGAACAGACAGTTGACACTAAGAGAACAGATAGTTGACACTAAGAGAACAGACAGTTGACACTAAGAGAACAGACAGTTGACACTAAGAGAACAGACAGTTGACACTAAGAGAACAGACAGTTGACACTAAGAGAACAGACAGTTGACACTAAGAGAACAGACAGTTGACACTAAGAGAACAGACAGTTGACACTAAGAGAACAGACAGTTGACACTAAGAGAACAGACAGTTGACACTAAGAGAACAGACAGTTGACACTAAGAGAACAGACAGTTGACACTAAGAGAACAGACAGTTGACACTAAGAGAACAGACAGTTGACACTAAGAGAACAGACAGTTGACACTAAGAGAACAGACAGTTGACACTAAGAGAACAGACAGTTGACACTAAGAGAACAGACAGTTGACACTAAGAGAACAGACAGTTGACACTAAGAGAACAGACAGTTGACACTAAGAGAACAGACAGTTGACACTAAGAGAACAGACAGTTGACACTAAGAGAACAGACAGTTGACACTAAGAGAACAGACAGTTGACACTAAGAGAACAGACAGTTGACACTAAGAGAACAGACAGTTGACACTAAGAGAACAGACAGTTGACACTAAGAGAACAGACAGTTGACACTAAGAGAACAGACAGCTGACACTAAGAGAACAGACAGTTGACACTAAGAGAACAGACAGTTGACACTAAGAGAACAGACAGTTGACACTAAGAGAACAGACAGTTGACACTAAGAGAACAGACAGTTGACACTAAGAGAACAGACAGTTGACACTAAGAGAACAGACAGTTGACACTAAGAGAACAGACAGTTGACACTAAGAGAACAGACAGTTGACACTAAGAGAACAGACAGTTGACACTAAGAGAACAGACAGTTGACACTAAGAGAACAGATAGTTGACACTAAGAGAACAGACAGTTGACACTAAGAGAACAGACAGTTGACACTAAGAGAACAGACAGTTGACACTAAGAGAACAGATAGTTGACACTAAGGGAACAGACAGTTGACACTAAGAGAACAGACAGTTGACACTAAGAGAACAGACAGTTGACACTAAGAGAACAGATAGTTGACACTAAGAGAACAGACAGTTGACACTAAGAGAACAGACAGTTGACACTAAGAGAACAGATAGTTGACACTAAGAGAACAGACAGTTGACACTAAGAGAACAGACAGTTGACACTAAGAGAACAGACAGTTGACACTAAGAGAACAGACAGTTGACACTAAGAGAACAGACAGTTGACACTAAGAGAACAGATAGTTGACACTAAGAGAACAGACAGTTGACACTAAGAGAACAGATAGTTGACACTAAGAGAACAGACAGTTG
The DNA here is from genome assembly GCA_032433765.1 of Megaustenia siamemsis. NCBI lineage: Eukaryota > Metazoa > Mollusca > Gastropoda > Stylommatophora > Ariophantidae > Megaustenia > Megaustenia siamemsis. Next base: position 78,204,805 of record JAVIAB010000160.1, on the reverse strand, counting down.
ACACTAAGAGAACAGACAGTTGACACTAAGAGAACAGACAGTTGACACTAAGAGAACAGATAGTTGACACTAAGGGAACAGACAGTTGACACTAAGAGAACAGACAGTTGACACTAAGAGAACAGACAGTTGACACTAAGAGAACAGACAGTTGACACTAAGAGAACAGACAGTTGACACTAAGAGAACAGACAGTTGACACTAAGAGAACAGACAGTTGACACTAAGAGAACAGACAGTTGACACTAAGAGAACAGACAGTTGACACTAAGAGAACAGACAGTTGACACTAAGAGAACAGACAGTTGACACTAAGAGAACAGACAGTTGACACTAAGAGAACAGACAGTTGACACTAAGAGAACAGACAGTTGACACTAAGAGAACAGACAGTTGACACTAAGAGAACAGACAGTTGACACTAAGAGAACAGACAGTTGACACTAAGAGAACAGACAGTTGACACTAAGAGAACAGACAGTTGACACTAAGAGAACAGACAGTTGACACTAAGAGAACAGACAGTTGACACTAAGAGAACAGACAGTTGACACTAAGAGAACAGACAGTTGACACTAAGAGAACAGATAGTTGACACTAAGAGAACAGACAGTTGACACTAAGAGAACAGATAGTTGACACTAAGAGAACAGACAGTTGACACTAAGAGAACAGACAGTTGACACTAAGAGAACAGATAGTTGACACTAAGAGAACAGACAGTTGACACTAAGAGAACAGACAGTTGACACTAAGAGAACAGACAGTTGACACTAAGAGAACAGACAGTTGACACTAAGAGAACAGACAGTTGACACTAAGAGAACAGACAGTTGACACTAAGAGAACAGACAGTTGACACTAAGAGAACAGACAGTTGACACTAAGAGAACAGACAGTTGACACTAAGAGAACAGACAGTTGACACTAAGAGAACAGACAGTTGACACTAAGAGAACAGACAGTTGACACTAAGAGAACAGACAGTTGACACTAAGAGAACAGACAGTTGACACTAAGAGAACAGACAGTTGACACTAAGAGAACAGACAGTTGACACTAAGAGAACAGACAGTTGACACTAAGAGAACAGACAGTTGACACTAAGAGAACAGACAGTTGACACTAAGAGAACAGACAGTTGACACTAAGAGAACAGACAGTTGACACTAAGAGAACAGACAGTTGACACTAAGAGAACAGACAGTTGACACTAAGAGAACAGACAGTTGACACTAAGAGAACAGACAGTTGACACTAAGAGAACAGACAGTTGACACTAAGAGAACAGACAGTTGACACTAAGAGAACAGACAGTTGACACTAAGAGAACAGACAGTTGACACTAAGAGAACAGACAGTTGACACTAAGAGAACAGATAGTTGACACTAAGAGAACAGACAGTTGACACTAAGAGAACAGACAGTTGACACTAAGAGAACAGACAGTTGACACTAAGAGAACAGACAGTTGACACTAAGAGAACAGACAGTTGACACTAAGAGAACAGACAGTTGACACTAAGAGAACAGACAGTTGACACTAAGAGAACAGACAGTTGACACTAAGAGAACAGACAGTTGACACTAAGAGAACAGACAGTTGACACTAAGAGAACAGACAGTTGACACTAAGAGAACAGACAGTTGACACTAAGAGAACAGACAGTTGACACTAAGAGAACAGACAGTTGACACTAAGAGAACAGACAGTTGACACTAAGAGAACAGACAGTTGACACTAAGAGAACAGACAGTTGACACTAAGAGAACAGACAGTTGACACTAAGGAACAGACAGTTGACACTAAGGGAACAGACAGTTGACACTAAGGAACAGACAGTTGACACTAAGGGAACAGACAGTTGACACTAAGAGAACAGACAGTTGACACTAAGAGAACAGACAGTTGACACTAAGAGAACAGATAGTTGACACTAAGGGAACAGACAGTTGACACTAAGGGAACAGACAGTTGACACTAAGAGAACAGACAGTTGACACTAAGAGAACAGACAGTTGACACTAAGAGAACAGACAGTTGACACTAAGAGAACAGACAGTTGACACTAAGAGAACAGACAGTTGACACTAAGAGAACAGACAGTTGACACTAAGAGAACAGACAGTTGACACTAAGAGAACAGACAGTTGACACTAAGAGAACAGACAGTTGACACTAAGAGAACAGATAGTTGACACTAAGAGAACAGACAGTTGACACTAAGAGAACAGACAGTTGACACTAAGAGAACAGACAGTTGACACTAAGAGAACAGACAGTTGACACTAAGAGAACAGACAGTTGACACTAAGAGAACAGACAGTTGACACTAAGAGAACAGACAGTTGACACTAAGAGAACAGATAGTTGACACTAAGAGAACAGACAGTTGACACTAAGAGAACAGACAGTTGACACTAAGAGAACAGACAGTTGACACTAAGAGAACAGATAGTTGACACTAAGAGAACAGACAGTTGACACTAAGAGAACAGATAGTTGACACTAAGAGAACAGACAGTTGACACTAAGAGAACAGACAGTTGACACTAAGAGAACAGACAGTTGACACTAAGAGAACAGACAGTTGACACTAAGAGAACAGACAGTTGACACTAAGAGAACAGATAGTTGACACTAAGAGAACAGACAGTTGACACTAAGAGAACAGACAGTTGACACTAAGAGAACAGACAGTTGACACTAAGAGAACAGACAGTTGACACTAAGAGAACAGACAGTTGACACTAAGGGAACAGACAGTTGACACTAAGGGAACAGACAGTTGACACTAAGGGAACAGACAGTTGACACTAAGAGAACAGACAGTTGACACTAAGAGAACAGACAGTTGACACTAAGGGAACAGACAGTTGACACTAAGGGAACAGATAGTTGACACTAAGGGAACAGACAGTTGACACTAAGGGAACAGACAGTTGACACTAAGAGAACAGACAGTTGACACTAAGAGAACAGACAGTTGACACTAAGAGAACAGACAGTTGACACTAAGAGAACAGACAGTTGACACTAAGGGAACAGACAGTTGACACTAAGAGAACAGACAGTTGACACTAAGAGAACAGACAGTTGACACTAAGAGAACAGATAGTTGACACTAAGAGAACAGATAGTTGACACTAAGAGAACAGACAGTTGACACTAAGAGAACAGATAGTTGACACTAAGAGAACAGACAGTTGACACTAAGAGAACAGACAGTTGACACTAAGAGAACAGACAGTTGACACTAAGAGAACAGACAGTTGACACTAAGAGAACAGACAGTTGACACTAAGAGAACAGACAGTTGACACTAAGAGAACAGATAGTTGACACTAAGAGAACAGACAGTTGACACTAAGAGAACAGACAGTTGACACTAAGAGAACAGATAGTTGACACTAAGAGAACAGACAGTTGACACTAAGAGAACAGATAGTTGACACTAAGGGAACAGACAGTTGACACTAAGGAACAGACAGTTGACACTAAGAGAACAGACAGTTGACACTAAGAGAACAGACAGTTGACACTAAGAGAACAGACAGTTGACACTAAGAGAACAGACAGTTGACACTAAGGGAACAGACAGTTGACACTAAGAGAACAGACAGTTGACACTAAGAGAACAGATAGTTGACACTAAGAGAACAGACAGTTGACACTAAGAGAACAGACAGTTGACACTAAGAGAACAGACAGTTGACACTAAGAGAACAGATAGTTGACACTAAGGGAACAGACAGTTGACACTAAGAGAACAGACAGTTGACACTAAGAGAACAGACAGTTGACACTAAGAGAACAGATAGTTGACACTAAGAGAACAGACAGTTGACACTAAGAGAAAAGACAGTTGACACTAAGAGAACAGACAGTTGACACTAAGAGAACAGACAGTTGACACTAAGAGAACAGACAGTTGACACTAAGAGAACAGACAGTTGACACTAAGAGAACAGACAGTTGACACTAAGAGAACAGACAGTTGACACTAAGAGAACAGACAGTTGACACTAAGAGAACAGACAGTTGACACTAAGAGAACAGACAGTTGACACTAAGAGAACAGACAGTTGACACTAAGAGAACAGACAGTTGACACTAAGAGAACAGACAGTTGACACTAAGAGAACAGACAGTTGACACTAAGAGAACAGATAGTTGACACTAAGAGAACAGACAGTTGACACTAAGAGAACAGACAGTTGACACTAAGAGAACAGATAGTTGACACTAAGAGAACAGACAGTTGACACTAAGAGAACAGACAGTTGACACTAAGAGAACAGACAGTTGACACTAAGAGAACAGACAGTTGACACTAAGAGAACAGACAGTTGACACTAAGAGAACAGATAGTTGACACTAAGAGAACAGACAGTTGACACTAAGAGAACAGACAGTTGACACTAAGAGAACAGACAGTTGACACTAAGAGAACAGACAGTTGACACTAAGAGAACAGACAGTTGACACTAAGAGAACAGACAGTTGACACTAAGAGAACAGACAGTTGACACTAAGAGAACAGACAGTTGACACTAAGGGAACAGACAGTTGACACTAAGAGAACAGACAGTTGACACTAAGAGAACAGACAGTTGACACTAAGAGAACAGACAGTTGACACTAAGAGAACAGATAGTTGACACTAAGGGAACAGACAGTTGACACTAAGGGAACAGACAGTTGACACTAAGAGAACAGACAGTTGACACTAAGAGAACAGACAGTTGACACTAAGAGAACAGACAGTTGACACTAAGAGAACAGATAGTTGACACTAAGAGAACAGATAGTTGACACTAAGAGAACAGACAGTTGACACTAAGAGAACAGATAGTTGACACTAAGAGAACAGACAGTTGACACTAAGAGAACAGATAGTTGACACTAAGAGAACAGATAGTTGACACTAAGAGAACAGATAGTTGACACTAAGAGAACAGATAGTTGACACTAAGAGAACAGACAGTTGACACTAAGAGAACAGATAGTTGACACTAAGAGAACAGACAGTTGACACTAAGAGAACAGACAGTTGACACTAAGAGAACAGACAGTTGACACTAAGAGAACAGACAGTTGACACTAAGAGAACAGACAGTTGACACTAAGAGAACAGACAGTTGACACTAAGAGAACAGACAGTTGACACTAAGAGAACAGACAGTTGACACTAAGAGAACAGACAGTTGACACTAAGAGAACAGATAGTTGACACTAAGAGAACAGACAGTTGACACTAAGAGAACAGACAGTTGACACTAAGAGAACAGACAGTTGACACTAAGAGAACAGACAGTTGACACTAAGAGAACAGACAGTTGACACTAAGAGAACAGACAGTTGACACTAAGAGAACAGACAGTTGACACTAAGAGAACAGATAGTTGACACTAAGAGAACAGATAGTTGACACTAAGAGAACAGACAGTTGACACTAAGAGAACAGACAGTTGACACTAAGAGAACAGACAGTTGACACTAAGAGAACAGACAGTTGACACTAAGAGAACAGACAGTTGACACTAAGAGAACAGATAGTTGACACTAAGAGAACAGATAGTTGACACTAAGAGAACAGACAGTTGACACTAAGAGAACAGATAGTTGACACTAAGAGAACCGACAGTTGACACTAAGAGAACAGATAGTTGACACTAAGAGAACAGATAGTTGACACTAAGAGAACAGACAGTTGACACTAAGAGAACAGACAGTTGACACTAAGAGAACAGACAGTTGACACTAAGAGAACAGACAGTTGACACTAAGAGAACAGACAGTTGACACTAAGAGAACAGACAGTTGACACTAGACAGTTGACACTAAGAGAACAGACAGTTGACACTAAGAGAACAGATAGTTGACACTAAGAGAACAGATAGTTGACACTAAGAGAACATACAGTTGACACTAAGAGAACAGATAGTTGACACTAAGAGAACATACAGTTGACACTAAGAGAACAGACAGTTGACACTAAGAGAACAGACAGTTGACACTAAGAGAACAGACAGTTGACACTAAGAGAACAGATAGTTGACACTAAGAGAACAGACAGTTGACACTAAGAGAACAGACAGTTGACACTAAGAGAACAGACAGTTGACACTAAGAGAACAGACAGTTGACACTAAGAGAACAGACAGTTGACACTAAGAGAACAGACAGTTGACACTAAGAGAACAGATAGTTGACACTAAGAGAACAGATAGTTGACACTAAGAGAACAGATAGTTGACACTAAGAGAACAGATAGTTGACACTAAGAGAACAGACAGTTGACACTAAGGGAACAGACAGTTGACACTAAGAGAACAGACAGTTGACACTAAGGGAACAGACAGTTGACACTAAGAGAACAGACAGTTGACACTAAGGGAACAGACAGTTGACACTAAGAGAACAGACAGTTGACACTAAGAGAACAGATAGTTGACACTAAGAGAACAGATAGTTGACACTAAGAGAACAGACAGTTGACACTAAGAGAACAGACAGTTGACACTAAGGGAACAGACAGTTGACACTAAGAGAACAGACAGTTGACACTAAGAGAACAGATAGTTGACACTAAGAGAACAGATAGTTGACACTAAGAGAACAGATAGTTGACACTAAGAGAACAGATAGTTGACACTAAGAGAACAGATAGTTGACACTAAGAGAACCGACAGTTGACACTAAGAGAACAGATAGTTGACACTAAGAGAACAGATAGTTGACACTAAGAGAACAGACAGTTGACACTAAGAGAACAGATAGTTGACACTAAGAGAACAGACAGTTGACACTAAGAGAACAGACAGTTGACACTAAGAGAACAGATAGTTGACACTAAGAGAACAGACAGTTGACACTAAGACAGTTGACACTAAGAGAACCGACAGTTGACACTAAGAGAACAGATAGTTGACACTAAGAGAACAGATAGTTGACACTAAGAGAACAGACAGTTGACACTAAGAGAACAGATAGTTGCTACTAAAACACAAACAGCTGGTACTAAAACAGCGGACAGCTGGCACTATAGGGTGTCTCTTGAATGACTGTGCATTTTTTGTTGTTGAAATAATTACGCACCTAAATTTTATCTATGTATGACGTAATAGTTCAAGCACCATTTACGTGTTCATTTAAACATCACTTATTCCATTCTTACTGGTGTCTATGTCCTGCAGTGTTAGAGGTGTTTTGGTGATCAGAACTCTCCTGGGGTCACAAATTTCACCAACATTACTTGAGAGCTCAAACAAGCCATTAAGCCAAGGGAAGTAACAGGTAAAATGGCGGAAAGGATTGTTTCTGACTTGAGTTACCTATCTTGATAGAAATTAGGGCACATTTACTAGTATTAGTTGACAATGCATTGTTAAGTAGGATGTTGGTGGAAGTCTGTCTTTGCTTGTCCTTTCATGCTTCTAATTTCTATCAAGATAGGTAACTCATGACAGACATATTCCTGCTTCCATTTTACGTGTTACTTCCCTTGACTTAATGGCTGGCTACATCTAATCTTTTCTACTATATGGAAGTGCGTCAAGGATGTTAAGTAAGACAACAAGAAAAGAGAGGAGAAGAAGATTAAAATGTAGAAGAAGAGGAGGATGAGAAAGAAGAAGAAGAAGAAGGAGAAAGGGAGGAAGGAGCAGCAGAAAAAGTAGAATAGGAGGAGGTGGAGGAAGAAGTAAGAAGAAGAATTCAAAAACATAAACAAAGACAGAAAGTAACAAACAGAACAGGTCGGCCACAGTACAAGACGCACAGGACATAGGCTCCTACCTCAACAAACGTTTCGTCAAGAACATGTTCTGATATATCTTCAGGTATCGTTGAGGCTTCGGAGGTGGACTCGGAGATGCTCCTTCCAGCAACGATATCCTCCAGGGACTGCAGCCTCAAGAACTGCCGCTTCATCCTTCTCCGTTGGTACAACCTCATGGACGAAGATGGAGAGAATGTTGGAGGTGAGTCGTCGAGGATTGCCGAGCTTTCCCTGAGGTCTTGGTTCGTCGGCTGGGACATGTCCCAAACCCTGGACGGCAAGTACTCGCTGGCGTCCTCAAACGGCAGCTCGATACTGGTATTCGAATCCTTGCTGGAAGTCGATTCTCTGCTCGGCGACCTTGACGTTGACCTTACATCCAAGGGCTTGTTCTCATCAATGGAGCAAAGGAACATTCTCCTAGGGCCCAAACTTTGGTTTGGTGTTGAAGGCGGAGTTTCATAACTTTCAAAGCTTTCGGCGCTCTCCAGGACAGGTTCCAAGCTGCTCCCTTGCAGACTTTCGGTCGCTTCCGCTTCTGACGTCTTGATGCAACTTCCGTCCCCACAACTTGACGACTCGATCGCAGCCAAGTCAGTGCCAAAGGTGTCACTGTCATGAGAATCGCACGAGAACGTGACATGATGCTGGGGTTTCCCAGAAGTGCCGCCGTAGATGTTTGACTCACCCTCCAACGAGAACGACCTCACATTATCCTGGTACCGTAAGACTCCTTTGGGCCTGCACTGTTCCTGGGCATCCCTGGAACTTTGGTCCAGAGACAGGTTTTGCCAGGCAGATCTCTGAAGGCGCCTTGATTCGGCCGGAGTCACTCGTTGATTAGATGAAGCGTCATTCCTTACGGGAGAGTCAGTCTCTATGGCTGAAACGTCCTTCCCTTCGTTGCTCGTCGACATGGCTCTTGTCTTAAACACTAAGCACAGAACTACACAAACACATTGAAGCCCCAGGTGGACCTGCCCAACGTTTCTTTAACTCCTCGATCTGAAACTAGAAAACAAAGGTCAAGGTTACATCACAATATTAAAACAATCTAGATCCGGTCTGTTAGAACTCAAGACAAATGATACAAGTGATTGACAAAGGAGGCATTGGAAGACAACTAATAAAATATTGTAAATGCTGAATGGAAGTCACGAATGACGTCATTGCTGTTTGGAAACTAGAACAATACTCGAACTTCGAAATTGTTGACCTGGACATACTTGCTGGGTGGAAACTAGACAATTGTTGAAAGTGTTGAACGAAACCACAAATATATTGGACTTGTCGTCAGACTGAAACGAGATTTTGTATTAAAAATATATAGACTTGTAACAATAAATGAATTGATATCTGCCTTTATAGGCGCCACGCGGTAAACATGGACATAGACATTATAGATGGACACTATAGATATGACCAGCATGGACATAGACATTACATATATGGACAACATGAACATAGACACTATAGACATAGACAACATGGACAACATGGACATAAATAACATGGACATAGACAACATGAACATAGACACTATCGACATGGACATAGATAACATGAACATAGACACTATAGATATAGACAACATGGACAACCACAACTTGAACATAGACAACATCGACATGGACAACAACATTATAGACATAGACAACACGGCAATGGACAACATGGACATAAACAACATGGACATAGACACTACAGACATGGATAACATGGACATAGACAAGACGGACATAGACAAGCCCCACAACTCTGAAACACCCAACAAGAATAACAACCCTTAACAGAACACAGGGCCCAGCGATGTGTCAATAGAGACCGTCTGTAAAAGATGGAGTAGGGAGCGTTAGTTTCTCCATGCATAGATGACGGTATATTGTGAGTTATGATGGATGACGGTATATTGTGAGTTATGATGGATGACGGTATATTGTGAGTTATGATGGATGACGGTACATTGTGAGTTATGATGGATGGCGGTACATTGTGAGTTATGATGGATGACGGTATATTGTGAGTTATGATGGATGACGGTATATTGTGAGTTATGATGGATGACGGTATATTGTGAGTTATGATGGATGACGGTATATTGTGAGTTATGATGGATGACGTTATATTGTGAGTTATGATGGATGACGGTATATTGTGAGTTATGATGGATGACGGTACATTGTGAGTTATGATGGATGACGGTATATAGTGAGTTATGATGAATGAAGGTATATTGTGAGTTATGATGGATGACGGTATATTGTGAGTTATGATGGATGACGTTATATAGTGAGTTATGATGGATGACGGTATATTGTGAGTTATGATGGATGACGGTATATAGAGAGTTATGATGAATGAAGGTATATTGTGAGTTATGATGGATGACGGTATATTGTGAGTTATGTGGATGACGGTACATTGTGAGTTATGATGGATGACGGTACATTGTGAGTTATGATGGATGACGGTACATTGTGAGTTATGATGGATGACGGTATATTGTGAGTTATGATGGATGACGGTATATTGTGAGTTATGATAGATGACGGTATATTGTGAGTTATGATGGATGACGGTATATTGTGAGTTATGATGGATGACGGTACATTGTGAGTTATGATGGATGACGGTACATTGTGAGTTATGATGGATGACGGTACATTGTGAGTTATGATGGATGACGTTATATAGTGAGTTATTATGGATGACGGTATATTGTGAGTTATGATGGATGACGGTATATAGAGAGTTATGATGAATGAAGGTATATTGTGAGTTATGATGGATGACGGTATATTGTGAGTTATGATGGATGACGGTATATAGTGAGTTATGATGAATGAAGGTATATTGTGAGTTATGATGGATGACGGTATATAGAGAGTTATGATGGATGACGGTACTTTGTGAGTTATGATGAATGACAGTATATTGTGAGTTATGATGGATGACGGTATATTGTGAGTTAACATTAAGACAACTAGCACTAAGACAACAGACAACTATCACTGAGACAACAGCTCACTAACACTAAGACAAAAGACAGCTAGCACTAAGACAACAGACAACTAGTACTAAGACTACAGACAACTAGCACTGAGACAACAGACAGCTAGCATTAAGACAACAGACAACTAGCACTAAGACTACAGACAACTGCTACTAAGACAACAGACGACTAGCACTAAGACAACAGACAGCTAGCACGAAGACAACATACAACTGGCACAAAGACAACAGACAACTTGCACTAAGACAACAGACAACTGGAACTAAGACAACAGACAGCTAGCACTAAGACTAGAGACAATTGGCACTAAGACAACAGACAGCTAGCACTAAGACAACAGACAGCTAGCACTAAGACAACAGACAACTAGCACTAAGACAACAGACAGCTAGCACTAAGACAACAGACAACTAGCACTAAGACAACATACAACTGGCACAAAGACAACAGACAACTTGCACTAAGACAACAGACAACTGGAACTAAGACAACAGACAGCTAGCATTAAGACTAGAGACAATTGGCACTAAGACAACAGACAGCTAGCACTAAGACAACAGACAGCTAGCACTAAGACAACAGACAACTGCACTAAGACAACAGATAAATGGCACTAAGAGAATAGACAACAGGCACTAAGAAAACAGATAGCTAGCACTAAGACAACAGACAACTGGAACTAAGACAACAGACAGCTAGCAGTAAGACAACAGACAGCTAGCACTAAGACAACAGACAACTGCACTAAGACAACAGATAACTGCCACTAAGAGAACAGACAACAGGCACTAAGAAAACAGATAGCTAGCACTAAGACAACAGATAAATGGCACTAAGAGAACAGACAACAGGCACTAAGAAAACAGATAGCTAGCACTAAGACAACAGATAACTGCCACTAAGAGAACAGACAACAGGCACTAAGAAAACAGATAGCTAGCACTAAGACAACAGACAACTAGCACTAAGACAACATACAACTGGCACAAAGACAACAGACAGCTAGCACTAAGACAACAGACAGCTAGCACTAAGACAACAGACTGCTAGCACTAAGAAAACAGACAACTGCACTAAGACAACAGATAACTGCCACTAAGAGAACAGACAACAGGCACTAAGAAAACAGATAGCTAGCACTAAGACAACAGATAACTGGCACTAAGAGAACAGACAACAGGCACTAAGAAAACAGATAGCTAGCACTAAGACAACAGACAGCTAGCACAAAGATAAGAGACATTGGCATAAGACAACAGACAACTGGTACTAAGACAACAGTCAAATGGTACTAAGACAACAGACAACTGGCACTAAGAGAACAGACAACTGGCACTAAGACAAAAGACAACTAGCACTAAGACAACAGACAACTGGCACTAAGACAAAAGACAACTAGCACTAAGAGAACAGACAACTGGCACTAAGACAAAAGACAACTAGCACTAAGACAACAGACAACTGGCACTAAGACAACAGACAACTGGCACTAAGACAACAGACAACTAGCACTAAGACAACAGACAACTAACACTAAGACAACAGAGCGCTGGCACTATGAAAACAGACAACTAGCACTAAGACAACAGTCAAATGGTACTAAGACAACAGACAACTGGCACTAAGAGAACAGACAACTGGCACTAAGACAAAAGACAACTAGCACTAAGACAACAGACAACTGGCACTAAGACAAAAGACAACTAGCACTAAGAGAACAGACAACTGGCACTAAGACAAAAGACAACTAGCACTAAGACAACAGACAACTGGCACTAAGACAACAGACAACTGGCACTAAGACAACAGACAACTAGCACTAAGACAACAGACAACTAACACTAAGACAACAGAGAACTGGCACTAAGACAACAGACAACTAGCACTAAGACAACAGACAACTAGCACTAAGACAACAGACAACTACCACTAAGACAACAGACAGCTAGCTCTAAGACAACGAGCGCTAAGACAACAGACAGCTAGCACTAAGACAACTTGCACTAAGACAGCAGACAACTAGCACTAAGACAACAGACAACTAGCACTAAGACAAAAGACAACTAGCACTAAGACAACAGACAACTAGCACTAAGACTGCAGACAACTAGCACTAAGACAACAGACAGCTAGCACTAATACAACAGACAACTAGCACTAAGACAACAGACAACTAGCACTAAGACAAAAGACAACTAGCACTAAGACAACAGACAACTAGCACTAAGACAACAGACAACTAGCACTAAGACAAAAGACAACTAGCACTAAGACTGCAGACAACTAGCACTAAGACAACAGACAACTAGCACTAAGACAACAGACAACTAGCACTAAGACAAAAGACAACTAGCACTATGATAACAGACAACTAGTACTAAGACAACAGACAACTAACACTTAGACAACAGACAACTAGCACTACGACAATAGACAGCTAGTACTAAGACAACAGATAACTAGCACTAAGACAACAGACAACTAGCACTAAGACAACAGAGAACTGGCACTAAGACAACAGACAACTAGCTCTAAGACAACGAGCACTAAGACAACAGACAGCTAGCACTAAGATAACTAGCACTAAGACAGCAGACAACTAGCACTAAGACAACAGACAACTAGCACTAAGACAAAAGACAAGTAGCACTAAGACAACTAGCACTATGATAACAGACAACTAGTACTAAGACAACAGACATCTAACACTTAGACAACAGACAACTAGCACTATGATAACAGACAACTAGTACTAAGACAACAGACAACTAACACTTAGACAACAGACAACTAGCACTACGACAATAGACAGCTAGTACAAAGACAACAGATAACTAGCACTAAGACAACAGACAACTAGCACTAAGACAACAGAGAACTGGCACTAAGACAACAGACAACTAGCTCTAAGACAACGAGCACTAAGACAAAAGACAGCTAGCACTAAGACAACTAGCACTATGACAGCAGACAACTAGCACTAAGACAACAGACAACTAGCACTAAGACAAAAGACAACTAGCACTAAGACAACTAGCACTATGATAACAGACTAGTACTAAGACAACAGACATCTAACACTTAGACAACAGACAACTAGCACTAAGACAACAGACAGCTAGTACTAAGACAACAGATAACTAGCACTAAGACAACAGACAACTAGCACTATGACAACAGAGAACTGGCACTAAGACAACAGACAGCTTGTACTAAGACAACAGACAACTAGCACTAAGACAACAGACAACTTGCACTAAGACAACATACAACTAGCTCTAAGACAACAGACAAATAGCTCTAAGACAACACATAACTAGCACTAAGACAACTTGCACTAAGACAACAGACAACTACCACTAAGACAACAGACAACTAGCACTAAGACAACAGACAACTAACACTAAGACAACAGACAACTAGCACTAAGTCAGCAGACAACTAGCACTAAGACACCAAACAAACAGCACTAAGCCAACAGACAACTGGCACTAAGACAGCAGATAACTGGCACTAAGACAACAGATAACTGGCACTAAGACAACAAATAACTGGCACTAAGACAACAGATAACTGGCACTAAGACAACAGATAACTGGCACTAAGACAACAGATAACTGGCACTAAGACAACAGACAACTGGCACTAAGGCAACAGATAACTGGCACTAAGACAACAGATAACTGGCACTAAGACAACAGATAACTGGCACTAAGACAACAGATAACTGGCACTAAGACAACAGATAACTAGCACTAAGACAACAGATAACTGGCACTAAGACAACAAATAACTGGCACTAAGACAACAGACAGCTGGCACTAAGACAACAAATAACTGGCACTAAGACAACAGATAACTGGCACTAAGACAACAAATAACTGGCACTAAGACAACAAATAACTGGCACTAAGACAACAGACAGCTGGCACTAAGACAACAAATAACTGGCACTAAGACAACAAATAACTGGCACTAAGATAACAGATAACTGGCACTAAGACAACAAATAACTGGCACTAAGACAACAAATAACTGGCACTAAGATAACAGATAACTGACACTAAGACAACAAATAACTGGCACTAAGATAACAGATAACTGGCACTAAGATAACAAATAACTGGCACTAAGACAACAGACAGCTGGCACTAAGATAACAAATAACTGGCACTAAGACAACAGATAACTGGCACTAAGATAACAAATAACTGGCACTAAGATAACAGATAACTGGCACTAAGACAACAAATAACTGGCACTAAGACAACAAATAACTGGCACTAAGATAACAGATAACTGGCACTAAGATAACAAATAACTGGCACTAAGACAACAGACAGCTGGCACTAAGATAACAGATAACTGGCACTAAGATAACAGATAACTGGCACTAAGATAACAAATAACTGGCACTAAGATAACAAATAACTGGCACTAAGACAACAGACAGCTGGCACTAAGATAACAGATAACTGGCACTAAGATAACAAATAACTGGCACTAAGATAACAAATAACTGGCACTAAGACAACAGACAGCTGGCACTAAGATAACAGATAACTGGCACTAAGATAACAAATAACTGGCACTAAGATAACAAATAACTGGCACTAAGACAACAGACAGCTGGCACTAAGATAACAGATAACTGGCACTAAGATAACAGATAACTGGCACTAAGACAACAAATAACTGGCACTAAGATAACAGATAACTGGCACTAAGACAACAGACAGCTGGCACTAAGATAACAGATAACTGGCACTAAGATAACAGATAACTGGCACTAAGACAACAAATAACTGGCACTAAGATAACAGATAACTGGCACTAAGATAACAAATAACTGGCACTAAGACAACAGACAGCTGGCACTAAGATAACAAATAACTGGCACTAAGACAACGGACAGCTGGCACTAAGATAACAGATAACTGGCACTAAGATAACAGATAACTGGCACTAAGACAAAAGACAACTAGCACTAAGACAACAGACAACTAGCACTAAGACAACAGACAACTAGCACTAAGACAAAAGACAACTAGCACTAAGACTGCAGACAACTAGCACTAAGACAACAGACAACTAGCACTAAGACAACAGACAACTAGCACTAAGACAAAAGACAACTAGCACTATGATAACAGACAACTAGTACTAAGACAACAGACAACTAACACTTAGACAACAGACAACTAGCACTACGACAATAGACAGCTAGTACTAAGACAACAGATAACTAGCACTAAGACAACAGACAACTAGCACTAAGACAACAGAGAACTGGCACTAAGACAACAGACAACTAGCTCTAAGACAACGAGCACTAAGACAACAGACAGCTAGCACTAAGATAACTAGCACTAAGACAGCAGACAACTAGCACTAAGACAACAGACAACTAGCACTAAGACAAAAG
Source organism: Megaustenia siamemsis (assembly GCA_032433765.1). Classification (NCBI taxonomy): domain Eukaryota; kingdom Metazoa; phylum Mollusca; class Gastropoda; order Stylommatophora; family Ariophantidae; genus Megaustenia; species Megaustenia siamemsis. Next base: position 78,188,583 of record JAVIAB010000160.1, on the reverse strand, counting down.
ACAAGTAGCACTAAGACAACTAGCACTATGATAACAGACAACTAGTACTAAGACAACAGACATCTAACACTTAGACAACAGACAACTAGCACTATGATAACAGACAACTAGTACTAAGACAACAGACAACTAACACTTAGACAACAGACAACTAGCACTACGACAATAGACAGCTAGTAAAAAGACAACAGATAACTAGCACTAAGACAACAGACAACTAGCACTAAGACAACAGAGAACTGGCACTAAGACAACAGACAACTAGCTCTAAGACAACGAGCACTAAGACAACAGACAGCTAGCACTAAGACAACTAGCACTATGACAGCAGACAACTAGCACTAAGACAACAGACAACTAGCACTAAGACAAAAGACAACTAGCACTAAGACAACTAGCACTATGATAACAGACAACTAGTACTAAGACAACATACATCTAACACTTAGACAACAGACAACTAGCACTAAGACAACAGACAGCTAGTACTAAGACAACAGATAACTAGCACTAAGACAACAGACAACTAGCACTATGACAACAGAGAACTGGCACTAAGACAACAGACAGCTTGTACTAAGACAACAGACAACTAGCACTAAGACAACAGACAACTTGCACTAAGACAACATACAACTAGCTCTAAGACAACAGACAAATAGCTCTAAGACAACACATAACTAGCACTAAGACAACTTGCACTAAGACAACAGACAACTACCACTAAGACAACAGACAACTAGCACTAAGACAACAGACAACTAACACTAAGACAACAGACAACTAGCACTAAGTCAGCAGACAACTAGCACTAAGACACCAAACAAACAGCACTAAGCCAACAGACAACTGGCACTAAGACAACAGATAACTGGCACTAAGACAACAAATAACTGGCACTAAGACAACAGATAACTGGCACTAAGACAACAAATAACTGGCACTAAGACAACAGATAACTGGCACTAAGACAACAGACAACTGGCACTAAGATAACAGATAACTGGCACTAAGACAACAGATAACTGGCACTAAGACAACAGATAACTGGCACTAAGACAACAGATAACTGGCACTAAGACAACAAATAACTGGCACTAAGACAACAAATAACTGGCACTAAGACAACAGATAACTGGCACTAAGACAACAGACAGCTGGCACTAAGACAACAAATAACTGGCACTAAGACAACAGATAACTGGCACTAAGACAACAAATAACTGGCACTAAGACAACAGATAACTGGCACTAAGACAACAAATAACTGGCACTAAGACAACAGATAACTGGCACTAAGACAGCAGATAACTGGCACTAAGACAACAGATAACTGGCACTAAGACAACAAATAACTGGCACTAAGACAACAAATAACTGGCACTAAGACAACAGATAACTGGCACTAAGACAACAGACAGCTGGCACTAAGACAACAGATAACTGGCACTAAGACAACAGATAACTGGCACTAAGACAACAAATAACTGGCACTAAGACAACAGATAACTGGCACTAAGACAACAAATAACTGGCACTAAGACAACAGATAACTGGCACTAAGACAACAGATAACTGGCACTAAGACAACAAATAACTGGCACTAAGACAACAGACAGCTGGCACTAAGACAACAGATAACTGGCACTAAGACAACAGATAACTGGCACTAAGACAACAGATAACTGGCACTAAGACAACAAATAACTGGCACTAAGACAACAAATAACTGGCACTAAGACAACAGATAACTGGCACTAAGACAACAGACAGCTGGCACTAAGACAACAAATAACTGGCACTAAGACAACAAATAACTGGCACTAAGACAACAGACAGCTGGCACTAAGACAACAAATAACTGGCACTAAGACAACAGATAACTGGCACTAAGACAACAAATAACTGGCACTAAGACAACAGATAACTGGCACTAAGATAACAGATAACTGGCACTAAGACAACAGATAACTGGCACTAAGATAACAGATAACTGGCACTAAGACAACAGACAGCTGGCACTAAGACAACAAATAACTGGCACTAAGACAACAAATAACTGGCACTAAGATAACAGATAACTGGCACTAAGATAACAGATAACTGGCACTAAGATAACAAATAACTGGCACTAAGACAACAGACAGCTGGCACTAAGATAACAAATAACTGGCACTAAGACAACAGATAACTGGCACTAAGATAACAAATAACTGGCACTAAGATAACAAATAACTGGCACTAAGATAACAAATAACTGGCACTAAGATAACAAATAACTGGCACTAAGATAACAAATAACTGGCACTAAGATAACAAATAACTGGCACTAAGATAACAGATAACTGGCACTAAGACAACAGATAACTGGCACTAAGACAACAGACAGCTGGCACTAAGATAACAGATAACTGGCACTAAGACAACAGATAACTGGCACTAAGATAACAAATAACTGGCACTAAGACAACAGATAACTGGCACTAAGATAACAAATAACTGGCACTAAGATAACAAATAACTGGCACTAAGATAACAAATAACTGGCACTAAGATAACAAATAACTGGCACTAAGATAACAAATAACTGGCACTAAGACAACAGACAGCTGGCACTAAGATAACAGATAACTGGCACTAAGATAACAAATAACTGGCACTAAGATAACAAATAACTGGCACTAAGACAACAGACAGCTGGCACTAAGATAACAGATAACTGGCACTAAGATAACAGATAACTGGCACTAAGACAACAGACAGCTGGCACTAAGATAACAGATAACTGGCACTAAGATAACAGATAACTGGCACTAAGATAACAGATAACTGGCACTAAGACAACAGACAGCTGGCACTAAGATAACAGATAACTGGCACTAAGACAACAGACAGCTGGCACTAAGATAACAGATAACTGGCACTAAGATAACAGATAACTGGCACTAAGATAACAAATAACTGGCACTAAGATAACAGATAACTGGCACTAAGATAACAAATAACTGGCACTAAGATAACAAATAACTGGCACTAAGACAACAGACAGCTGGCACTAAGATAACAAATAACTGGCACTAAGACAACAGACAGCTGGCACTAAGACAACAGACAGCTGGCACTAAGACAACAGACAGCTGGCACTAAGACAACAGACAGCTGGCACTAAGACAACAGACAGCTGGCACTAAGACAACAGACAGCTGGCACTAAGACAACAGACAGCTGGCACTAAGATAACAAATAACTGGCACTAAGACAACAGACAGCTGGCACTAATATAACAAATAACTGGCACTAAGACAACAGACAGCTGGCACTAAGACAACAGACAGCTGGCACTAAGACAACAGACAGCTGGCACTAAGATAACAAATAACTGGCACTAAGACAACAGACAGCTGGCACTAAGATAACAAATAACTGGCACTAAGACAACAGACAGCTGGCACTAAGACAACAGACAGCTGGCACTAAGATAACAAATAACTGGCACTAAGACAACAGACAGCTGGCACTAAGATAACAAATAACTGGCACTAAGACAACAGACAGCTGGCACTAAGACAACAGACAGCTGGCACTAAGACAACAGACAGCTGGCACTAAGACAACAGACAGCTGGCACTAAGACAACAGACAGCTGGCACTAAGACAACAGACAGCTGGCACTAAGACAACAGACAGCTGGCACTAAGACAACAGACAGCTGGCACTAAGACAACAGACAGCTGGCACTAAGACAACAGACAGCTGGCACTAAGACAACAGACAGCTGGCACTAAGAAAACAGACAGCTGGCACTAAGACAACAGACAGCTGGCACTAAGACAACAGACAGCTGGCACTAAGATAACAAATAACTGGCACTAAGACAACAGACAGCTGGCACTAAGATAACAAATAACTGGCACTAAGACAACAGACAGCTGGCACTAAGATAACAAATAACTGGCACTAAGACAACAGACAGCTGGCACTAAGACAACAGACAGCTGGCACTAAGACAACAGACAGCTGGCACTAAGACAACAGACAGCTGGCACTAAGACAACAGACAGCTGGCACTAAGACAACAGACAGCTGGCACTAAGACAACAGACAGCTGGCACTAAGACAACAGACAGCTGGCACTAAGACAACAGACAGCTGGCACTAAGACAACAGACAGCTGGCACTAAGACAACAGACAGCTGGCACTAAGACAACAGACAGCTGGCACTAAGACAACAGACAGCTGGCACTAAGACAACAGATAACTGGTAAGCTCAAGAGGGAGAGAAAATATAGTAAGCGGATAATTATGTGCATAAATGTTACCGCCGGCAGGTAGAGTACTTCCTGTCGATATCGCCATGCTGGCTACCGCCTCCATTTGTTCTCTCCTTGCTTTCATCAAAGGATCTTCCCACTCTGCGGCACGTGCATCGTTTCCTTTAACCAGCGATCCAACTTTAGTAAACAAACCCAAACCGGCACGTGCATCGTTTCCTTTAACCAGCGATCCAACTTTAGTAAACAAACCCAAACCGGCACGTGCATCGTTTCCTTTAACCAGCGATCCAACTTTAGTAAACAAACCCAAACCGGCACGTGCATCGTTTCCTTTAACCAGCGATCCAACTTTAGTAAACAAACCCAAACCGTCACGTGCATCGTTTCCTTTAACCAGCGATCCAACTTTAGTAAACAAACCCAAACCGTCACGTGCATCGTTTCCTTTAACCAGCGATCCAAATTTAGTAAACAAACCCAAACCGTCACGTGCATCGTTTCCTTTAACCAGCGATCCAACTTTAGTAAACAAACCCAAACCGGCACGTGCATCGTTTCCTTTAACCAGCGATCCAAATTTAGTAAACAAACCCAAACCGTCACGTGCATCGTTTCCTTTAACCAGCGATCCAACTTTAGTAAACAAACCCAAACCGGCACGTGCATCGTTTCCTTTAACCAGCGATCCAACTTTAGTAAACAAACGCAAACCGGCACGTGCATCGTTTCCTTTAACCAGCGATCCAACTTTAGTAAACAAACCCAAACCGGCACGTGCCCGCAGAAATAATAACCGCTTCGTCTTGGTCACTACAGGGAAGGGGAGGCACCACAAACACCCGACGAAGAACAAAGATAGACACGTCGGGTAGGTCAAACTTGGGGCACACTGGGAAGAAAGATGTGTACTCTAGTGTCTGGTTCTCGCGGCAAGGCGCTGAGGAGTACTGGTTCGATCCTGCTCCGGATCGTCTATTGTTCCTTGTTTATTGTCTGTTGTTGATTATTTCTGATCTTCTTTCCCTGTGTTGTGGACATTCCGCGTCACGTGAGATTATTTCTGATCTTCTTTCCCTGTGTTGTGGACATACCGCTTCACGTGAGATTATTTCTGATCTTCTTTCCCTGTGTTGTGGACATACCGCGTCACGTGAGATTATTTCTGATCTTCTTTCCCTGTGTTGTGGACATACCGCGTCACGTGAGATTATTTCTGATCTTCTTTCCCAGTGTTGTGGACATACCGCGTCACGTGAGATTATTTCTGATCTTCTTTCCCAGTGTTGTGGACATACCGCTTCACGTGAGATTATTTCTGATCTTCTTTCCCAGTGTTGTGGACATACCGCGTCACGTGAGATTATTTCTGATCTTCTTTCCCAGTGTTGTGGACATACCGCGTCACGTGAGATTATTTCTGATCTTCTTTCCCAGTGTTGTGGACATACCGCTTCACGTGAGATTATTTCTGATCTTCTTTCCCAGTGTTGTGGACATACCGCTTCACGTGAGATTATTTCTGATCTTCTTTCCCAGTGTTGTGGACATACCGCGTCACGTGAGATTATTTCTGATCTTCTTTCCCAGTGTTGTGGACATACCGCGTCACGTGAGATTATCCGAAGAAAGATCATCAGTATGGGAAATAGGGACATTGAGTTATTTCCCTTGAAGGCGGTACTGATGGAAGTGACTACATTGTTGATCTATTGCCGACGAGAACAAAGGATGAGGTTTAGTCATGCTCTTTACTTTGTGTGATTCTAGATCTACCCGTAGACTTGGCCTCCAAGACCGTTTAATAAATTGGATATCTCAATACCTACAAGACAGAACGTCAGAGTACAAGTACATGGACAACTAAGTAAGAAAGTCAGAATCGAACAAGGTGTCCCACAAGGTGGAGTCCTATCCCCAACGCTCTTTTTAATCTTCATAAATGACATCATAATGGACATTCCAACCAGAATACACTCAGCAATGTACGCAGATGACCTGACAATATGGGCACGTGAAGAATCTATGTCACTGGCTAGCTCCAGAATGCAAGATGCCCTAGGAACTTGAACAATGGACGAACACCTGGTTACTACTAATTAACGGAAAAAAAAACTACACACACAATTTTCAGCCTATCAAGAAACACACTCTCTGCAAAATTGAAGATAAAAGACCATACACTCCCTATTGACCAAAACCCAACATATCTTGGCGTCACTATGGATAGCAGAATGACATGGATAAATCAGATAGACAAAGCAAACAAAAGAACAAGAAAACGAACAGATATTATGAAGAAATTGACAGGAACGGACTGGGGAGCAGACATCAATATCTTGAAACGACTATACATAGGAAGAGTCAGACCAGTCCTAGAGTATGGAGTCACAGCCTGGGCTACAGCTTCCAAATCACAGCTTAACAAAATTAACAGAACACAGAACCAGGCTGCCCGTATCATCACTGGTGCTATGAAATCTACACCTATCAAGACTCTAGAAACAGTAACAGGTTTACAACCCTTATATGACAGACAGGTCACTAAAGTATTGCAACAAACGGAGAAATATAGAAGGCTCATTAGCCACCCCATGCACCAAAGAATAACTGGTTTCGGAAAAGGAATACTTAAGAGGAGCCACTTCGCTGCAATCTCCAAAGAACTGACAACTAGTGACTCAGTACTGTCCCAAACAATGCTGAAACCCATAAGCCCATCTGATATGACTCCTCATGGGAAACACAAAATACCAGAACTTAAGGAAGACATAATAGGAATCATCAAAAAAGGCACCAAAACAGACACACAGAGAAAACACATAGCAGAAAAACACACAAACGACATCTACCCACAGGACTCCTGGTCATACATATACACAGATGGCTCTGTTACACATGTCACCAGAAATGGAGGTGGAGGTGTGTTCTTGAGGCTGAATAACCAGGAAGAGATCACCAAGTCAATAGCTACTGGGAAATTCTCAAACAATTATAAAGCAGAAACTGAAGCCCTCAAAGACGCTGCAAAACTGGCTATCCAACACAAAAATAACATGCACAAGAAATTGGTGATACTGACTGATGCACTGTCAGTCCTAACAGCTCTAAAAACCCCCAGGAACAGTGAGCTAGATGACATGAGAACAACCATATACCAACTGTGCAATAACTTCCAGACAGTGGTCATCCAGAAGATACCATCACACTGTAATATACACGGGAACGACCGCGCAGACAAATTAACTAAAGAGGGAGGGAGATTACCACAGTAGAACCATCTGGTCAGTTACAACGAAGCCAAATCCAATATCGAAGGCCAGTACCATGAAAAATGGAAACAAGAACCACCAAAAGTATAACGAGAAAGATGGATACCTCCAACTATCAAGGAGGGATCAAGTCATCATACTTCACCTACGCACTGGCCACAATAGAATGAGAAACCACATGTTCACCAAATTCAAAATAGGTACAACCAGACAATGCCACTGTACACTGGACAATATGACTACAAAACATGTTCTACAGGATTGCCCCCAGTACACAGACCTGAGAAGGACAATGTGGTCCACACCCACCTCCCTGGAAGAGAAACTATATGGGGCAACCGAATCACTTAGACAGACAGCTGCTTTCAAAAGAGAGTCCGGAGTCCTAGTCTGAATGAGCCATGATCTCAGAAGAGGAAGAGTAGGATCTAGCCGTCTGTTCACCATAATTCTATACTGACAGCGTCGAGGCGATAATGGAGCGTCCTTGACATAACTGTGCGGCTTATTTTATACGTAATGGCTTGTTCAACGTTTCGTATTTTCTTGATCCATCGTTTGAGACGTCTTCCTGACCTCACATTCATCATTTACTGTTGTGCAAGTCTTTCTTTTCGTGTCAAGAGTGATGTGGCTAGTGCAATGATCTACTTAGGACAAGGTGGAAAAAGTTGAAGAGAAAGTTATTCCATTTATTTCCTACATAATGACCTGTGCGACGTTCACCTCGCTATTCCGTCTACTTTCTCCATAATAACGTGTGCGACGTTCACTTCGCTATTCCGTATACTTTCTCCATAATAACGTGTGCGACGTTCACTTCTACTACATCTACTTTCTCCATAATAACGTGTGCGACGTTCACTTCGCTATTACATCTACTTTCTCCATAATAACGTGTGCGACGTTCACTTCTACTACATCTACTTTCTCCATAATAATGTGTGCGACGTTCACTTCGCTATTCCGTCTACTTTCTCTTTAATAACGTGTGCGACGTTCACTTCGCTATTACATCTACTTTTCTACGGGACAAGCAGTATAATGTCACCAGCCCTGAGCCAACCAATGCTGCCCTCAAACTGACTAATACTGACGTCATGAGGGATTCGCAGAAGCACAAGAAGACCTTTATTTTCATTTCACTTTTCTCATTAAATTCGTTGTTTTCGTTCACATGAAATCCTTATTCAAATAATTGATGAACCAGTCTCTCTATCTCTCTCTCTCTCTCTCTCTCTCACTCTCTCTCACTCTCTCTCTCTCTCTCTCTCTCTCTCTATCTCTCTCTCTCGTCTCGTCCATGTTTGTGTCTCATCAGTTCAACTCATCGCACTCACTTGAACTTCTCTGTTTAACAAGCTAGACTCCCACCTCTTGATATATTCTCAACCTTACTCCCATCTGTTGATATATTCTCAACCTTACTCCCACCTCTTGATATATTCTCAACCTTACTCCCATCTGTTGATATATTCTCAACCTTACTCCCACCTCTTGATATATTCTCAACCTTACTCCCATCTGTTGATATATTCTCAACCTTACTCCCATCTGTTGATATATTCTCAACCTTACTCCCATCTGTTGATATATTCTCAACCTTACTCCCATCTGTTGATATATTCTCCACCTTACTCCCATCTGTTGATATATTCTCAACCTTACTCCCATCTGTTGATATATTCTCAACCTTACTCCCATCTGTTAATATATTCTCAACCTTACTCCCATCTGTTAATATATTCTCAACCTTACTCCCATCTGTTAATATATTCTCAACCTTACTCCCATCTGTTGATATATTCTCAACTTTACTCCCATCTGTTGATATATTCTCAACCTTACTCCCATCTGTTAATATATTCTCAACCTTACTCCCATCTGTTGATATATTCTCCACCTTACTCCCACCTGTTGATATATTCTCAACCTTACTCCCACCTGTTGATATATTCGCAACCTTACTCCCACCTGTTAATATATTCGCAACCTTACTCCCACCTGTTAATATATTCTCAACCTTGCTCCCACCTGTTGATATATTCTCAACCTTACTCCCACCTGTTGATATATTCTCCACCTTACTCCCACCTGTCCATATATTCTCAACCTTACTCCCACCTGTTCATATATTCTCAACCTTACTCCCATCTGTTAATATATTCTCAACCTTACTCCCATCTGTTGATATATTCTCAACCTTACTCCCATCTGTTGATATATTCTCCACCTTACTCCCATCTGTTAATATATTCTCAACCTTACTCCAATCTGTTAATATATTCGCAACCTTACTCCCACCTGTTGATATATTCTCAACCTTACTCCCACCTGTTAATATATTCTCAACCTTACTCCCATCTGTTGATATATTCTCCACCTTACTCCCACCTGTTGATATATTCTCAACCTTACTCCAACCTGTTGATATATTCTCAACCTTACTCCCACCTGTTCATATATTCTCAACCTTACTCCCACCTGTTGATATATTCTCAACCTTACTCCCACCTGTTGAAATATTCGCAACCTTACTCCCACCTGTTGATATATTCTCAACCTTACTCCCACCTGTTGATATATTCTCAACCTTACTCCCACCTGTTGATATATTCTCAACCTTACTCCCACCTGTTGATATATTCTCAACCTTACTCCCACCTGTTGATATATTCTCAACCTTACTCCCACCTGTTGATATATTCTCAACCTTACTCACATCTGTTGATATATTCTCAACCTTACTCCCATCTGTTAATATATTCTCAACCTTACTCCCATCTGTTGATATATTCTCAACCTTACTCCCATCTGTTAATATATTCTCAACCTTACTCCCATCTGTTAATATATTCTCAACCTTACTCCCATCTGTTAATATATTCTCAACCTTACTCCCATCTGTTAATATATTCTCAACCTTACTCCCATCTGTTAATATATTCTCAACCTTACTCCCATCTGTTAATATATTCTCAACCTTACTCCCATCTGTTAATATATTCTCAACTTTACTCCCATCTGTTAATATATTCTCAACCTTACTCCCATCTGTTAATATATTCTCAACCTTACTCCCATCTGTTGATATATTCTCCACCTTACTCCCACCTGTTGATATATTCTCAACCTTACTCCCACCTGTTGATATATTCGCAACCTTACTCCCACCTGTTAATATATTCGCAACCTTACTCCCACCTGTTAATATATTCTCAACCTTGCTCCCACCTGTTGATATATTCTCAACCTTGCTCCCACCTGTTGATATATTCTCAACCTTACTCCCACCTGTTGATATATTCTCCACCTTACTCCCACCTGTTGATATATTCACAACCTTACTCCCACCTGTCCATATATTCTCAACCTTACTCCCACCTGTTCATATATTCTCAACCTTACTCCCATCCGTTAATATATTCTCAACCTTACTCCCATCTGTTAATATATTCTCAACCTTACTCCCATCTGTTGATATATTCTCCACCTTACTCCATCTGTTAATATATTCTCAACCTTACTCCCATCTGTTAATATATTCGCAACCTTACTCCCACCTGTTGATAAATTCTCAACCTTACTCCCACCTGTTAATATATTCTCAACCTTACTCCCATCTGTTGATATATTCTCCACCTTACTCCCACCTGTTGATATATTCTCAACCTTACTCCAACCTGTTGATATATTCTCAACCTTACTCCCACCTGTTGATATATTCTCAACCTTACTCCCACCTGTTGATATATTCTCAACCTTACTCCCACCTGTTGAAATATTCGCAACCTTACTCCCACCTGTTGATATATTCTCAACCTTACTCCCACCTGTTGATATATTCTCAACCTTACTCCCACCTATTGATATATTCTCACCTTACTCCCACCTGTTGATATATTCTCAACCTTACTCCCACCTGTTGATATATTCTCAACCTTACTCCCACCTGTTGATATATTCTCAACCTTACTCCCACCTGTTCATATATTCTCAACCTTACTCCCATCTGTTCATATATTCTAAACCTTACTCCCATCTGTTGATATATTCTCCACCTTACTCCCAACTGTTGATATATTCTCAACCTTACTCCCATCTGTTGATATATTCTCCACCTTACTCCCACCTGTTGATATATTCTCAACCTTACTCCCATCTGTTGATATATTCTCAACCTTACTCCCATCTGTTAATATATTCTCAACTTTACTCCCATCTGTTAATATATTCTCAACCTTACTCCCATCTGTTAATATATTCTCAACCTTACTCCCATCTGTTGATATATTCTCCACCTTACTCCCACCTGTTGATATATTCTCAACCTTACTCCTACCTGTTGATATATTATCCACCTTACTCCTACCTGTTAATGTATTGTCAACCTTACTCCCACCTGTTGATATATTATCCACCTTACTCCCACCTGTTGATATATTCTCCACCTTACTCCCACCTGTTGATATATTCTCCACCTTACTCCCACCTGTTGATATATTCTCAACCTTACTCCCACCTGTTGATATATTCTCAACCTTACTCCCACCTGTTGATATATTCTCCACCTTACTCCCACCTGTTGATATATTCTCCACCTTACTCCCACCTGTTGATATATTCTCCACCTTACTCCCACCTGTTGATATATTCTCCACCTTACTCCCACCTGTTGATATATTCTCAACCTTACTCCCACCTGTTCATATATTATCCACCTTACTCCCACCTGTTGATATATATCCACCTTACTCCCACCTGTTGATATATTCTCCACCTTACTCCCACCTGTTGATATATTCTCCACCTTACTCCCACCTGTTGATATATTCTCCACCTTACTCCCACCTGTTGATATATTCTCCACCTTACTCCCACCTGTTGATATATTCTCCTCCTTACTCCCACCTCTTGATTTATTCTCCACCTTACTCCCACCTGTTGATATATTCTCTACCTTACTCCCACCTGTTGATACAGTGTATATTCTCCACCTTACTCCCACCTGTTGATATATTCTCCACCTTACTCCCACCTGTTGATATATTCTCCACCTTACTCCCACCTGTTGATATATTCTCCACCTTACTCCCACCTGTTGATATATTCTCCACCTTACTCCCACCTGTTGATATATTCTCCACCTTACTCCCACCTGTTGATATATTCTCCACCTTACTCCCACCTGTTGATATATTCTCCACCTTACTCCCACCTGTTGATATATTCTCAACCTTACTCCCACCTGTTGATATATTCTCAACCTTACTCCCACCTGTTGATATATTCTCAACCTTACTCCCACCTGTTGAAATATTCACAACCTTACTCCCACCTGTTGATATATTCTCAACACCACTGTGTCTACCAGCCCTGGTTGCCAGCTGGTTGCCCCAGAAATCACCGTACATATCGACACCCATTAGCGAGCGACGACCCTCTATGATTACACAACTTATTAGTCTCTAATTTATTATCTAATCGATTTCTGATTGGCCAATATTGCAGTCATATGTTTTTTAAAGGACAAGTAGACATTTATTTTAAACGGGAAAATAGTGACATTTTTCTAGTGCGGCAGGAAAAAAGTAAGATTTTTTTAATGCGACGGGGCAAAAGTGCGATTTTTCTAGCGCGACGGGACAAAAGTGAGATTTTTTAATGCGACGGGACAAAAGTGCGATTTTTCTAGTGCGACGGGACAAAAGTGAGATTTTTTAATGCGACGGGACAAAAGTGCGATTTTTCTAGCGCGACGGGACAAAAGTGAGATTTTTTAATGTGACGGGACAAAAATGCAATTTTTCTAGTGCGGCGGAGAAAAGTGAGACTTTTCTAGTGCGACGGGACAAAAGTGAGACTTTTCTAGTGCGACGGGACAAAAGATAGATAGCGCGACGGGACGGTAGGGACTGTTCCATTCTAAACAGAGAGCAGGTGTGGTCAGTTACATTAACATGGACACAGTAGGATAGTCAGTTACATTAACATGGACACAGTAGGATGGTCAGTTACATTAACATGGACACAGTAGGATAGTCAGTTACATTAACATGGACACAGTAGGATGGTCAGTTACATTAACATGGACACAGTAGGATGGTCAGTTACATTAACATGGACACAGTAGGATGGTCAGTTACATTAACATCGACACAGTAGGATGGTCAGTTACATTAACATGGACACACTAGGATGGTCAGTTACATTAACATGGACACAGTAGGATGGTCAGTTACATTAACATGGACACAGTAGGATGGTCATTTACATTAACATGGACACAGTAGGATGGTCAGTTACATTAACATGGACACACTAGGATGGTCAGTTACATTAACATGGACACAGTAGGATGGTCAGTTACATTAACATGGACACACTAGGATGGTCAGTTACATGAACATGGACACACTAGGATGGTCAGTTACATTAACATGGACACAGTAGGATGGTCAGTTACATTAACATGGACACAGTAGGATGGTCAGTTACATTAACATGGACGCAGTAGGATGGTCAGTTACATTAACATGGACACAGTAGGATGGTCAGTTACATTAACATGGACACAGTAGGATGGTCAGTTACATTAACATGGACACAGTAGGATGGTCAGTTACATTAACATGGACACAGTAGGATGGTCAGTTACATTAACATGGACACAGTAGGATGGTCAGTTACATTAACATGGACACAGTAGGATGGTCAGTTACATTAACATGGACACAGTAGGATGGTCAGTTACATTAACATGGACACAGTAGATGGTCAGTTACATTAACATGGACACAGTGGGATGGTCAGTTACATTAACATGGACACAGTAGGATGGTCAGTTACATTAACATGGACACAGTAGGATGGTCAGTTACATTAACATGGACACAGTAGGATGGTCAGTTACATTAACATGGACACAGTAGGTATGAGACCGAGAGAAACGCGTCATCATATGTACCATGCAGGGCGACACTGTTTTGGTAAGTTGTAATGGCTAACTGGGAGGTGGGCGAAATATCACAAGTCTGGATCGATTGATGTCGGCGAAATATCACAAGTCTGGATCGATTGATGTCGTCGAAATATCACAAGTCTGGATCGATTGATGTCGTCGAAATATCACAAGTCTGGATCGATTGATGTCCTCGAAATATCACAAGTCTGGATCGATTGATGTCGTCGATGTTCGTACATCCGGTATCGATGACTTCCACGCTGACATCTTTCTATGTTATAGTGACCCGGATGTGGCATGTCTGTCCAATAGAAATCGTTATACTGACGCTGCAATGAGAGCATAGGATGGTTTGTCTATTGTCTGCCGAGGAGAACTTTGTTGTAATTGAGTTTCGTTTGCAAAGTGATCGATTGGGAACAGCGACATTGATTTCTTAGAACCAGCATGAAGTTCAGCAGTCTTGCTGCTCCAGCCATATCAGCGATTGGTATAAAAGTGCTTTCTCAGATATCAGCATCTTTACTGCTGTACTTTGTCTAATATCAGGATTGATATAACTTTACTTTGTTTAATATCAGGATTGATATAACTTTACTTTGTCTAATATCAGGACTGATACAACTATTATTTGTCTAATATAAGGACTGATACAACTATTATTTGTCTAATATCAGGACTGATACAACTATTATTTGTCTAATATCAGGACTTATACAACTATTATTTGTCTAATATCAGAATTGATATAACTGTACTTTGTCTAATATCAGGATTAATATAACTTTACTTTACACAGCCATCAACAAATGCAGGATAAAATGAACATACTTGATGAGAGATCACAACAGCTAGGACTGAAGATTAATAGAGATAAGACCAACATTATGAGAATTAATACAGTTGGCAATAACCAAATAAAACTAGGATAATTACCTCTATTAGACGTACAATCTTACATATATCTGGGCAGTAATATAGATAAAGAGGGAGGAACAGAAAATGATACCAAAATAAGGATATCAAAAAGCAAGAGGAGCTTTCATTGCACTGGGAAACATATGGAAATCCAAAGAAATTAGGTTAAATACAAAAATAAAAATTTTCAACTCAAATGTTAAGTCGGTCCTATTATATGGCTGTGAAACATGGAGAACAGCAAAATTAACAATCACGAAGATACAGACTTTCATTAATGGACGCTTACGCAGAATAAAAGGATGGAAATGGAAGGACAAAATCACAAACATAGAATTATGGAAATGTACCAGTCAAACACCAGTGTGGATAAAGAGATACATCGAAGAAGATGGCGCTGGATAGGACACACACTACGGAAGCCAACTGAGAGTATTACACAACAGGCCCTTTTTTGGAATCCCCAGGGGAAAAGACAAAGAGGAAGACCAAGGAATTCTTGGAAAAGACAGATAGAAGCAGAGATGAAGATGATGGGGAAGACATGGAATGATCTTAAAAGAATGGCAAAAAACAGAACGACTTGGAAAGTGTTTGTTGAAGACCTATGCTCCACTGGGAGCTGAAGAGGTAGAAGAAGAAGAAGCTAACTTTACTTTGTTTAATATCCTGGTACAAGTGTATTTTGTCTAATATCAGGACTGATACAACTATACTTTGTTTAATATCAGGATTGATACAAATGTACTTTGTCTAATATCAGGATTGATACATGTACTTTGTTTAATATCAGGATTGATACAAATGTACTTTGTCTAATATCAGGATTGATACATGTACTATGTCTAATATCAGGATTGATACATGTACTTTGTTTAATATCAGGATTGATACAAATGTACTTTGTCTAATATCAGGATTGATACAAATGTACTTTGTCTAATATCAGGATTGATACATGTACTTTGTTTAATATCAGGATTGATACAAATGTACTTTGTCTAATATCAGGATTGATACATGTACTATGTCTAATATCAGGATTGCTACAACTGTACTTTGTCTAATATCAGGATTGATACATGTACTTTGTTTAATATGAGGATTGATACAACTGCACTTTGTCTAATATCAGGATTGATACATGTACTTTGTTTAATATGAGGATTGATACAACTGCACTGTGTCTAATATCAGGATTGATACATGTACTTTGTCTAATATCAAGATTGATACATGTACTTTGTTTAATATCAGGATTGATACAACTGCACTTTGTCTAATATCAGGATTGATACATGTACTTTGTTTAATATGAGGATTGATACAACTGCACTTTGCCTAATATCAGGATTGATACATGTACTTTGTCTAATATCAGGATTGATACAACTGTACTTTGTCTAATATCAGGATTGATAAAACTGTACTTTGTCTAATATCAGGATTGATACATGTACTTTGTCTAATATCAGGATTGATACATGTACTTTGTCTAATATCAGGATTGATACAACTGTACTTTGTCTAATATCAGGATTGATAAAACTGTACTTTGTCTAATATCAGGATTGATACAACTGTACTTTGTCTAATATCAGGATTGATACAACTGTACTTTGTCTAATATCAGGATTGATACATGTACTTTGTCTAATATCAGGATTGATACAACTGTACTTTGTCTAATATCAGGATTGATACATGTACTTTGTCTAATATCAGGATTGATACATGTACTTTGTCTAATATCAGGATTGATACATGTACTTTGTCTAATATCAGGATTGATACATGTACTTTGTCTAATATCAGGATTGATACAACTGTACTTTGTCTAATATCAGGATTGATACATGTACTTTGTCTAATATCAGGATTGATACAACTGTACTTTGTCTAATATCAGGATTGATACATGTACTTTGTCTAATATCAGGATTGATACAACTGTACTTTGTCTAATATCAGGATTGATACATGTACTTTGTCTAATATCAGGATTGATACAACTGTACTTTGTCTAATATCAGGAATGATACATGTACTTTGTCTAATATCAGGATTGATACAACTGTACTTTGTCTAATATCAGGATTGATACAACTGTACTTTGTCTAATATCAGGATTGATACATGTACTTTGTCTAATATCAGGATTGATACAACTGTACTTTGTCTAATATCAGGATTGATACAACTGTACTTTGTCTAATATCAGGATTGATACATGTACTTTGTCTAATATCAGGATTGATACAACTGTACTTTGTCTAATATCAGGATTGATACATGTACTTTGTCTAATATCAGGATTGATACAACTGTACTTTGTCTAATATCAGGATTGATACAACTGTACTTTGTCTAATATCAGGATTGATACAACTGTACTTTGTCTAATATCAGATTTGATACAACTGTACTGTGTGTAATATCAGATTTGATACAACTGTACTGTGTGTAATATCAGGATTGATACAACTGTACTTTGTCTAATATCAGGATTGATACATGTACTTTGTCTAATATCAGGATTGATACAACTGTACTTTGTCTAATATCAGGATTGATACATGTACTTTGTCTAATATCAGGATTGATACAACTGTACTTTGTCTAATATCAGGATTGATACAACTGTACTTTGTCTAATATCAGGATTGATACAACTGTACTTTGTCTAATATCAGATTTGATACAACTGTACTTTGTCTAATATCAGGATTGATACAACTGTACTTTGTCTAATATCAGATTTGATACAACTGTACTTTGTCTAATATCAGGATTGATACAACTGTACTTTGTCTAATATCAGATTTGATACAACTGTACTTTGTCTAATATCAGATTTGATACAACTGTACTTTGTCTAATATCAGATTTGATACAACTGTACTTTGTCTAATATCAGGATTGATACAACTGTACTTTGTCTAATATCAGATTTGATACAAGTGTACTTTGTCTAATATCAGGATTGATACAACTGTACTTTGTCTAATATCAGGATTGATACAACTGTACTTTGTCTAATATCAGATTTGATACAACTGTACTTTGTCTAATATCAGATTTGATACAACTGTACTTTGTCTAATATCAGGATTGATACAACTGTACTTTGTCTAATATCAGGATTGATACAAGTGTACTTTGTCTAATATCAGGATTGATACAACTGTACTTTGTCTAATATCAGGATTGATACAACTGTACTTTGTCTAATATCAGGATTGATACAACTGTACTTTGTCTAATATCAGATTTGATACAACTGTACTTTGTCTAATATAAGATTTGATACAACTGTACTTTGTCTAATATCAGGATTGATACAACTGTACTTTGTCTAATATCAGGATTGATACAAGTGTACTTTGTCTAATATCAGGATTGATACAACTGTACTTTGTCTAATATCAGGATTGATACAACTGTACTTTGTCTAATATCAGATTTGATACAACTGTACTTTGTCTAATATCAGATTTGATACAACTGTACTTTGTCTAATATCAGGATTGATACAACTGTACTTTGTCTAATATCAGGATTGATACAACTGTACTTTGTCTAATATCAGATTTGATACAACTGTACTTTGTCTAATATCAGATTTGATACAACTGTACTTTGTCTAATATCAGGATTGATACAACTGTACTTTGTCTAATATCAGGATTGATACAACTGTACTTTGTCTAATATCAGGATTGATACAACTGTACTTTGTCTAATATCAGATTTGATACAACTGTACTTTGTCTAATATCAGATTTGATACAACTGTACTTTGTCTAATATCAGGATTGATACAACTGTACTTTGTCTAATATCAGATTTGATACAACTGTACTTTGTCTAATATCAGATTTGATACAACTGTACTTTGTCTAATATCAGATTTGATACAAGTGTAACTTAGCGACATCTTTAGTTTGACGTGAAATATTTTCGTCCGGCCATCCTATGGTCTTGTGCCCTTTGAGAGCTCACCATAAGCTGTCTACTCTGGACCCGTGACTAGCCATACGAATGACACATCTCACTTATTATCGAAACATCATACACAGATCAATATAAATGACAATGAACACACAAAATAGCAAAGTTACTGTAGCAACGTCCCGTAACGTGTAACAAACTGGAAACACACAAACTGTTACTTCTCACATCGAGCGGTAGGCAGCAAGTTAATGACGTACTTCCCATATATTTAGTATTCCATATCTGAGGGCCTGGCACTAAAAGACCACTTTGATGTTTAGACTACCAACTGTGATCTGGCTCTGCCCCAACTTGCTTCAAAGGGACGTCATCGACTCAAGGGATGTTACCGCAATGAGCATAAATAACTAAAATAAGTTATCGCCCCTGCATTAGACGAGTCGTCAACGTCAGCTGATCTATAGCACACAAATCTGTTGATCTATAGCACACAAATCTGTTGATCTATAGCACACAAATCTGTTGATCTATAGCACACAAATCTGTTGATCTATAGCACACAAATCTGTTGATCTATAGCACACAAATCTGTTGATCTATAGCACACAAATCTGTTGATCTATAGCACACAAATCTGTTGATCTATAGCACACAAATCTGTTGATCTATAGCACACAAATCTGTTGATCTATAGCACACAAATCTGTTGATCTATAGCACACAAATCTGTTGATCTAAATCATCAAAAGATGCAACTAAAAGAAAACGAAGTAACGATTTACGTAACAGGAGGTGGACGCCTGGGAGTCATGACCCAGGCGGGCCCACCTCCCTTAGAGTGTAAAGAAACTAGAGGGGCGAAACACTTGCTCGACGAGGTCCACTTTTAATGATCACATTGCCTCCTGCTGCAAAGCTCAAACAGTTGCCTATTACTTATTCGCAAAAGCTCCAACTAAAAGAAAACGGATTCATGATATATTGTGTGTGTGTGAGTGCTAAATGTGTTATCCTGGAATGTATATTTACACTTCAGAGAGTTCACAATCAAATATTTCAGCCAAGGGGCGTAATCTGATGACGATCTAACAAATAGCGTGAAACCATCAACTTTATTGATATGGTTTATGGTTATGGAAGGCCGCGGTATCACTGCAAACGAATTAAAATCCATAATTGCGCAACCGCCCGTGCCAGTGGAATCATCCGAATTAATATCTCATCTCCCGAAAAAAGAAAGGTAGCTGCAGTCCCTATCATAGCAGTCTCGGCACACGCCAATAAACATAAGGCGAAACCGCACAGAAAGTGAACACAGCCATCTGTTCCCCGTCATACGATACATACTGTCATCGTAAGCAATCGGAATATCATAACACCATCAAAACGGATAAAACGCACAGCTCACAGTGTGCATAGACCACTAAACTCAGTAGCTCCTGCAGCAAGCTGGACTTGGAATATGAGAAAACTGCAACAAGGAACACTTTTCAGGCACAGTCTATAATGGTTCCTGCTGCCTATCCGCCATATTGACCGGAAGTTCACGTCCTCCCGGAAATGTTGATCGACCTATATTTTAAATGTACAGCACTTGATGATGTTAGGACATCCTTGTTGTCTCCAAATTCGAACATTCAAAGCAGAGTTATTCATCGAACTATCCACATCAGACATTTGAACCACAGCCCGTAAGCGCTGAGATCTCCCCAGCAATGTACTTTATTGACATATGCTACTCTAGTACTTAATGTTTGTGTTCTCCGCGGTTTTTTTTCGCTTTCTTTCATTTCTCTCCCTGTCTCTTTCTCTCTATCCCCTACCCTTTACAATAACCCTTAAATTACACATCTATCGCCCGCCCTCTTCAGTTATAGTTAACTCCATCACCGATGTACGTGATTCTACCGTTATAGCTAACTCCATCACCGATGTACGTGATTCTACCGTTATAGATAACTCCATCACCGATGTGCGTAATCCTATCGTTATAGCTAACTCCATCACCGATGTACGTGATTCTACCGTTATAGCTAACTCCATCACCGATGTACGTGATCCTACCGTTATAGCTAACTCCATCACCGATGTACGTGATCCTCCTACCGTTATAGTAAACACCATCACCGATGTACGCGATTCTCCTGCCGTTATAGTTAACACCATCACCGATGTACGAGATTCTCCTGCCGTTATAGTTAACACCATCACCGATGTACGAGATTCTCCTGCCGTTATAGTTAACACCATCACCGATGTACGTTATTCTCCTGCCGTTATAGTTAACACTCTCACCGATGTACGTTATTCTCCTGCCGTTATAGTTAACACCATCACCGATGTACGTTATTCTCCTGCCGTTATAGCTAACACCATCACCGATGTACGTTATTCTCCTGCCGTTATAGTTAACACTCTCACCGATGTACGTTATTCTCCTGCCGTTATAGTTAACACCATCACCGATGTACGTTATTCTCCTGCCGTTATAGTTAACACCATCACCGATGTACGAGATTCTCCTGCCGTTATAGTTAACACGATCACCGATGTACGTTATTCTCCTGCCGTTATAGTTAACACTCTCACCGATGTACGTGAATCTCCTGTCGTTATAGCTAACTCCAACACCGATGTGCGTCATCCTATCGTTATAGCTAACTCCATCACCGATGTGCGTGATCCTCCTACCGTTATAGCTAACTCCATCACCGATGTACGTGATCCTCCTACCGTTATAGTTAACTCCATCACCGATGTGCAGATTCTCCTGCCGTTATAGTTAACTCCATCACCGATGTGCGTGATTCTTCTGCCGTTATAGTTAACTCCATCACCGATGTGCGTGATTCTCCTGCCGTTATAGTTAACTCCATCACCGATGTACGTGATCCTCCTACCATTATAGATAACACCATCGCCGATGTACGTGATCCTCCTACCATTATAGATAACACCATCACCGATGTATGTGATCCTCCCACCATTATAGTTAACTCCATCACCGATGTGCGTCATCCTCCTACCATTATAGCTAAATCCATCACCGATGTGCGTGATTCTCTTGCCGTTATAGTTAACTCCATCACCGATGTACGTGATCCTCCTACCATTATAGATAACACCATCGCCGATGTACGTGATCCTCCTACCATTATAGATAACACCATCACCGATGTATGTGATCCTCCCACCATTATAGTTAACTCCATCACCGATGTGCGTCATCCTCCTACCATTATAGCTAAATCCATCACCGATGTACGTGATACTCCTACCATTATAATTAACACCATCACCGATGTACGTGATACTCCTACCATTATAATTAACACCATCACCGAAGTACGTGATACTCCTACTATTATAGCTAACTCCATCACCGATGTGCGTGATCCTCCTACCATTATAGCTAAATCCATCACCGATGTACGTGATCCTCTTGCTGTTATATTTAACTCCGTCACCGATGTACGTGACTCATTCTACAGCCATAGTTACGTTGTCTTCCTCGTGCCACGCACGATGTCTAAATGTGACGAAGCGATGAAGCTATTGTGAGAGATCACGTGAAAGACCTCAATGCTTTAAGGACACATATTGTTGGCTAATGAACATTGTGGGGAACCACCCGACTGATCTACCGAACGACATGTGTTCGATTCTCGCTGGAAACAGTGGCAGTTGTACCCGTTTTTCTTCTTCTTCTATCCTTCCTCCATTGCCGTTGGCGTCGAGGGCAGATACAATCTGCGAATTTTTGCTCATCTGGTGTTATCCCTCCTAGTGACTCTAGTATTCCCTTTATCCATCTCTTTCTCGGTCTTCCTCTTCATCTGGTATTTTCGTAGTGTTTGTTTATTGCTCTTTGAGTCATTGTTAGTTCTGTTTGTCTTGTTATGTAACCGAACCATTTTATCTGTTGTTTCTTTATGTATTCGATGGCTGGTTCAATTTCGGGTTTCTTCCTCAGGTCGGTGTTTCTTACTCTGTCCCTTAAGCTGTTTCCTGTCATTCTTCTGACACATTTCATTTCGGTGGTCGTTATCTTTCTTATTGTTCTAGATAGAGTCCAGCGTCCAATTCTGGCACTGATAGCTCAGAGTTGGTAGAAAAATTGATTTGTATTTTGCCCTTTTTGCTTCCGTAGTTATTGCTTTGTTTTTCAATAGTGAAACACGTAGTTGAAAAAAAATCCCCGCGGTCGACCCAGCCGCTGGCAGTTATGGGTACCTGGGTATTACTCTGAGAAGGTGAGGAACGCCGCCTCGCATCGTCAGTTTTGATGCTTGAAGCGACACAATCCAGAAGTCTCCGAACACTCCTGGATAGGTGTCCGAGCACATAAGGGTGAAAACTCGCGTGCTAAGACGCGGATTCAAGCCTCCTACTTAACTTTAACCTATCACCACATCTGGGAGCATGTCCTCCAATACTCAATTTATCACATTTTAATCGCTAGTGCTATATTTAGTAGCAACTCGTTAAATTATCGATGGTAGCAGTATTGCTAACTTAACCTTTGAATAGTAACTGAACATTCACAGTTAAATTAGCCTTATCATACGGGCTTGGTTAACTTTGACGTGACAGCTGAAGGCTATTCATGAAGTGACGTGTTTTATTGCCACGGAACGTGTTGCTCTGTTTTAAGCTGCGTTTAGTTGGAAGAGACAATCACGTGACACGATAACGTTTAACTCTCACCGTACGGTTCGATGCAACATCCGCCATGTCAATGTCGGTCGCATACATTGCGGCCCACAGTGCGTCACTCTCATTTTAATCATTGTAAATTGTCATGAAACGATATTATATTTACATCGCTTGTATCATCTTGGTTTTGGTGAAATCCAATTTCTTGTTTAATTATCTAAACATTCACATCTAATATGTTAACTGTTAGAATAAAATAAATAGAAATGTTCAATATAAAGATGAAGATTAATATTTAAATTCATGAACAATTTTGCCTCTGAAATCTCTACCACTGAATTGATAAAAAACCTTCCGTACTGAAAGAGTTAATGTGATCGGGGAGTTAATAGCCAGGTTTTAACGTACAAGACGTCTGGTGGTACAACGTCGGCATTCGATGTCTAGCCCTCTCTGGGTAGTGAGATCCGATGTCTAGCCCTCTCTGGGTAGTGAGATCCGATGTCTAGCCCTCTCTGGGTAGTGAGATCCGATGTCTAGCCCTCTCTGGGTAGTGAGATCCGATGTCTAGCCCTCTCTGGGTAGTGAGATCCGATGTCTAGCCCTCTCTGGGTAGTGAGATCCGATGTCTAGCCCTCTCTGGGTAGTGAGATCCGATGTCTAGCCCTCTCTGGGTAGTGAGATCCGATGTCTAGCCCTCTCTGGGTAGTGAGATCCGATGTCTAGCCCTCTCTGGGTAGTGAGATCCGATGTCTAGCCCTCTCTGGGTAGTGAGATCCGATGTCTAGTCCTCTCTGGGTAGTGAGATCCGATGTCTAGTCCTCTCTGGGTAGTGAGATCCGATGTCTAGTTCTCACTGGAAACGGCGGAAAAAAACAGGAGGTCATGTGTGCGCTTGCGCACGTTAAAGAACTCTTGGCAGTTAAAAGTCGATAAGAAAAGGCCTCAAAAATTGCCGGACAAAAATTGTTAATCAAATCTACTCATCCATTCCGAAGCCGGATGTGTCGGGCCGAAAGAGCGCAAAAATCGCGGCTATGCCGTAAACTAGCAACATAATGCACCCACACCCACTTTACAAGTGAACGTTAAGAAGAAGATCATCAACACATGTAGGCACCCACATCACAAGTGAACGTTAAGAAGATCATCAACACGAGTAGGCACCCACTTTACAAGTGAACGTTAAGAAGATCATCAACACATGTAGGCACCCACTTTACAAGTAAACGTTAAGAAGGAGATCATCAACACATGTAGGCACCCACTTTACAAGTGAACGGTAAGAAGGAGATCATCAACAAATGTAGGCACCCACATTACAAGTGAACGTTAAGAAGATCATCAACACATGTAGGCACCCACTTTACAAGTGAACGTTAAGAAGATCATCAACAAGAGTAAGCACCCACTTTACAAGTGAACGGTAAGAAGATCATCAACACATGTAGGCACCCACTTTACAAGTGAACGTTAAGAAGATCATCAACAAGAGTAGGCACCCACTTTAGAAGTGAACGTTAAGAAGATCATCAACACATGTAGGCACCCACTTTACAAGTGAACGTTAAGAAGATCATCAACACATGTAGGCACCCACATTACAAGTGAACGTTAAGAAGATCATCAACACATGTAGGCACCCACATCACAAGTGAACGTTAAGAATATCATCAACACGAGTAGGCACCCACATCACAAGTGAACGTTAAGAAGATCATCAACACATGTAGGCACCCACTTTACAAGTGAACGTTAAGAAGATCATCAACACATGTAGGCACCCACATTACAAGTGAACGTTAAGAAGATCATCAACACATGTAGGCACCCACTTTACAAGTGAACGTTAAGAAGATCATCAACAAGAGTAAGCACCCACTTTACAAGTGAACGGTAAGAAGATCATCAACACATGTAGGCACCCACTTTACAAGTGAACGTTAAGAAGATCATCAACAAGAGTAGGCACCCACTTTAGAAGTGAACGTTAAGAAGATCATCAACACATGTAGGCACCCACTTTACAAGTGAACGTTAAGAAGATCATCAACACATGTAGGCACCCACATTACAAGTGAACGTTAAGAAGATCATCAACACATGTAGGCACCCACATCACAAGTGAACGTTAAGAAGATCATCAACACGAGTAGGCGCCCACATCACAAGTGAACGTTAAGAAGATCATCAACACATGTAGGCACCCACTTTACAAGTGAACGTTAAGAAGATCATCAACACATGTAGGCACCCACATTACAAGTGAACGTTAAGAAGATCATCAACACATGTAGGCACCCACATTACAAGTGAACGTTAAGAAGATCATCAACACATGTAGGCACCCACTTTACAAGTGAACGTTAAGAAGATCATCAACACATGTAGGCACCCACTTTACAAGTGAACGTTAAGAAGATCATCAACACATGTAGGCACCCACTTTACAAGTGAACGTTAAGAAGATCATCATCACATGTAGGCACCCACTTTACAAGTGAACGTTAAGAAGATCATCAACAAGAGTAGGCACCCACTTTAGAAGTGAACGTTAAGAAGATCATCAACACATGTAGGCACCCACTTTACAAGTGAACGTTAAGAAGATCATCAACACATGTAGGCACCCACTTTAGAAGTGAACGTTAAGAAGATCATCAACACATGTAGGCACCCACTTTAGAAGTGAACGTTAAGAAGATCATCAACACATGTAGGCACCCATTTTCACAGATGGTTAAACTGGAACTTCCGGTCTAGGGGAGGGAAAGCCCTCGCCGTTTGAGCTCGTCTATCGGGCACGCGATCGTTACCCCCCAATTACCAGGGCCGTGGGCGAATTGAGGACACGAGATGGTTACTGGCTGACTGGACGAGCCCTTAATGAGCGACAGTAACCAGGGGATCAGTAAGTGATGTCGGTAAAAGATAAGAGGAGAGTTCCAAAGTTGTAGAGTTGGCGATGCGGTAATTGTAGAATTATGGCTGGTAATGGTTATTGTGTGGGAGGAAGGGAAAAGAAAGGGAGAGATAAACAGATGGAGAGAAGAAAGAGAAGTGAGTGACACAAAGAGACAGGAAAATTGAGGGAGAGAAATTTGATGCTGGAAAGATGAATATTGAGGGAGGAGTGCTGGGAATGTCCAGAAAGAGGGAAGACGGAGACAGAGAAAGAATGAAAGAGGGAAGACGGAGAGAGAGAAAGAATGAAAGAGGGAAGACGGAGAGAGAGAAAGAATGAAAGAGTGAAACTAAAATAGAATAGCGTATAAATAGTGGGCGAGAGAAAGAATGAAAGAGTAAAACTAAAATAGAAAAGCGTAGAAATAGTGGGCGAGAGAAAGAATGAAAGAGTAAAACTAAAATAGAAAAGCGTAGAAATAGTGGGCGAGAGAAAGAATGAAAGAGTAAAACTAAAATAGAAAAGCGTAGAAATAGTGGGCGAGAGAAAGAGAGAGATTGAGAAATGGATATTTTTTTTTCGTTCACTAGCTTTCCACTCTAGCGAAGTCCCCAGAGACTAGGAACTGAATTTGGCTTGTTAACTCCGTTTTTCCCTGACAGCCGTGTGCACAGGGGTCCCTCGCCGCACAGGCAGATAACTCCGAATTCGGAGGTACTCGTATTTTTTTTCCGTCGTTGAGTAATTGACGTTTCAAGCCGGGCCTGGCTGCTGAGACCTCGCTGTGTTGGTTGCCACAGAGAGAAATCATAAATAAAATTCTCAACTGGTGTAGCCGCGATTTAAGCCCACAACCTCTCTGTCCCGAGCCCGGCGTCTTGCCTCGAGACCAACAGCCCCCCCCCCCCCCCATTTTCGATGGAATATTAGAAACGCTAGGAAATATAACAGCAGGAAATGCCAAAAGAACAACAAAAGAACGCAAATGATATCTTCCCTCGACGCTGAAAGGTAAACGAGGAAGGGTACAAGAAGGAGAAGAAGAAGTAAAAATAACCAATTTGTGGAAATAACGTCCACAGAAACAATTATTGGACATGACACAATTGTTGTTTGTTCCAGCTATTTCAAATTATATCACTTTACCTCACTTCACCTCACCTCACTTTACTTTACCTCACTTCACTTTACCTCACTTCACCTCACTTCACTTTACCTCACTTTACCTCACTTTACCTCACTTCACTTTACCTCACTTCACTTTACCTCACTTCACCTCACTTCACTTTACCTCACTTCACCTCAATTCACTTTATATCACTTCACTTCACCTCACTTCACCTCACTTCACTTTATATCACTTCACTTTACCTCACTTCACTTTATATCACTTCACTTTACCTCACTTCACCTCACTTCACTTTATATCACTTCACTTCACTTTACCTCACTTCACTGTATATCACTTCACTTTATATCACTTCACTTTACCTCACTTCACTTCACCTCACTTCACTTTACCTCACTTCACTTTATGTCACTTCACTTTACCTCACTTCACTTCACTTCATTTTATATCACTTTAATTCACCTCACTTCACTTTACCTCACTTCGTTTACCTCACTTCACTTTACCTCACTTCGTTTACCTCACTTCACTTTACCTCACTTTACCTCACTTCGTTTACCTCACTTCACTTTACCTGACTTTACTTTACCTTACTTTACTTTACCTCACTTTACTTTACCTCACTTTACTTTACCTCACTTTACTTTACCTCACTTTACTTTACCTCACTTTACTTTACCTCACTTCACTTTACCTCACTTCACTTTACCTCACTTTACTTTATCTCACTTCACTTTACCTCACTTCACTTTACCTCACTTCACTTCACCTCACTTAAATTTACAACATTTTGCTTCAGAAACATGACCTCAGTGTAAATTGAATGCTGCAAGATCTTACGCTATGGTCTGTCTCTATGGTCTGTCACTATTGTCTGTCACTATTTTCTGTCACTATTGTCTGTCACTATTGTCTGTCACTATTGTCTGTCTCTATGGTCTGTCTCTATGGTCTGTCTCTATGGTCTGTCTCCATGGTCTGTCACTATTGTCTGTCTCTATAGTCTGCCTCTATGGTCTGTCCCTATGGTCTGTCACTATTGTCTGTCTCTATGGTCTGTCACTATTGTCTGTCTCTATGGTCTGTCTCTATGGTCTGTCTCTATGATCTGTCTCTATGGTCTGTCTCTATGGTCTGTCACTATTGTCTGCCTCTATGGTCTGTCACTATTGTCTGTCTCTATGGTCTGTCTCTATGGTCTGTCTCTATTGTCTGTCTCTATGGTCTGTCACTATTGTCTGCCTCTATGGTCTGTCACTATTGTCTGTCTCTATAGTCTGTCTCCATGGTCTGTCTCTATGGTCTGTCTCTATGGTCTGTCTCTATGGTCTGTCTCTATGGTCTGTCTCTATTGTCTGTCACTATGGTCTGTCACTATTGTCTGCCTCTATGGTCTGTCTCTATGGTCTGTCTCTATGGTCTGTCTCTATGGTCTGTCACTATTGTCTGCCTCTATGGTCTGTCACTATTGTCTGTCTCTATGGTCTGTCTCTATGGTCTGTCACTATTGTCTGCCTCTATGGTCTGTCACTATTGTCTGTCTCTATGGTCTGTCACTATTGTCTGTCACTATTGTCTGTCTCTATGGTCTGTCTCTATGGTCTGTCTCTATGGTCTGTCACTATGGTCTGTCACTATGGTCTGTCACTATTGTCTGTCACTATTGTCTGTCACTATTGTCTGTCTCTTTGGTCTGTCACTATTGTCTGTCTCTATGGTCTGTCTCTATGGTCTGTCTCTATGGTCTGTCTCTATGGTCTGTCACTATGGTCTGTCACTATTGTCTGCCTCTATGGTCTGTCCCTATGGTCTGTCCCTATTGTCTGCCTCTATGGTCTGTCTCTATGGTCTGTCTCTATAGTCTGCCTCTATGGTCTGTCCCTATGGTCTGTCACTATTGTCTGTCTCTATGGTCTGTCTCTATGGTCTGTCTCTATAGTCTGCCTCTATGGTCTGTCACTATTGTCTGTCTCTATGGTCTGTCTCTATATTCTGCCTCTATAGTCTGCCTCTATGGTCTGTCACTATTGTCTGTCTCTATGGTCTGTCACTATTGTCTGCCTCTATGGTCTGTCTCTATGGTCTGTCACTATTGTCTGCCTCTATGGTCTGTCTCTATGGTCTGTCACTATTGTCTGCCTCTATGGTCTGTCTCTATGGTCTGTCACTATTGTCTGCCTCTATGGTCTGTCTCTATGGTCTGTCACTATTGTCTGTCTCTATGGTCTGTCTCTATGGTCTGTCACTATTGTCTGCCTCTATGGTCTGTCACTATTGTCTGTCTCTATGGTCTGTCTCTATGGTCTGTCTCTATGGTCTGTCTCTATGGTCTGTCTCTATGGTCTGTCTCTATTGTCTGTCACTATGGTCTGTCACTATTGTCTGCCTCTATGGTCTGTCTCTATTGTCTGTCACTATGGTCTGTCTCTATTGTCTGCCTCTATGGTCTGTCTCTATTGTCTGCCTCTATGGTCTGTCTCTATGGTCTGTCTCTATGGTCTGTCACTATTGTCTGCCTCTATGGTCTGTCACTATTGTCTGTCTCTATGGTCTGTCTCTATGGTCTGTCACTATTGTCTGTCATTATTGTCTGCCTCTATGGTCTGTCACTATTGTCTGTCTCTATGGTCTGTCTCTATGGTCTGTCACTATTGTCTGTCTCTATGGTCTGTCTCTATGGTCTGTCTCTATGGTCTGTCTCTATGGTCTGTCACTATTGTCTGTCACTATTGTCTGTCACTATTGTCTGTCTCTATGGTCTGTCACTATTGTCTGTCTCTATGGTCTGTCTCTATGGTCTGTCTCTATGGTCTGTCTCTATGGTCTGTCACTATGGTCTGTCACTATTGTCTGCCTCTATGGTCTGTCCCTATGGTCTGTCACTATTGTCTGTCTCTATGGTCTGCCTCTATGGTCTGTCCCTATAGTCTGCCTCTATGGTCTGTCCCTATGGTCTGTCACTATTGTCTGTCTCTATGGTCTGTCTCTATGGTCTGTCTCTATAGTCTGCCTCTATGGTCTGTCACTATTGTCTGTCTCTATGGTCTGTCTCTATAGTCTGCCTCTATGGTCTGTCACTATGGTCTGTCTCTATGGTCTGTCTCTATAGTCTGCCTCTATGGTCTGTCACTATTGTCTGTCTCTATGGTCTGTCTCTATATTCTGCCTCTATGGTCTGTCACTATGGTCTGTCTCTATGGTCTGCCTCTATGGTCTGTCTCTATGGTCTGTCTCTATGGTCTGTCACTATTGTCTGTCACTATGGTCTGTCTCTATGGTCTGTCACTATTGTCTGTCTCTATGGTCTGTCTCTATGGTCTGTCTCTATGGTCTGTCTCTATAGTCTGCCTCTATGGTCTGTCACTATTGTCTGCCTCTATGGTCTGTCTCTATGGTCTGTCTCTATAGTCTGCCTCTATGGTCTGTCACTATTGTCTGCCTCTATGGTCTTTCTCTATGGTCTGTCTCTATGGTCTGTCTCTATAGTCTGCCTCTATGGTCTGTCACTATTGTCTGCCTCTATGGTCTGTCTCTATGGTCTGTCTCTATAGTCTGCCTCTATGGTCTGTCTCTATGGTCTGTCTCTATTGTCTGTCTCTATGGTCTGTCTCTATAGTCTGCCTCTATGGTCTGTCTCTATAGTCTGCCTCTATGGTCTGTCTCTATAGTCTGCCTCTATGGTCTGTCTCTATTGTCTGCCTCTATGGTCTGTCACTATTGTCTGTCTCTATAGTCTGTCTCTATGGTCTGTCTCTATGGTCTGTCTCTATGGTCTGTCTCTATAGTCTGTCTCTATGGTCTGTCTCTATTGTCTGTCACTATGGTCTGTCACTATTGTCTGCCTCTATGGTCTGTCTCTATGGTCTGTCTCTATGGTCTGTCTCTATGGTCTGTCACTATTGTCTGCCTCTATGGTCTGTCACTATTGTCTGTCTCTATGGTCTGTCACTATTGTCTGCCTCTATGGTCTGTCTCTATGGTCTGTCTCTATGGTCTGTCTCTATGGTCTGTCACTATTGTCTGGCTCTATGGTCTGTCACTATTGTCTGTCTCTATGGTCTGTCTCTATGGTCTGTCTCTATGGTCTGTCTCTATGGTCTGTCTCTATTGTCTGTCACTATGGTCTGTCACTATTGTCTGCCTCTATGGTCTGTCTCTATTGTCTGTCACTATGGTCTGTCTCTATTGTCTGCCTCTATGGTCTGTCTCTATTGTCTGCCTCTATGGTCTGTCTCTATGGTCTGTCTCTATGGTCTGTCACTATTATCTGCCTCTATGGTCTGTCACTATTGTCTGTCTCTATGGTCTGTCACTATTGTCTGCCTCTATGGTCTGTCACTATTGTCTGTCTCTATGGTCTGTCTCTATGGTCTGTCACTATTGTCTGTCTCTATGGTCTGTCTCTATGGTCTGTCTCTATGGTCTGTCTCTATGGTCTGTCACTATTGTCTGTCACTATTGTCTGTCACTATTGTCTGTCTCTATGGTCTGTCACTATTGTCTGTCTCTATGGTCTGTCTCTATGGTCTGTCTCTATGGTCTGTCTGTCTCTATGGTCTGTCACTATTGTCTGCCTCTATGGTCTGTCCCTATGGTCTGTCTCTATTGTCTGCCTCTATGGTCTGTCTCTATGGTCTGTCTCTATAGTCTGCCTCTATGGTCTGTCCCTATGGTCTGTCACTATTGTCTGTCTCTATGGTCTGTCTCTATGGTCTGTCTCTATAGTCTGCCTCTATGGTCTGTCACTATTGTCTGTCTCTATGGTCTGTCTCTATAGTCTGCCTCTATGGTCTGTCACTATGGTCTGTCTCTATGGTCTGTCTCTATAGTCTGCCTCTATGGTCTGTCTCTATTGTCTGTCTCTATGGTCTGTCTCTATAGTCTGCCTCTATGGTCTGTCACTATGGTCTGTCTCTATGGTCTGCCTCTATGGTCTGTCTCTATGGTCTGTCTCTATGGTCTGTCACTATTGTCTGTCACTATGGTCTGTCTCTATGGTCTGTCACTATTGTCTGTCTCTATGGTCTGTCTCTATGGTCTGTCTCTATGGTCTGTCTCTATAGTCTGCTTCTATGGTCTGTCACTATTATCTGCCTCTATGGTCTGTCTCTATGGTCTGTCTCTATAGTCTGCCTCTATGGTCTGTCACTATTGTCTGCCTCTATGGTCTTTCTCTATGGTCTGTCTCTATGGTCTGTCTCTATAGTCTGCCTCTATGGTCTGTCACTATTGTCTGCCTCTTTGGTCTGTCTCTATGGTCTGTCTCTATAGTCTGCCTCTATGGTCTGTCTCTATGGTCTGTCTCTATTGTCTGTCTCTATGGTCTGTCTCTATAGTCTGCCTCTATGGTCAGTTTCTATGGTCTGTCTCTATAGTCTGCCTCTATGGTCTGTCTCTATTGTCTGCCTCTATGGTCTGTCTCTATAGTCTGCCTCTATGGTCTGTCACTATGGTCTGTCTCTATGGTCTGTCTCTATGGTCTGTCTCTATAGTATGCCTCTATGGTCTGTCACTATGGTCTGTCTCTATGGTCTGTCTCTATAGTCTGCCTCTATGGTCTGTCTCTATGGTCTGTCTCTATGGTCTGTCTCTATTGTCTGCCTCTATGGTCTGCCTCTATGCTCTGTCTATATAGTCTGTCTCTATACATGTTAGCTCATGTTTTGATATATTTGAATCGTGCTTCTCTGTTTCTTCAATTGGTATCTCCTTTTATTCCCGGCTTTAGGTTTTTAATATATCATTAATTTCGGACGTCCGGGCACTTGAGCCTGACAAAGGCGTATCTTTAGATATCGCTCCGGGTAGACGGGACTCGTAAACCTTCGCTGGCAACCCGTCTAGAAGAAGGGAAACTTCGACCACAAAACCCTCCACTACCTTGTGGACTAGTTTCTAGTTAGAATCGAAGGTTATGGGAGTACACCCAGAGTAAAAATCCGGAGGGAGGGACCCTAAGGCAGTGGACGGCGTTAATCGTCTTTCTGGCATCCCCTGCACCTTCTTTCAATTCCGAACGTATGGACTTTGTCCCTCCTTCGGAAATCCTTGAAACGAAGTCGAGAGGGGGATAGTGCGACTGGGTAAAGCACTATCTCCATACCCTGTGCCCAGGCAGAGTAGGCAAAGTGAAATGAGGAAGAAATTGACCTTCGGCAAACTCACAGAAAGGGCATGGAACAACACGAAACTAACTCGAAAGACTAAACTCCTAATATATCAAACATGTGTGCTTAGCACACTACTATATGGATCCGAAACCTGGACAACATACTCAAACCAGGAAAAAAGACTAAATGTCGTCCACATGCGATGTCTCCGCAAAATAATGCACATCAAATGGCAAGACAAAATAACCAACTTAACTGTCCTGCAACGTGCTGAGACCCTAACAATCATGTCGATGCTCAGAAGTCGAAGGCTAAGATGGCTGGGGCATGTCCAACGGATGGAAGAAAAACGCATTCCTAGGCAAATACTATATGGCGAGCTAAAACACGGAAAAAGACAAATCGGCAGACCTAAACTACGATATAGAGATATCTGCAAATCATCTCTGAAAGACTTCTCCATTTGTGAAAACGACTGGCAACATCTGGCAAGTGATCGCACATCATGGAGAGCATGTATAAGGAACGGTATAACAACATTTGAGACTGTGCTAAGACAGGACTTAGAAGAGAAGAGACTCATGAAAAAGGATGGTAAACCCTGTGGATCAGCGAGCCTGACCTGTTCATTATGTGACCGCGTGTGTTTGTCAAACATTGGTAGAATTAGCCACGAGAGAAGCTGTTCGGCAAAAACAATACCTCAAAAAAATACGCAATAGCCTCCACTAGACCGTCTGACAAGACGAAAAGGGCCATATATATGTAATTTCCCACAATTCTTCCACGAGACTGCTACATAGGTTGACAACCTGCGTCTCCGTCGCTATCGCTGCATTACTGTTCCCCTGGCAAGTACCCCCTCCACCCCCATGTTGACAAGCTTGTCAATGCATTATTCATGTATAAGTGATAGGACAATAAACATATAACAAAATTACGTGCGATTCTGTTGCCTCCTCTACAAATTTTCTTATCTGTTTACTCCTCTACGAACCTTATCATCTGTTTACTCCTCTACGAACATTCTTATCTGTTTACTCCTCTACAAATATTCTTATCTGTTTACTCCTCTACAAATATTCTTATCTGTTTACTCCTCTACGAACCTTCTTATCTGTTTACTCCTCTACGAACATTCTTATCTGTTTACTCCTCTACGAACATTTTTATCTGTTTACTCCTCTACCAATATTCTTATCTGTTTACTCCTCGACGAACATTCTTATCTGTTTACTCCTCTACAAATATTCTTATCTGTTTACTCCTCTACGAACATTCTTATCTGTTTACTCCTCTACAAATATTCTTATCTGTTTACTCCTCTACAAATATTCTTATCTGTTTACTCCTCTACAAATATTCTTATCTGTTTACTCCTCTACAAATATTCTTATCTGTTTGCTCCTCTACGAACCTTCTTATCTGTTTACTCCTCTACGAACATTCTTATCTGTTTACTCCTCTACGAACATTCTTATCTGTTTACTCCTCTACAAATATTCTTATCTGTTTACTCCTCTACGAACATTCTTATCTGTTTACTCCTCTACAAATATTCTTATCTGTTTACTCCTCTACGAACATTCTTATCTGTTTACTCCTCTACGAACCTTTTTATCTGTTTTTTTTTGTGTTTCTCCTCTGTGTACAACCACAGCTTCAAATTTCCCAGCTCCAGCAAGAAGTTTGGGCCAGACCGTTAGATCCTGTGACAAACCTGGACCAACCGTACCTTGAATGCAGCTATTCGTGTCCACCTATTCTTGATACGACAGACTGGTGAATCACGAGAAACTGGTGAATCACGACAGACTGGTGAATCACGACAGACTGGTGAATCACGAGAAACTGGTGAATCACGACAAACTGGTGAATCACGAGAAACTGGTGAATCACGAGAAACTGGTGAATCACGAGAAACTGGTGAATCACGACAGACTGGTCAATCCCGACAGACTGGTGAATCACGAGAAACTGGTGAATCACGAGAAACTGGTGAATCACGACAGACTGGTGAATCACGAGAAACTGGTGAATCACGACAAACTGGTGATTCACGACAAACTGGTGAATCACGACAGACTGGTGAATCACGAGAAACTGGTGAATCACGACAGACTGGTGAATCACGAGAAACTGGTGAATCACGACAAACTGGTGATTCACGACAAACTGGTGAATCGCGAGAAACTGGTGAATCACGAGAAACTGGTGATTCACGACAAACTGGTGAATCACGACAAACTGGTGAATCACGACAAACTGGTGAATCACGACAAACTGGTGAATCACGACAAACTGGTGAATCACGACAAACTGGTGAATCACGAGAAACTGGTGAATCACGAGAAACTGGTGAATCACGACAAACTGGTGATTCACGACAAACTGGTGATTCACGACAGACTGGTGAATCACGACAAACTGGTGAATCACGACAAACTGGTGAATCACGACAAACTGGTGAATCACGACAGACTGGTGAATCACGAGAAACTGGTGATTCACGAGAAACTGGTGATTCACGAGAAATTGGTGAATCACGAGAAACTGGTGATTCACGACAAACTGGTGATTCACGAGAAACTGGTGATTCACGACAAACTGGTGATTCACGACAAACTGGTGATTCCCGACAGATCTTCTTAACACAATAGCTTGTATTTTCTTTTCTCATCATCATCAAGTACCATGCCTGCTGGCGTAGTTGATCATGTCTTTCCACAACTTTTGATCTCGGCAGTTATTTATCATTTCTGTTGTTGACTTTCTGCCAAGCCATTTTCTTAAGCTGTCTGTTATCTTTTTCCTATGCTTCCCTCTATCTCATCGTCCCTTTAACTTTCCCATTTGTTACAATATATTCCAGCTATTCTCTTCTCATAATATGGCCAACAAAAGGATTATTGGTTTTTCCTAATATTGGATATTATATCTCTTTTTGCTTTGGCCTTTTTCGGAACGTTTTCATTACTCTTCTTAGCTGTCCATGGTAATCTCAACATTCTTCTGTAAAACCACATCTCCAGTGATTTTTTGCCTGTTGTCCTATTGTCCATGATTCACATCCATATGTTAGACTCGTTCTATGTAACATTTAACAACTCGTTTCATGTTTCTATTGTCAAAAAGTGATTGCACAGTATCTTCCTCATTTTTGGGAAAGCTGCTTTCGACTGAGCTATTCTGCATCTCATCTCTGTTGTACATCTACCATATGATGATAACATTGTTCCCAAATATTTAAATTCATTTACCTGTTTTAATATGAATTTTCCTTTCTAGTTAATCATTTAAAGTCCATGTTTCGCACACACATCTGAATATTGATTTTCCAAACATGCACAGTAATCTAATGTTATATTTCATATTTATTGATTTTTACTGAGAATATCCTTACCACGCTGTAGACACATATGTTGTGTATGATATCAAACAGTTACATTTCAGTTATAAACTTTACGACTCGAGACTGTTTGATATCAAATCAATTGGAGTTGTGTCCCAACACACAAAGGCCAGACCAGCAACAACAGGGAGAATAGACTTCCATAACTGCCTAGATCTGTGCTGCAGTAAGCGACGAAAAGCTACCGGGATTTGCCAATAATTGATTACCTTCCAAAACTGTAGGATAACATTAATTCATGTCCCCACTAATCTCGACACCGAAGATTTTCATCTACCCTTGTCGGTGGCGTTGTTTATTTACTGTTTACCTTATCAACATAGGCGCTCTTCTCTGTTTTCTTTAGTTGTTTTTTTTCTTATTTATAGATCTGTGGATTTTATTTTGTTGTTGAGAAATTGTGTTATTGAGCTCGCAGCTGGAGGCACAGTCAGGAGGGGGAGAAGTAGGCAGAATGGATGAGATTTTACTGTAATCTCCTAGACAAGCGGTTCTTACACTCTCCTTTATCGCGGACCCCCAATAAATACGTTCTGTAGTCTCGGACCCCCAATAAATACGTTCTGTAGTCTCCGACCCCCCAATAAATACGTTCTGTAGTCGCGGACCCCCAATAAATACGTTCTGTAGTCTCGGACCCCCAATAAATACGTTCTGTAGTCTCCGACCCCCAATAAATACGTTCTGTAGTCGCGGACCCCCAATAAATACGTTCTATAGTCTCGGACGCCCAATAAATACGTTCTGTAGTCGCGGACCCCCAATAAATACGTTCTGTAGTCTCGGACCCCCAATAAATACGTTCTGTAGTCTCGGACCCCCAATAAATACGTTCTGTAGTCTCGGACCCCCAATAAATACGTTCTGTATTTACCACGGCACTCAATCACTCACCACATTCAATCAATCACCGCGTTCAATCTCTCACTACATTAATTCACTCAAAACATTCACTCAATCACCGCATTGAGTCACATACCACATTCAATCAATACATTCAATCACCAATACAATCACTCACCACATTCAATCACTCACCACATGCAATCACTCACTACTTTCAATCACCACATTCAATCACTCAGCACATTCAATCACTCATCAAATTATATCAATATATTCAATCAAAAATTCAACCATTCACCACATTCAAACCAATCACTCACCACATTCAATCACAACATTCAATAACTCACCATATTCAATAACTCACCACAATCAATCACTCACCACACTCAATCACTCACCAGATTCAATCACTCACCACATTCAATAACTCAACACATTCAATAACTCACCATATTCATACATTCATAACATTCAACCATCACATTCAATATCTCACCACAAGCAATCACTCACCACATTTAATCATTCACCACATTTAATCATTCACCACATTTAATCATTCACCACATTTAATCATTCACCACATTTAATCACTCACCACATTTAATCATTCCCCCCATTTAATCACTCAACACATTTAATCACTCTCCACATTTAATCACTCACCACATTTAATCATTCACCACATTTAATCACTCAACACATTTAATCACTCTCCACATTTAATCACTCACCACATTTAATCATTCACCACATTTAATTATTCACCACATTTAATCACTCACTGTATTCATTCACTCACCACATTCAATCACTCACCGCATTTAATCACTCACCGCATTCAATCACTCACCACATTCATTCACTCACCGCATTCAATCAGTCACCAAATTCAATTATTCGCTACATTCAATCACTGCTGACAATCATTACTCAAACAATCATTTGACAATAAACAATATCCGAGAGCAAAGTGGACCAAGAGGCAGGTTTTCCTGGATATGGCTAAACCGTTAACAGAATAAGGCAAGACA
Organism: Megaustenia siamemsis; assembly: GCA_032433765.1. Classification (NCBI taxonomy): domain Eukaryota; kingdom Metazoa; phylum Mollusca; class Gastropoda; order Stylommatophora; family Ariophantidae; genus Megaustenia; species Megaustenia siamemsis. The sequence continues at coordinate 78,149,108 of JAVIAB010000160.1, read as the reverse complement.
CATGATAATGATGATCAGTTGACTCAGTCAAAAAGGAAGTTCTGGCGAAGTGTTTGGTGGTAAACTCAGTGGGAAACACAGTGTGAAACACAGTGGGAAACACAGTGTGAAACACAGTGATAGACTAATCGTCAACAACTTGAGATAAGCCGATAAGCGGTTCCCGTAGCTGGAAGATAAGAGCGAGACTGTTTACCAAATATTTACTTTTATTGGGAATATGTTGCTGCAGGAAAGTGTGTGTATGTGCGTGATTTTTGATGAAGTGCCAATATGGTGAAAGAGGAAGAAAGAAAAGATTGAGATAAAAGTGCAAGTGTGTGTTTGTATTTATTTATTAATTATGCCTTCGTCAGTGTTCACCTCTAGCGAAGTTTCTAGAGACTAGGAACTGAATTTTGCGTGTTAATCCGTATTTCCCTGGCAGCCGTGTGCGGAGGGGTCCCTCGCCGCACAGGCAGATAACACAGACTTCGGAGGTACTCATATTTTTTTCCATCCATGAGTAATTGACGTTTCAAGCCAGGTCTCGATGTTGAGACCAGGAGTTGTTGCCACGGAGAGAAATCATAAATAAAAATCCTAACTGGCGCAGCCGGGATTTGAACTCATAACCTCTCAAGTTGGCCGTGTGCTCTAGCGTTTGGTTTCTCGTGGGAAGGCGCTGTGCCAAGGAGTACGGGTTCGATCCTGTTTCGGACCATATATTGTTCGTTGTTTTTTTTCTGTTGTTAATTATTTGTGATTTTTCCCGACTGCTGTAAACATACCTCCTCATCTGAAATAATTCGCTAATCCATCGCCTCCGAAGCTTCTATCTATCTATTGACCTTTCGAGCCGTAGCCGGCCCATAGGGCATAAACCCAGATACTCTTTCTCTTATCTATATTTTTATTCTAGCAGTTTTCAATCCTTGCAAAGATCTTTTATCAAATCTCGCCATTTGTCTCTGTTCTGTGCAAGCAACCCTTATCTCATTGAGTGAGCCGATTCCTGCTGCTCTTCCCTCTCTGATCAATGTTCTTCTCAATGTCTCTCTGGGTCGGCCTCTTTTCCTCTTACCTGTTGTTTCCCACATGAGGGCTTGCTTTGCTATTCGGTTATTATCTCTTCTCATCACATGTCCAACATAAGACCATCGTCTTTTCTTTATTACTGAAGATATTAGTGGTTGATTGACGATTTCTCTCATTTCTTGATGACTGAAGATATTAGTGGTTGATTGGCCATTTCTCTCATTTCTTGATGACTGAAGATATTAGTGGCTGATTGACGATTTCTCTCATTTCTTTGTTATTCTCTAGGAAGTTTCCCTCTATAATAATATTCATCTTTTTTTTATTTGTCATCCGTCGAGACAAACCTATTCTCCATTTATTTATTTAAAACAAAATTATTAAAATTTATATTAAGATATATTTCTCAAAGAGACGAGAATGCAAAGCGTTGATATTTGTGATGTTTATCTTCTCTAGCAGTGGATTGTTTTGTTAGTCATTTTCTTGCTCAACGCTCGAATAAACAACTGTTTATCATTATTGCTATAGTTGAAAGTGCTGGCCTCTTAATATCGTTCTAAAATAAACACAAAACGGTATAAGGCAGCTAAACCAGTAGGGAGACGACACAAACTGCGGTGTTTCGGAAAAAAGCTTTCATCAGGTACATTACATAAACTATTCTTTTAAAAATAACCATAAATCCAAACAGGAAAGTTGAACACAATAACACTGATGAAAGCATTTGCCGAAACGTCGTAGTTTGTCTCTTCTCTCTATTAGTTCAGCTCCTTTATATCATTTTATGTTTATTTGACATGTCTACAGCTCTACCCACGGCTCCTCATAATAGTTAATACTCTATATATTTGATGGCTGGGAGCCGCGATAGCTCAGTGGTTAGTGAACTGGGTTACAAAGGACAAGAGGTAGGGTTCGATCCCAACCGACGGCTTCCGGTTCACTCAGCCTCTAATGTTGATTTTTAATGGGAAAGTAAAGCGGCACGGGCGTAATACCGACCACATTACCCCAACAATCATGTGCCGAAGGTCTGTAAAATTTACGGTCACTAACACCATATTCACTATACGCCACTTGGCGGAACGGGGGTACTTTACTTTTTTAAAAAAATATTTGATAGCTGTGCTCATCTCTGTTATTAACGTTCTTTCTTTCTCCACTTCCTATTGTACCCGCTCGGTGTCGAGATACAAAGTTCTGATCCGCTTCCTGTTGTACCCGCTCGGTGTCCAGATACAAAGTTCTGATTCACTTCCCTTTTGGCGGCTTCACTCATTGTCAGTTGATGTGTGGCGTTGCTGCTGTGGAACATCTTACACTAAGTCATTAATGTTACAGTCTCATATGTTCTAACCCTCACTGTTACCTTCTGTATATGTCTATCTCAATAGGCAGACCAAACTCTGCATCTAGAAACAATGAGAAATTCTGGTGAACAAATACTGACACTGAAAAGTACTAGAATGTACCATAGAACACATTGAGTTATTTGCGGGTCATCATCATTACACTCCGAACATGTCCATAGGTGCTCAGATCTCCTCCTCAGTTATTGAGTTATTTGCGGGTCATCATCATTACACTCCGAACATGTCCATAGGTGCTCAGATCTCCTCCTCAGTTATTGAGTTATTTGCGGGTCATCATCATTGCACTCCGAACATGTCCATAGGTGCTCAGATCCCCTCCTCAGCAATTCCCTCAGTGTCCAGCGACTGACGACTCCAGTTCTATGTTGGTTGATAAGTCTTCTTACACGGCCACCAAGTTTCTCATTTCTGGCCGTGCCCATCTTAACTCCCATTTCCATCATCCGAAGAAGTGACGTGGATCTGTGTTTGTCGAAGTCCTGTGCTCTTCCAACATCTCGGAGGGCATTGATGATGTCCGCCCGATCCATCGGTTGCCCGTCCTCAACGACAGCGCAGCTAGCCAACCTGTCCGCTCTCTCATTTCCCCGTACTCCCGCATGTCCAGGGACATAGACAAAGGTGACCTAACGTATTTTGGATTTCTGCAACGACTCTACCCATTGCATGCGTACATAGCCCGCCTCCACTTTTTTTATCATGCTCATCGAATCACTCAGTATACATGCGTGGATGTAGTCTTGTGACTCTAACCATTTGAATGCCTTGGTCACTGCCATCACCTCCATTGTCATGCTACTCGTGGTCATGGCGTATGCACCACTGTCTTCCTTGGCTATTCTGACTGCTGAGCGTGCTGTAAATGCCCATGCACTTCTTTCGTGTCGTCTTACAGATCCGTCTGTATAGATGACTGCATCTTTCTCATCGGTGTTATCGCAGATGAGACCGTTGACCTCAGCATTAACCACGACCGGGTTCTGTTCCCTACTTTTCCTGTCGAGTGTGACAATACATGAGAAAGTTCCCTTGAATGACGTAGGCACCGGTATCCACTCCTCACCAACGCTGATATTGGTAAGCCCACAGACCTGTTTGATGACATCTTCTGCCCGGCCCACCCATGATTTGCCTCTTTTTAGCCTGGTACCTTTCTCTGTGTTGAGCACGTGGTGCAATGGATGCTCTGTATCTGTACTAATCTTCAGGTATGCTCGTGCTCTCCAGGTCTTAATTCTGTCATCCATGGTTGGAAAGTCAAGAAGATACCTCATTGCTACACAGGGAGTGTCCCTCGTACATCCCAGGATAATGCGCATGGCTTCATTTTGTATTTTCTCCAGCCTATCAATTTGAGTCGTACTGACAGTAAGAATGGCCAGGGTATACTCGAGTGGTGCGAGGACTAATCCCTGGAACAGAAGAATAAGTAGCCTCTGCTCGATGTTGGCAGCTGCCATGACCTTCAAGGCGGCTAATCCTTTGCGGGATTTTGTTATCACATGGTCGACGTGGTCCCGAAAACACAGGCTGCGATCAAACTTAACTCCGAGGTATGTCATCAACTTGTCCATGGTCACCTCATCAGCTCCCATTCGTACTACCGGTGTGGTTGTATTAACGATATGATTGTTAAGGGAGAACCATGAAACTGATGCTTTATTAGGATTAACCAAGGCACCTGAAACCCCACACCAGGAAGAAATGCGATCGAGTTCGTCTTGCATTGTGGAGGCGATTCCCCGTCTGTCTCTTCCCTGTCGATATACCAGAATATCATCAGCAAAAGTCATAGTTCTTCCCCTCCCATCCAGCTGTTGGGCCGTGATCGTTATTGTGTACACGTTAAATAGAACTGGTGACAATGGTGAGCCTTGTGGCAGCCTTGGACAAATGGATGTTGGCTCGGAAGACCAACTTCCACATCTGAGTATCACCTTCCTCTGAAACAGTGCCGCGGCGATCTATCTAATGAGGAAGTGGTGCACCGCCAGTTTGAGGAGCATATGCATGAGATATTCAAATGGTACCCTGTTGTATGCATCCTCCAGATCTATAGCAGCAGCACATGTCTCCTCTCGTCTGTGGAAGCCTTCGAAGACATCATAGGCAAATACTGCCGCATTGAGCCATGTCTCTCACATTTAATGATGGATCCCATTGAATGACAAACTTACGTCTGGTACATTCAATGATGGACGTGCGTCATATCCGTCAGTGTTTGTGTCAACTCCCTCATCGTTATATGTGTTTTCCTACATAACTTTACGTTATGATTACCACAATTACGTCATGGCTGCTACAATTACATTTTGCCCCTACAATTACGTCATGGCTGCTACAATTACATTGTGCCCCTACAATTACGTCATGGCTGCTACAATTACATTGTGCCCCTACAATTACGTCATGGCTGCTACAATTACATTGTGCCCCTACAATTACGTCATGCTACTACAATTACATTGTGCCCCTACAATTACGTCATTGCTGCTACAATTACATTGTGCCCCTACGATTACGTCATGGCTGCTACAATTACATTGTGCCCCTACAATTACGTCATGGCTGCTACAATTACATTGTGCCCCTACAATTACGTCATGCTACTACAATTACATTGTGCCCCTACAATTACGTCATGGCTGCTACAATTACATTGTGCCCCTACAATTACGTCATGGCTGCTACAATTACATTGTGCCCCTACAATTACGTCATGGCTGCTACAATTACATTGTGCCCATACAATTACGTCATGGCTGCTACAATTACATTGTGCCCCTACAATTACGTCATGGCTGCTACAATTACATTGTGCCCCTACGAGTCCGTCATGGCTGCTACAATTACATTGTGCCCCTACAATTACGTCATGGCTGCTACAATTACATTGTGCCCCTACAATTACGTCATGCTACTACAATTACATTGTGCCCCTACAATTACGTCATGGCTGCTACAATTACATTGTGCCCCTACAATTACGTCATGGCTGCTACAATTACATTGTGCCCCTACAATTACGTCATGGCTGCTACAATTACACTGTGCCCCTACAATTACGTCATGCTACTACAATTACGTTACGATTACTACGATTACGTCATGCTTGCTACACTTATCGTGTGCTCCTACAATTACGTCCTGGCTGCTACTATAACGTCATATTCCTACAATTACGTCATTCTTCTACATTCACGACCTGGATGCTACAATAACGTCATACTCCTACAATTACGTCATGGCTCCTACAATTACGTCATGGCTCCTACAATTTTGTCCTGGATGCTACAATAACGTCATACTCCTACAATAACGTCATACTCCTACAATAACGTCATACTCCTACAATAACGTCATACTCCTACACTAACGTTATACTCCTACAATAACGTCATACTCCTACAATAACGTCATACTCCTACAATTACGTAATTCTTCTACAATCACGTCCTGGATGCTACAATAACGTCATACTCCTACAATAACGTCATACTCCTACAATAACGTCATACTCCTACAATAACGTCATACTCCTACAATAACGTCATACTCCTACAATTGTGTCATGGCTCCTACAATTACATCCTCCAGTCAAAGTCAGATAAAGAAAATGGGTACATTACTTTCATCAGAGAAAGAAAGACAACCAGAGAGAAAGCAATGAGCCTGCTTCCCTTAAATAGAATACTCAAACAAAGTCGAGACCCTACCAGTCACTTTCTACTCACACTGATGTTATGGGATAACTTTATTTTATACAAATACCCCTGACCAGCACCCTGGGGAACCAGACGTTGAGAACCGCTGTTTCAAATACTAGCAATGAGAGGATCGCTGAGAATAGACTCTGTGAATGGCGAGTGTAGGAGCGGCCTTTCAAGATTGCTTCCCTTGGAAATAAAGAAACGCGAGACAGAGCTATGTTGTTGGTCTTATCAATTCGCAGACATCAAGATGTAGATTCAAGAAACGAATCGCTACAAAACATGGACAATCCACAAATTGTACTTTCTCCACCGGCTTCACAAACACATACCCTATCTACCCATGTCAGTACCTCCATCTTTCACATCTTGTTTTCCTCCAACTCCACCGTTCCCTCCACCTTGTTTGTCCTGGCCTCTCTTATCTCTATTTACTGCTGGCGCTATATTATTCATGTTTACTTGCACCCAGTGCAACCTATTTTTCTCAACGAGAGAAAGTCTTCAACGAAGCCAATCTTCATGTTCGGAAGTGAATCATGGATAATCAGACAGCAAACATGAAAATCAGTGGGCTACGCAAATATAGTTTTACAGAAGAATGTTGAGAGTCCCATGACAGCGAGTTATAAGGATATAGAAGAGGTCAAGCAAAACGTACTGCCATCATCATGAGGAGGCAGCCATCATTTGTTGATCGCCTTGTTCTGAGAGGGAAGCACATGGGATATGACAAGTGGGAGAATTGAGGGGGAAATAGATAGGGAGAAGTGGAGAGAAAAGTTACAAGACAAGATAGTCAAAGGGAAAAGTTGCATGGCAGTCAAAGAGAAAAGTTACAAAGCAGTCAAAGAGAAAACTTACAAAGCAGTCAAAGAGAAAAGTTACAAGGCAGTCAAAGAGAACAGCTACAAGACAGTCAAAGATAAAAGTTACAAGAGAATCAAAGAGAACAGTTACAAGACAGTCAAAGAGACGGTTTTGTAGAAAGACTACTACAGAACCTACAAACCAGTGTACAGATAGAAAGTTGTGGAGAGACATGATCACCTTCTCCAGCAGGCACCGTCCATGATGTCGATGTCTCTTGATACCTTTCTCAATCCGTCCATCCATACTCTCTTGTTTATTCTTTGCTTTGTCGCTCCCTCCCTCTCTCTCTCTCTCTCTCTCTCTCTCTCTCTCCTATCTCCCTCCCTCCTCCCTCTCGCAGTCTTTTTTCTTTCCTTCCTCCTCTCTCCTTCCTTCCCTCTTCTCCTTCATTCTCTCACTCCCTCCATTCTCTCCCTTCTCTCAGGTTCTCCTCATTTCTCTCCCTCCTTTATCTCCCTTCGCTCTTCTCCTTCCTTCTCTCTTCTCTCCATCCCTCCATTTTCCCCCTCCTCTCTCTTTCTCCTCCTCATTTCTCTCCCTCCTTTCTCTCCCTTCCCTCTTCTCCTTCCTTCTCTCTTCTCTCCCTCCCTCCATTTTCTCCCTCCTCTCTCTTTCTCCTCCTCATTTCTCTCCCTCCTTTCTCTCCCTTCCCTCTTCTCCCCCACCCTTCCTTCTCTCTCCCTCCCCTCCTCTCCCTATCTACCTCCTATCTCCAACCTAAAACAATATTTCCTCTTTGTTCTACTTCTCTGCTCCTCTATTCCCGTCCAGCGCTGAGAGAAGTGTCCCAATCAAAGCTCTACAACAACAGCCTGCGCGGCGCCTCCTGTGTGTTGCTCATCGTCACCACTGTTATCTCTTTAAGGTTTGCTATATTTGTTATTTGTTAACAACCGCTTCTGAGACCGGAAGCTGTCTGGGGGAAGCTGTCTGGGGGAAGCTGTCTGGGGGAAGCTGTCCGGGGGAAGCTGTCCGGGGGAAGCTGTCTGGGGGAAGCTGTCTGGGGGAAGCTGTCTGGGGAAAGCTGTCCGGGGGAAGCTGTCCGGGGGAAGCTGTCTGGGGGAAGCTGTCTGGGGGAAGCTGTCTGGGGGAAGCTGTCTGGGGGAAGCTGTCTGGGGAAGCTGTCTGTCGATGATCGTGGTCGATGATCGTGGTCCATGTTCCAGCCAATCTCTTGTTATAAGATCCAGCACTTATGTGACTTGTTTATATGATTCTGTCTGTTCTTGTCACAATTTGACACTTCACGTCACACTTTGTATTTTCTTGTCACATTCTGCTTCTTGTTTTCACATTCGGCCTCTTCTCATCCAATTCTGTCTCTCTTCTTGACACATTCTGTCTCCTCTTATTACAAACTTTATCTTGTTGTCATATTCAGTTTCTATGTCACCCTCCATCGTAACGCCATCTACTGGCACCAAAGTGTCGCAGGTATCCCTTACTACCCTTGACGTCACACTACCCTTGACGTCACACTACCCTTGACGTCACACTACCCTTGACGTCACACTACCCTTGACGTCACACTACCCTTGACGTCACATGTCTGTTCTGTCACACTGGAGGTCATTGCGTAATCCCCATGTTTTCAATTTTTCTGGATGGACGTCAAACCTGCCTGGCGTTTTGCCGCCCAGTGGATGGCATGAGACTGTGCTGATGTTTTAGTATGGAGCTGCTCCTTAACATTATTCTTGTCTTGTCAGATTGTTTGTTTTCGTTCGTCAGCTTTGACCTCCGACAAAGTCCCTAGAGGCTAGGAACGGAATTTGCGCGTTAATCCATTTGTCCCTGGCAACCGTGTGCACAGGGGTCCCTCACCGTACAGGAAGATAACTCCGATTTCGGAGGTACTCATATTTTTTTCCGTCCATGAGAAATTGACGTTTCAAGCCGGGCCTCGCTGCTTAGACCAGGGGCGGTTGCCGCAGAGAGAAATCATAAATAAAAATCCGGTGTAGCCGGGATTTGAACCCACAACCTCTCTGTCTCGAGGCCGGCGTCTTGGTTGTTTATGATTTACCATCATGTGTCATACGGGTTGGCGTAGGCGATCATGTCCCTCCACAATCTTCTATCCACAGTTCATCGTATCAGTTCTCTTGTTGACTGTTTTCCATGTCATGGCACCAAGTTATCTAGTATCGTCTCTCTTTGTCGTCCGCAATCTCTCTTTCCCAGTATTTTGCAAGTTGTAACCAAGTATTTAAACTTTCCTCTTCTCATGATGTGCCCGAAAAAATGTTGATTATGGTTATGGTTATTGGAAGGCCCCGGTATCAGCGCAAACAAATGGAAATCCATAGTTGCTCAACCGCCCGTGCTAGTGGGATCATCCGAATTGATATCTCACCGAACATCCAAAGAAAGGCGGTTGCAGTCACCATTGTAGCAAACACAGCACACGTCAAAAGACATAAAGCGTATTATAGCACCGAGAGTGAACGCATCTGAACTGTACTTAGTCATAGGATATCATCATTCATCGTAAGCAAAAATTAATTTAGAGACACCATCAGGATGAATCACACAGCTCACGGTTTACACGGAGCATTACTCAGTAGCTCCGGCCATACTTGGAATTTGAGGAAACTGCAACATGGAACACTTTTCAGACAGTGCCTCAACGGATCCCAGTTGCGTATCCGCCATATTGACTGGCAGTCCAATGGTGATTGTTTCTGTCTGATTGTTGCAGCAGCTCTTTTTATGTTTGAGAATGTCCTCGTTGGTCTTTTTAGCTGTCCAACTCGACATTCTTCTTGGAAATCCCAAGTTTAAGATTAGCTCAAAATAAAAACATAAACTGTGAGTCTCTATAACGGAGGTCCACTGTCCACGAGCTACCCAAGGCAGAGCGATTCCTTATTTGTGCACCGGTCTTTGACCTCAACTTGGTGAGATAGAATGCCTAGCCCTATCGGACATAACGATACTGAAATCTGCCAGGAAAATACACTTCATGAAGTTGAAATGGAAGAAATAAAAGGTCACATGCCGCATCCAGGGGAATCATAAAGAAATAGAATACACCCTGTCATCTTCGACCCAGTATTAATATTCTTCTCGCCACTACCAGTCTGTGTGTTAAAATAAGAAGACATTTTACCCAGGGTAAAAAAAATTATCTGTCAAATTTCAATGACTTAAGTCGTGACCTCTCTTGTGATGTGCACCTCTTTGTGTAAGTGTATGACTGGTATAGTGTCACGCAGCTGACAGGGTCTGCCCTCGTCTGAAGACTGTCAGATAACGGCACTCGTTGAGCCGTCGGTGTGGATGTAATGTAGATGGTCTTATCAAGTCATTCAGCGTATCAGTCAAACAGTCCGTCGACGATGTAACAGCGACCTTGGTATCTTTACGTGTCTAGTTTTTTTCTTTTATTTTTTAACTGCGTGTGGTCGAGTTACGGCAGCCTGCACTAACTTAAAAGTGACAATTTAGATCCAATATAAGAAATTTCGTCCAAAAAAATGGGTAAAGATGACCCAAAGTCACCCATAGATTTGCAAAGGCCTACGGGCTGACAGGGAATTACCAGAAAACCTCCAACTAGCGTGACGTTTGAAGTATCTGACGCTCTGCACTTGTTTCAGGTTTGTCCCGTTTCTTATTATGTTGCGTGCTGGCGATGATTGTTTCTTCGATGTGACCATCTCCGTCTCTGCTCTAGTGGTACACCTTGACAGCTCTAGTGGTACACCTTGACAATATGTTCAGTGAGGGGCTGTGCGAGCTTTCAGGAGTGCAGAATAAGGTCGACGTGTGGGAGCCGCGATAGCTCAGTGGCTAGTGAACTGGACTACAAAGGACAAGGGGTAGGGTTCGATCCCAACCGACGGCTTCCGGGTTCACCCAGCCTTAAATGGGTACCGGATTTTTTTCTGGGAAAGTAAAGCAGCATGGGCGTAATACCGACCACATAAACCCAAAAATCATGTGCTGAAGGTCTGTAAAATATAGTGTCACTAACACCATATTTCCCTATACGCCACTTGGCGTGACGGGGGTACTTTACTTTATTATAAGGTCGACGTCTGGGAGTCATGACCCAGGTGGACCCGCCACCCTTGGAGTGTTACAAAGCTAAAGGCACAAATTTACTATTCGATGACATCCTCTGATGATCAAATTGTCCCCTGTTTCACACAAATGAAACTCACGATTTCTCCTCGTTCAACAGTTCATCAACACCGAGCTGAGAGTTCTCGTGAAGACCCGACTGTCCTAACAGACAACAGAACGATTGAGTGCAATGATCATGACCCGCAAATAACTCAATAACATCAGAACGATTGAGTGCAATGATCATGACCCGCAAATAACTCAATAACATCAGAACGATTGAGTGCAATGATCATGACCCGCAAATAACTCAATAATATCAGAACGATTGAGCGCAATGATCATGACCCGCAAATAACTCAATAACATCAGAACGATTGAGTGCAATGATCATGACCCGCAAATAACTCAATAACATCAGAACGATTGAGTGCAATGATGATGACCCGCAAATAACTCAATAACATCAGAACGATTGAGTGCAATGATGATGACCCGCAAATAATTCAATAACTCAATAACATCAGAACGATTGAGTGCAATGATGATGACCCGCAAATAACTCAATAACATCAGAACGATTGAGTGCAATGATGATGACCCGCAAATAACTCAATAACATCAGAACGATTGAGTGCAATGATCATGACCCGCAAATAACTCAATAACATCAGAACGATTGAGTGCAATGATGATGACCCGCAAATAACTCAATAACTCAATAACATCAGAACGATTGAGTGCAATGATGATGACCCGCAAATAACTCAATAACTCAATAACATCAGAACGAATGTCCAGTTCTTCAATAAAAGACAAGAACAGAAGTGCCCACTTATCACACAACGATGAGAGGCCAATGTCAGAGACGACGATGTTTATTTTAGACACAGAAAAGATTCAAAGTGCTGAAATGGTTTATCATGAAAATAATTCAGCGTCGCTGATGGTTTCACACAAGTAACTGTTACTGCTATCTCAGTTCACGGTTATTGTCGACATCAAGTGGTTCTCACGAAGCGGGTTATTGTCGACATCAGTGGTTCTCACGAAGCGGGTTATTGTCGACATCAGTGGTTCTCACGAAGCGGGTTATTGTCGACATCAGTGGTTCTCACGAAGCGGGTTATTGTCCACATCAGTGGTTCTCACGAAGCGGGTTATTGTCCACATCAGTGGTTCTCACAAAGCGGGTTATTGTCGACATCAGTGGTTCTCACAAAGCGGGTTATTGTCGATATCAGCGGTTCTCACAAAGCGGTTTACTGTAGACATACATCAGCGGTTCTCACAATGTGGGTTATTGTCGGCATTAGTGGTTCTCACAAAGCGGGTTATTGTCGACATCAGCGGTTCTCACAAAGCGGTTTACTGTAGACATACATCAGCGGTTCTCACAATGTGGGTTATTGTCGGCATTAGTGGTTCTCAAACTTTTCCCTGCTACTGCCTTGCCTATTAATGACCAAAAAACAAACAAATAAATATGAATTTAATTTAATTTAAAATTAAACGCCCCTACTGTCATAAAGTTGTCCAGACCACTCTTCTATTTCACAACCTTGCCAATAGCGCCCTCCTGGCTCCACGCTCTTCTCCCTGACCGCCCTTAAGTGTCATCCATTAACTGTTATCCAAAGCGTTCCCAAGATTCCTAACAAAATATTATTTTGAACAGCCAAAGACAGGGGAAGCAGTCCCTTAATAATTGCGTGACGACAGAAGAACTGGATCGCTATGTGAACAAACACAGCCCAGCAAGGCTGCCTATTTAGAAGAAGAAATACAAGAAGTAGAAGAAAAAAAAAAACTATTGTTATGAATGAGCATCGCGACATGACTTATGGGCACCGAGAGATTACGTCCGCCTTGTTGAGCATCGCGACATGACTTATGGGCACCGAGAGATTACGTCCGCCTTGTTGAGCATCGCGACATGACTTATGGGCACCGAGAGATTACGTCCGCCTTGTTGGGCATCGCGACATGACTTATGGGCACCGAGAGATTACGTCCGCCTTGTTGAGCATCGCGACATGACTTATGGGCACCGAGAGATTACGTCCACCTTGTTGAGCATCGTGACATGACTTATGGGCACCTAGAGATTACGTCCACCTTGTTGAGCATCGTGACATGACTTATGGGCACCGAGAGATTACGTCCACCTTGTTGAGCATCGCGACATGACTTATGGGCACCGAGAGATTACGTCCGCCTTGTTGAGCATCGCGACATGACTTATGGGCACCGAGAGATTACGTCCACCTTGTTGGGCATCGTGACATGACTTATGGGCACCGAGAGATTACGACCGCCTTGTTATATAATCACCGTAACTGTAATGTTGTATACAACAAGCTGAGAACGTCACACTAGTTGGAGGTTTACTGGGAGTTTCCTCACAGCCCGCAGGCCTAAGTTTATCTATAGATGGCTGTAGCCTGTCCCAACCTTGCTTTATTTGTTTAGTGACGACAAAATGGCCGACATATTTTTCCAAATTATTTAATTTCTTAGTCTTCAAACATGAACGGCTGCAACAACAAAGGCAAGTACTGGGGGTCTAGTACTGTCAGCTTCAACCACTTAATTTGGGACCAACAAAACGATTCAGGTGAATGTAATCGGGGTGGTCATCGACTCATAGCTGAGCGTTGATTGGTGGAGTCTGGATAGATGAACTAAAGCTGAACAAGATCCCCCAGGTGGTGGTCCTGAACACAGACTGGTCTGGTAAAGTGGTGAGGAAGGAAGGCAATCCGACTAATCCAAAGTCGGATGCTTTTGTTGAAAGACGCAAATGTCGCAGAATAGATGCAGACCACGACACAACGTAGCTTGCGTCCGTTTCTTTATAATGAGGCATGACATCAGGAGTCAACATCGAAGGCAATAAACAACAAGCTTCTTCTGCTGTGTTATCACGTTTAGACGTCAGTCAGCTCTAAGCGAAATCGTTGGCCACCTCCGGGTTGTGACACATCTTACAGAGTGCCCAGGTCTGGCGCTAGCGAAGGTCGCGACAAACACGCAAATCTCTAAATTCACACTAAGGTAACACATCTTAGTGAAACAAATGTCTAGCAGAAAGTTTAGCTAAACTCATACTAAGGTAAACACTGTAAACACATCTTAGTGAAACAAATGTCTAGCAGAAAGTTTAGCTAAACTCATACTAAGGTAAACACTGTAAACACATCTTAGTGAAACAAATGTCTAGCAGGAAGTTTAGCTAAACTCATACTAAGGTAAACACTGTAAACACATCTTAGTGAAACAAATGTCTAGCAGAAAGTTTAGCTAAACTCATACTAAGGTAAACACTGTAAACACATCTTAGTGAAACAAATGTCTAGCAGAAAGTTTAGCTAAACTCATACTAAGGTAAACATTGTAAACACATCTTAGTGAAAGAAATGTCTAGCAGAAAGTTTAGCTAAACTCATACTAAGGTAAACACTGTAAACACATCTTAGTGAAACAAATGTCTAGCAGAAAGTTTAGCTAAACTCATACTAAGGTAAACACTGTAAACACATCTTAGTGAAACAAATGTCTAGCAGAAAGTTTAGCTAAACTCACACTAAGGTAAACACTGTAAACACATCTTAGTGAAACAAATGTCTAGCAGAAAGTTCAGCTAAACTCACACTAGGGTAGACACAGTAAACACATCTTAGTGAAACAAATGTCTAGGAGAAAGTTTAACTGAACTCACGCCACGAACAGATTCAAAGAAAACACTTTTTAGTGAAAACAAAATGGTGAAAAAAAAGGTTCAGCAACAAATCCACGCAGGAGGATCATTTCAGAGAACCCGCCTGAATAACAGAACCATCAAATGTAGCATGACCTAGATACAAGAGCGGTTCTCATGATTCTGGCTTCACGGACCGTCGCCTCTCACCTTGACTCTCATCACATCACTACTATTATCATTTTTATCATTTTCAACTACATGGTTACCCGTGCGGCGGGCACAAATCAAAGTCAGACATGAAAGCTGAGCTCAAGTTAACGAAACCGCTCAAATTTACCTGCGATCGGGCAGACACGCGTCACCAGCAGGGAGATGAATTTTACTCCGAGCACCATCTATCACTGACGCTTTATTTGCTGGATTAAAACTTGGAAGTCTGTGACGCTTTCATCTTTTTTGTGTGCGATGAGTTGAGAAGTGATGAGAACGAAACGAAGAAAATTTAATGCAGGGAAAGGAATGTGGCTTCTGGGGAGATGTTAGTGAAACTGTTTGGTTGGGGTGTTTGAGTTGAGTCTATCTGCCGAGGAATGTGGACTTCTGGGGAGATGTTAGTGAAACTGTTTGGTTGGGGTATTTGAGTTGAGTCTATCTGCCGAGGAATGTGGCTTCTGGGGAGATGTTAGTGAAACTATTTGGTTGGGGTATTTGAGTTGAGTCTATCTGCCGAGGAATGTGGCTTCTGGGGAGATGTTAGTGAAACTATTTGGTTGGGGTATTTGAGTTGAGTCTATCTGCCGAGGAAAAACATACTTGTTTGAAGGAAGGAAGGGAGGAAGGGAGGGAGGGAGGGAGGGAGTAAGGTAGGAAGGGAGGGAGGGAGGGAGAAAGGTAGGGAGAGAGGGGGAAAAAGGGAGGAAGGGAGAGAGAGAGAGAGTGAGAAGGGAAGGAAGGAAGGTAGGGACGGAGGAAGGGAGAAAGGTAGGGAGAGAGGGAGGGAGGGAGGGAGGGAGGAAGGTAGGAAGGGAGGGAGGGAGTAAGGTAGGAAGGGAGGGAGGGAGTAAGGTAGGAAGGGAGGGAGGGAGTAAGGTAGGAAGGGAGGGAGGGAGTAAGGTAGGAAGGGAGGGAGGGAGGGAGGGAGTAAGGTAGGAAGGGAAGGAGGGAGTAAGGTAGGAAGGGATGGAGGGAGGGAGGAAGGGAGGGAGGGAGTAAGGTAGGAAGGGAGGGAGGGAGGGAGGGAGTAAGGTAGGAAGGGAGGGAGGGAGTAAGGTAGGAAGGGAGGGAGGGGGAGGGAGGAAGGAAGGGAGGGAGGAAGGTAGGAAGGGAGGGAGGAAGGGAGGGAGGGGGAGGGAGAAAGGTAGGGAGGGGGGAGGGAGAAAGGTAGGGAGGGAGGAAGGTAGGAAGGGAGGGAGGGGGGAGGGAGAAAGGTAGGGAGAGAGGGAGGAAAAAAGGCAGGAAGGGGAGAGAGAGAGAGAGAGAGAGAGAGAGAGAGAGAAGGGAAGGAAGGAAGGTAGGGACGGAGGAAGGGAGAAAGGTAGGGAGAGAGGGAGGGAAAAAGGGAGGAAGGGAGAGAGAGAGAGGGAGAAGGGAAGGAAGTAAGGTAGGGAGGGAGGGGGAGAGAGAGAGAGGAAAAAAGGGAGGGAGGAAGAGAGAGAGAGAGGGAGGGAAAAAGGGAGGAAGGGGGAGAGAGAGAGGGGAAGGAAGGTAGGTAGGGAGGGAGGGAGAGAGAGAGGAAAAAAGGGAGGGAGGAAGAGAGAGAGAGGGAGGGAAAAAGGGAGGAAGGGGGAGAGAGAGAGGGAGAGGGAAGGAAAGAAGGTAGGGAGGGAGAGAGAGAGAGAGAGGAAAAAAAGGAGGGAGGAAGAGAGAAAGAGGGAGGGAGGAAGGAAGAGAGGGAGCGATGAAGGAAGGGAGGGAGGATGAGAGAGGAAAAAGGGAGGGAGGAAGAGAGAGAGAGAGAGGGAGGGAAAAAGGGAGGAAGGGGGAGAGAGAGAGGGGAAGGAAGGTAGGTAGGGAGGGAGGGAGAGAGAGAGAGGGAGGGAAAAATGGAGGAAGGGGGAGAGAGAGGGAGAGGGGAAGGAAAGAAGGTAGGGAGGGAGAGAGAGAGAGAGGAAAAAAAGGAGGGAGGAAGAGAGAAAGAGGGAGGGAGGAAGGAAGAGAGGGAGCGATGAAGGAAGGGAGGGAGGGAGAGAAAAGAAAGAAAGAAAGAAAGGAAGGAAGGAAGGAAGGAAGGAAGGAAGGAAGGAAGGAAGGAAGGAAGGAAGGGAGGGAGGGAGGGAGGGAGGGAGGGAGGGAGGAGGGGGAGGGAGGGAGGGAGGGAGGGAGGGAGGGAGGAGGGAGGGAGGAAGGAAGGAAGGAAGGAAGGAAGGAAGGAAGGAAGGAAGGAAGGAAGGAAGGAAGGAAGGAAGGAAGGAAGGAAGGAAGGAAGGAAGGAAGGAAGGAAGGAAGGAAGGAAGGAAGGAAGGAAGGAAGGAAGGAAGGAAGGAAGGAAGGAAGGAAGGAAGGAAGGAAGGAAGGAAGGAAGGAAGGAAGGAAGGAAGGAAGGAAGGAAGGAAGGAAGGAAGGAAGGAAGGAAGGAAGGAGGAAGGAAGGAAGAAGAAAGTGGTCGACATGGAAAGACAGTTCATTGTCTCCTGAGACTGACAGAATGTGACCACCGTTGCTGAAAAACATAGTGGGGACATCTTTGTGAGATGATGATGAGAATATTGTCAACAACTAGACTACTATTGAATTCGTTCACTCAGAAAAGGTGAGATGCTGACGGGATGTGAGGGATGATTGGAAATATGGTCATGACGGTGATTATGATGATGGTAATGATGATGATGCGAGAATTTAATGCAGAGATGATTGGAGAGATGATTGGAGAGATGATTGGAGAAATGATTGGAGAGATGATAATGATGCTGTATAAATGAATGGAGAGATGATGATGGTAATGATGATTATGTGAGAATTGAACGCAGAGATGACTGGAGAGATGATGATTGGAGAGATGATTGGAGAGATGATTGGAAAGATGATGATTGGAGAGATGACGATTGGAGAGATGATAATGATGCTGTAGAAATGAATGGAGAGATGATGATGTGTAATCCATTTTGCAATGAATATGCTTTCTTCTTGCTTTAGAGTGTTATTTCAAAGATTTCGGTCTGCTGCTATGTCTCCCCAGGCTGCAGGGTTTATGTTCAGTCTTCATGTCCCGTTTACTCGCGTCTAGAAATCAAAGTTTTTGGCGCCCAGTAGCTCTTTTACCATCTGCTAGTTGTCCGTACAGTCAAGCTTTTGGTACGCGGCCATCTTTCCTACTGTGTACGTGGCCAAGCCATCGTATTATAGGTTGTTAGAGCAGCGATGTTCGGGAGACCTGTGGGAGTGAGGACCTCCATGTTTGCCACTTGGTCCTTCCGGGTCATATCAAGAATACGACGCAGACTTGAGGAATGCATTTAAGCAGATCTCCTGCTGTGTATGCACCAAATGGGAAGAATGACTTATAACCGGTAACTGCTGGTTCCCGCGTTGTGTCGACACCAGAACGGCGAAGCTGGGGTGTCGTCTCCAGGGCCCGAGTTTGGGCAGAAATAGAAAGAGACAAATTGTCGCCAGTACAACATGTTTCTTCTCTCCACACAGCCGAGCCCATGCAACATGTTTCTTCTCTCCACACAGCCGAGCCCATGCAACATGTTTCTTCTATCCACGCAGCCCAGCCCATGCAACATGTTTCTTCTCTCCACGCAGCCCAGCCCATGCAACATGTTTCTTCTCTCCACGCAGCCGAGCCCATGCAACATGTTTCTTCTCTCCACGCAGCCGAGCCCATGCAATATGTTTCTTCTCTCCACACAGCCGAGCCCATGCAACATGTTTCTTCTCTCCACGCAGCCGAGCCCATGCAACATGTTTCTTCTCTCCACACAGCCGAGCCCATGCAACATGTTTCTTCTCTCCACGCAGCCGAGCCCATGCAACATGTTTATTCTCTCCACGCAGTCGAGCCCATGCAACATGTTTCTTCTCTCCACGCAGCCGAGCCCATGCAACATGTTTCTTCTCTCCACGCAGTCGAGCCCATGCAACATGTTTCTTCTCTTCACACAGCCGAGCCCATACAACATGTTTCTTCTCTTCACACAGCCGAGCCCACATACAACATGTTTCTTCTCTCCACGCAGTCGAGCCCATACAACATGTTTCTTCTCTCCACACAGCCGAGCCCATGCAACTTGTTTCTTCTCTCCACACAGCCGAGCCCATGCACCATGTTTCTTCTCTCCACGCAGCCGAGCCCATGCAACATGTTTCTTCTCTCCACGCAGCCGAGCCCATGCAACATGTTTCTTCTCTCCACGCAGCCGAGCCCATGCACCTTGTTTCTTCTCTCCACGCAGCCGAGCCCATGCAACATGTTTCTTCTCTCCACGCAGCCGAGTCCATGCAACATGTTTCTTCTCTCCACGCAGCCGAGTGATCCAAAGGTCTAGCGGAGCAAGTACAGATTGTTGCCAACTGCGCGTAAGAGTTAATCAGAGAAATGTTGAAATCAGCTTGCCAACTGCGCCGTAAGAGTTAATCAGAGAAATGTTGAAATCAGCTTGCCAACTGCGCCGTAAGAGTTAATCAGAGAAATGTTGAAATCAGCTTGCCAACAACACACAACAAATATATTTACTCAGATTGTTTTATTTATTTTACCAAATGATTACATTCGTTTTCCTATCTACAACACCTTCTACACAGCATCGGGGCGTTATCAGACGTAAATGTATTTCCTTTGGCGCAAACTGTCGCTAAATCTCGTCTTCAACTTACGGACATTTTTTAAAATTTGAATTTGGGAGTAGCAAAATCGTTTGATGTTTATTGTTGTAAATACGGTAATCTTAGACACAAAAACATGAGTGGTGTTGGGTGTTTATTGTTGTAAATACGGTAATCTTAGACACAAAAACATGAGTGGTGTAGGGTGTTTATTGTTGTAAATACGGTAATCTTAGACACAAAAACATGAGTGGTGTTGGGTGTTTATTGTTGTAAATACGGTAATCTTAGACACAAAAACATGAGTGGTGTTGGGTGTTTATTGTTGTAAATACGGTAATCTTAGACACAAAAACATGAGTGGTGTTGGGTGTTTATTGTTGTAAATACGGTAATCTTAGACACAAAAACATGAGTGGTGTTGGTCGTTTATTGTTGTAAATACGGTAATCTTAGACACAAAAACATGAGAAGTGTTGGGTGTTTATTGTTGTAAATACGGTAATCTTAGACACAAAAACATGAGAAGTGTTGGGTGTTTATTGTTGTAAATACGGTAGTCTCAGACAAAAACAAATATATTATTTGTCTCTACGCTCCAGGGGAAGGAGGACAGTGGGTACAAATAATAATACATAAATATTATTATATGGGGAACTTCCGAGGCGATAATAGGGAATAATAGAACAAAGAAGTATGTGTTAGCACTCGGAAAATTGACAGACAAACAACAATAGAAAAAAACGAAGAACAATATATGGTCCGAAGTGGGATCGAACCCGTACTCAGTGGCACCGCGCCTTGCCACGAGAAGCCGAACGCTTGGTACACTGCCACTCAGCCAACTAAAAAATTGGCTATTGCAGTAGTGTCTTCCACGAAAGGCGATCTCAATGACTATAGCATAGGGTAACGATCACAGACCGGAAATAAATTGTATATTTGTACTTTCCTATTAATGCAAGTATCTCCCAGTAGGGCTGAATACTTGTGTTGTAGACAAACATTTATTGGACGAAACAGCACGAATAGTAGTTCCCAGTGGTTATATACTGGGTACAAATAATAATACATAAATATTATTATATGGGGAACTTCCGAGGCGATAATAGGGAATAATAGAACAAAGAAGTATGTGTTAGCACTCGGAAAAATTGACAGACAAACAACAATAGAAAAAAACGAAGAACAAAACATGGTCCGAAGGAGGACAGTCTAGTTCACGTGACGTTACTGTTGACCTAATCCAACATGTTTCCCGATCATCTGTTCACGATGTGCATCCATTGCGCTGGTAACAATCTCTCATATCATAAACATCATCATGATTGTATTGCGTATTCTTTGCAGAATTATTCACTCAACACAGATCTCCCACAGAACGTTGCATTCATGACAGCTCGTCTGAAAGAATCTCTGTCTCTAGCCAGATCTCCCACAGAACGTTGCGTTCCTCACAGCCTGTCTGAAAGAATCTCTGTCTCTAACCAGATCTCCCACAGAACGTTGCATTCCCACAGCCCGTCTGAAAGAATATCTGTACTAGCCAGATCTCCTAATTCCTCTGTTGTCATGTTCAAGGTCTCCTTGATGCCTTGAAACCATCATCTTCTTGGTCTGCCCTGATGCGTCGCCCAGGAACCATGCCTTCCGTTATTGTTCTGTCCAGGAAGCTTTGTCTGTTGACGTGGCCATAGTGGTGTCTACAACCCAGTTCCTTTTAATGTTTAGTTATTTTCGCATGTCTTCTTCCTTGCTCTATTTAATGTTTAGTTATTTTCGCATGTCTTCTTCCTTGCTCTATTTAATGTTTAGTTATTTTCGCATGTCTTCTTCCTTGCTCTATTTAATGTTTAGTTATTTTCGCATGTCTTCTTCCTTGCTCTATTTAATGTTTAGTTATTTTCGCATGTCTTCTTCCTTGCTCTATTTAATGTTTAGTTATTTTCGCATGTCTTCTTCCTTGCTCTATTTAATGTTTAGTTATTTTCGCAGGTCTTCTTCCTTGCTCTATTTAATGTTTAGGTATTTTCGCATGTCTTCTTCCTTGCTCTATTTAATGTTTAGCTATTTTCGCATGTCTTCTTCCTTGCTCTATTTAATGTTTAGTTATTTTCGCATGTCTTCTTCCTTGCTCTATTTAATGTTTAGGTATTTTCCCATGTCTTCTTCCTGGCTCTATTTAATGTTTAGCTATTTTCACATGTCTTCTTCCTTGTTCTTTTTAATGATCCAAAGCATGCTCAATATTTTGCTGCAGCATTTTGTTTCGATCGATCTCATTTTCTTTATTATTGTTCGTGAGATTGTCCATGCTTTGCATCCATACGTAACTATCGGCACTATACACCTTCACCCTGACAGTACACACACTCAGCTTACAGCTGTTGTTACAGTGAGCCATATACTGCCATACCTCGACTGCTATTCTAAATACACTTTCACGTTTTTCCACACAACGCTTGGATATTGTCCTACAGGTGTCCGCCCACACTCCTCAAGCCCCGCCCATAGATGGTCGACTACCCCATCCCAAGTTTTCCTCATCTATAAACACAATATCTCATCCTCTGATCTCTTCATTTCTCCTTCCGTTTCAATGTCTCAATACAAATAAACAATCTATGATTCCTTCTCCTGTCACAATCCAGACTGGGTTTCGTTCAGTTTAAAAAAAAAAAGTACCCCCGTCACGCCAAGTGGCGTATAGGGAATATGGTAACCATACATTTTACAGACCTCGGCACATGATTTTGGGGGTAATGTGGTCGGTATTACACCCGTGCCGCTTTACTTTCCCAGAAAAAAAATCCGGTACCCATTAAAGGCTGGGTGAACCGGACCCCCGTCGGTTGGGATCGAACCCTACCTCTTGTCGTTTGTAGTCCAGTTCACTAACCACTGAGCTATCGCGGCTCCCCGTTCAGCTCTACATTATATCTAGTACATTGTTCAAGTAGATTCACAAACACTTTTTCCAACAAGACTGAGTACAAGTACCCCTCTAAAACATTATCTGTCCCATGTTTGTCCAAACGGACACAGAACAGCTCGGTCTAGTGACGTATTTCCTGTCAAGCCTGGGTCAAGACTTTCGTTCGCAGCTTTACTCCAACTTTTGACAAACTTTGTCGAATGTCAGCAACCGCTCTGTGGGTTTATTGTTTCCATTGTGTTTCTATTACTTCTGTAACTTGTTATTCTAGTGTTGCTGGTTGAGTGGAAACACTGTGTTTGATCGTGCTGGTTGAGTGGAAACACTGTGTTTGACCGTGCTGGTTGAGTGGAAACACTGTGTTTGATCGTGCTGGTTGAGTGGAAACACTGTGTTTGATCGTGCTGGTTGAGTGGAAACACTGTGTTTGATCGTGCTGGTTGAGTGGAAACACTGTGTTTGATCGTGCTGGTTGAGTGGAAACACTGTGTTTGATCGTGCTGGTTGAGTGGAAACACTGTGTTTGATCGTACGTGCGTGGGTTGGCCAGGTCTCTGTAGGAGGTCTCACATCTTTCTTTTGTTAACTTGTAAGTAAAAGACAGAAACAGGAGATTTGCTGGCTAGTACAATTGGCCTGTTGTTTGTGTCTTTCTCTTTGTTGTATGTCCTCGGGTAGAGCTCACTTCGTCAGTTTCTGTGTTAGCATCATCGTGTGCCTTAAACAAAGTCAATACAGTTTAGT
This sequence comes from Megaustenia siamemsis, assembly GCA_032433765.1. NCBI lineage: Eukaryota > Metazoa > Mollusca > Gastropoda > Stylommatophora > Ariophantidae > Megaustenia > Megaustenia siamemsis. The sequence goes on along the minus strand of JAVIAB010000160.1, from coordinate 78,125,912 downwards.
ACACAACCGTTGTATGTGAGATAAAGACATTCAAAGATAATCGTTGATTGTAGTGTAAGGGATCACAGCTTTTCAAAAGTCGGTATTTCGAACTCCTTTAAATTCCCAACACGTGCTTCTCCCCTCTTGTAGAATGTCTCTCAAACATCCTTCTCCCCTCTTGTAGAATGTCTCTCAAACATCCTTCTCCCCTCTTGTAGAATGTCTCTCAAACATCCTTCTCCCCTCTTGTAGAATGTCTCTCAAACATCCTTCTCCCCTCTTGTAGAATGTCCCTCAAACATGCTTCGCCCCTCTTGTAGAATGTCCCTCAAACATGCTTCACCCCTCTTGTAGAATGTCCCTCAAACATGCTTCTCCCCTCTTGTAGAATGTCCCTCAAACATCCTTCTCCCCTCTTGTAGAATGTCCCTCAAACATGCTTCTCGCCTCTTGTAGGATGTCCATCAAACATGCTTCTCACCTCTTGTAGAATGTCCCTCAAACATCCTTCTCCCCTCTTGTAGAATGTCCCTCAAACATGCTTCTACCCTCTTGTAGAATATCCCTCAAACATCCTTCTCCCCTCTTGTAGAATGTCCCTCAAACATCCTTCGCCCTCTTGTAGAATGTCCCTCAAACATGCTTCTCCCCTCTTGTAGAATGTCAATCAAACATGCTTCTCCCCTCTTGTAGAATGTCTCTCAAACATCCTTCTCCCTCTTGTAGAATGTCCCTCAAACATCCTTCTCCCCTCTTGTAGAATATCCCTCAAACATCCTTCTCTCCTGCTGCTGGATGTCCCTCAAACATCCTTCTCCCCTTCTGATGAATGTCCCTCAAACATCCTTCTCCCCTCCTGTAGAATGTCCCTCAAACATCCTTCTCCCATCCTGTTGAATGCCCCTGAAACATCCTTCTCCCCTCCTGTAGAATGTCCCTCAAACATCTTTCTCCCTTCTGATGAATGTCCCTCAAACATTCTTCTCCCCTCCTGTAGAATGTCCCTGAAACATCCTTCTCCCCTCCTGTAGAATGTCCCCAATCTTACTTCGTAGTTCTGCTCATTGAATGGTAAAGCTTGTTCATAACAATTGTCGTGACGAAGTCGACTGTTTCAAGTAGAAGGCGCAAATATAACAACATCGTTGTACGTAATGACATGACGAAGGAAATATAACAACATCGTTGTACGTAATGACATGACGAAGGAAATATTTCAGTGGGGACAACAAAAGAATAATTTACATGAAATCTGAACATTTCACACTTTTGATCTGTTTATATCGGCATGTTAAGTCAGTCGTCTAGCGGTAGTGAATGGCTTATGGGGTCATGGGGTCTTTCAGTCTGGTAATCTCTGTTGTAGAGCTGTAGTTAATGACCGACCAATGAGGACATGGGGCCATGGGGTCTGGTCATGTCTGTTGTAGAGCTGTAGTTAATGACCGACCAATGAGGACATGAGGACATGGGGTCTGGTCATGTCTGTTGTAGAGCTGTAGTTAATGACCGACCAATGAGGACATGAGGACATGGGGTCTGGTCATGTCTGTTGTAGAGCTGTATTTAGTGACCGACCAATGAGGACATGAGGACATGGGGTCTGGTCATGTCTGTTGTAGAGCTGTAGTTAATGACCGACCAATGAGGACATGGGGTCTGGTCATGTCTGTTGTAGAGCTGTATTTAGTGACCGACCAATGAGGACATGAGGACATGGGGTCTGGTCATGTCTGTTGTAGAGCTGTAGTTAATGACCGACCAATGAGGACATGAGGACATGGGGTCTGGTCATGTCTGTTGTAGAGCTGTATTTAGTGACCGACCCATGAGGACACGAAGTTCGACCTCTATCAGCCACTGTTAGATTCACACAAAATTAATGCCCAGCCAGAATGTCCAGGAACCGCGTCTGTTCTCATCTAACGACAAATCTCGAGTGACAAAATTTTGCTAGGATACGACGTCTCCTCCCCTCCACCTTTTTTTCCATCTAGATAGCCGTGTCTAGGTTCCCTCGCTATACAGGCAGATATTCTTCAAATTCTGTGGTACTCTTATTTTTACATCATGTAAAGATTTAAAGTTTTGGTACATTAGTTTTGTATCAATTTTGCTTGGCTAGCCACCATTTTTGACCTAATCAGTCCGACTCCCAACTGCCTAGAGTTCTTTAACGTGCGCAGAATGCACAGGGGACTCTTGTTTTTTTTTTTTTTACCATTATCTTACAGAGCTAGACATCAGATCTCACCACCAAGAGTGGGCTATACATCAGATCTCAGAAGCAAGAGTGGGCTAGACATCAGATCTCACCACCCAGAGAGGGCCAGGCATCAGATCTCACCACCAAGAGTGGGCTAGACATCAGATCTCAGAAGCAAGAGTGGGCTATACATCAGATCTCAGAAGCAAGAGTGGGCTATACATCAGATCTCAGAAGCAAGAGTGGGCTAGACATCAGATCTCACCACCCAGAGAGGGCCAGACATCAGATCTCACCACCAAGAGTGGGCTAGACATCAGATCTCACCACCCAGAGAGGGCCAGACATCAGATCTCACCACCAAGAGTGGGCTAGACAACAGATCTCACCACCCAGAGAGGGCCAGACATCAGATCTCACCACCAAGAGTGGGCTAGACATCATATCTCACCACCCAGACAGGGCCAGACATCAGATCTCACCACCCAGAGTGGGCTAGACATCAGATCTCACCACACAGAGAGGGCCAGACATCAGATCTCACCACCAAGAGTGGGCTAGACATCAGATCTCACCACACAGAGAGGGCCAGACATCAGATCTCACCACCAAGAGTGGGCTAGACATCAGATCTCACCACACAGAGAGGGCTAGACATCAGATCTCACCACCCAGAGAGGGCTAGACATCAGATCTCACCACCCAGAGAGGGCCAGACATCAGATCTCACCACCAAGAGTGGGCTAGACATCAGATCTCACCACCCAGAGAGGGCCAGACATCAGATCTCACCACCAAGAGTGGGCTAGACATCATATCTCACCACCCAGACAGGGCCAGACATCAGATCTCACCACCCAGAGTGGGCTAGACATCAGATCTCACCACACAGAGAGGGCCAGACATCAGATCTCACCACCAAGAGTGGGCTAGACATCATATCTCACCACCCAGACAGGGCCAGACATCAGATCTCACCACCCAGAGTGGGCTAGACATCAGATCTCACCACACAGAGAGGGCCAGACATCAGATCTCACCACCAAGAGTGGGCTAGACATCAGATCTCACCACCCAGAGAGGGCCAGACATCAGATCTCACCACCAAGAGTGGGCTAGACATCAGATCTCACCACACAGAGAGGGCTAGACATCAGATCTCACCACACAGAGAGGGATAGACATCAGATCTCACCACCCAGAGAGGGCTAGACATCAGATCTCACCACCCAGAGAGGGCTAGACATCAGATCTCACCACACAGAGAGGGCCAGACATCAGATCTCACCACACAGAGAGGGCCAGACATCAGATCTCACTACACAGAGAGGGCTAGACATCAGATCTCACTACCCAGAGAGGGCTAGACATCAGATCTCACCTCCCAGAGAGGGCTAGACATCAGATCTCACCACCCAGAGAGGGCTAGACATCAGATCTCACTACCCAGAGAGGGCTAGACATCAGATCTCACTACCCAGAGAGGGCTAGACATCAGATCTCACCACACAGAGAGGGCCAGACATCAAATCTCACCACACAGAGAGGGCCAGTCATCAGATCTCACCACCAAGAGTGGGTTAGACATCAGATCTCACCACACAGAGAGGGCCAGACATCAGATCTCACCACCCAGAGAGGGCCAGACATCAGATCTCACCACCCAGAGAGGGCTAGACATCAGATCTCACCACACAGAGAGGGCCAGACATCAGATCTCACCACCCAGAGAGGGCCAGACATCAGATCTCACCACACAGAGAGGGCCAGACATCAGATCTCACCACCCAGAGAGGGCCAGACATCAGATCTCACCACCCAGAGAGGGCCAGACATCAGATCTCACCACACAGAGAGGGCCAGACATCAGATCTCACCACACAGAGAGGGCTAGACATAGGATATCACTACCCAGAGAGGGCTAGACATTGGATCTCACTACCCAGAGAGGGCTAGACATCGCATTTCACTACCCAGAGAGGGCTAGACATCGGATTTCACTACACAGAGAGGGCTAGACATCGGATCTCACTACCCAGAGAGGGCTAGACATCGGATCTCACTACCCAGAGAGGGCTAGACATCAGATTTCACCACCAAGAGTGGGTTAGACATCAGATCTCACCACACAGAGAGGGCTAGACATAGGATCTCACTACCCAGAGAGGGCTAGACATTGGATCTCACTACCCAGAGATGGCTAGACATCGCATTTCACTACCTAGAGAGGGCTAGACATCGGATCTCACTACCCAGAGAGAGCTAGACATCGGATCTCACTACCCAGAGAGGGCTAGAGATCGGATCTCACTACCCAGAGAGGGCAAGACATCAGATCTCACTACCCAGAGAGAGCTAGACATCGGATCTCACCACACAGAGAGGGCTAGACATAGGATCTCACTACCCAGAGAGGGCTAGACATTGGATCTCACTACCCAGAGATGGCTAGACATCGCATTTCACTACCCAGAGAGGGCTAGACATCGGATCTCACTACCCAGAGAGAGCTAGACATCGGATCTCACTACCCAGAGAGGGCTAGACATCGCATTTCACTACCCAGAGAGGGCTAGACATCGGATCTCACTACCCAGAGAGAGCTAGACATCGGATCTCACTACCCAGAGAGGGCTAGAGATCGGATCTCACTACCCAGAGAGGGCAAGACATCAGATCTCACTACCCAGAGAGAGCTAGACATCGGATCTCGCTACCCAGAGAGGGCTAGAGATCGGATCTCACTACCCAGAGAGGGCAAGACATCAGAATAACCAAGGAATCACGAGTCCCACAACAAAATGAGAGAGGCATTTTTATCTTGCAAGGTCTTAACTCTGTTCTGTCACGTCTAGTATCTTTTAACTTCCACTCTATTTCTTCTTTGACTAGTCCAATTCTTGATGTTACTCTCTCAATCAAAACGTAACCATCAACTTTGCTTGATTGCACATTCTGATAGATTGATCTTGACTTGATGCAACCCTCACATCTATAAACACTCATCAGACCGACTTCAAAACTTCTCTTTTTTTTAGCCGTTTTCAAAGTTATGTCATATTTATTTTTACACGTTCAAATTGACTGAAAAGTATTTCTTCTTCTATTTCTTCTCTCTCTCTCTCTCCTCTATATTTGTTGACATAATTTCTAATGAATTCGAAAGATGTACAGTAGCACTTGGAGAGCTAACCCATCGCCCGTCAAGTTCCTACCTCAGCAACAACCACCTGATAAAACTCAGGTAAAACACACGAGCAATTACCTGCAATATGTTATTTACCTCTCCAAGGTAACTTGTCTAAGGTAATTGGTGATCTGTGCGAGAGGTTATCTCAATAGCAGACATCAACAAACCGACGACCACAACAGACTTAATTGATGCCGCTATTCCTGGACTGCACGAGGAAATATTCGCTTCTTATCAGACCGCCACAGTTGATGGGTTGAGTCTAAAAATTGCCATTTTAATTCTGGGTCTCGACGTTAGACGGAAATTGTCAGCGACCTACTACTGATGGCTTGTGCCAGGATCGGTGAACCAAAACCATCTAGACCCTGCTCCACCTCTCCGCGGTGCCTCCATTAACAGACTAACCTGTCTAGTCTGGCCAAGCGTGCAGGGATCAAAGAGGGAAGACAACCTGGTACTTAAAAATGTCGTGCTAAAGTCGGATGTGTTGGGCCGAAAGGCGCAAATATAACAGTTATACTGCAAACCAGAACACAACGCAGACACGTCCACGACGTCCGTGTAAGGGCGGATGATGAAGAGGAATATTCTAGTCTACCACGACACTCTAGAATACTTTAGTCATCGGGCGAACGCAACCAGCCAGACGGAAATGACGCATAGAATTTTTTTTTTCGTTCGCCAGCTTTAACCTCTGACGAAGTCTCTAGAGACAGGAACTGAAATTTACGTGTTAATCCATTTTTCTCTGGCATCCGTGTGCACAGGGGTCCCTCGCCGCACAGACAGATAACTACGACTTCGAAGGTACTCATATTTTTTCCGTCGATGAATAATTGACGTTTCAAGCCGGGTCTCGCTGCTGTGACCAGGGGTGGTTGCCGTAGAGAGAAATCATAAATAAAAATCCTAACTGCATAGAATATGTCCTGTTGAGAGTGATAGAGAGAGAGAGAGAGAGAGAGAGAGAGAGAGAGAGATAGAGATAGAGAGAGAGGGAGAGATAGAGATAGAGAGAGAGATAGAGAGAGACAGAGATAGATATAGAGAGATAGAGATAGAGAGATAGAGAGATAGAGAGAAAGATAGAGATAGATATATATATAGAGAGAGATAGAGAGATAGAGATAGAGAAATAGAGAGATAGAGAGATAGATATATATATATATATATAAAGAGAGAGAGATAGAGATAGAGAGAGATAGAGATAGAAAGAGAGAGAGAGAGAGAGGTGTAGATGAGGCTATAGGAATGTTGGCGACATTAGAATGGTAAAGATGATGCTATGGGAATGTTGACGTCATTAGCATGGTAAAGATGAGTTTATATAAATGTTGACGTCATTAGAGTGATAAAGATGATTTAGTGTAATTATAGATTCGGTATAGACCACTTTACTGTAACAAGAAGAGTGTGATCATCGGTTATTGGATCAACAATTGGGTGCTGGATTTATACCAAAGTTGATGTGACACAAGATTTACATCAAATTTGATGAGACACCAAGTGCCCATGATTTATACCAAAGATGATGTGACACAAGATTTACATCAAATTTGATGAGACCCCAAGTGCCCATGATTTATACCAAAGTTGATGTGACTCAAGATTTACATCAAATTTGATGAGACCCCAAGTGCCCATCATTTATAACAAAGTTGATGTGACTCAAGATTTACATCAAATTTGATGAGACCCCAAGTGCCCATGATTTATAACAAAGTTGATATGACCTAAGATTTACATCAAATTTGATGAGACACGAAGTGCCCATGATTTATACCAAAGTTGATGTGACTCAAGATTTACATCAAATTTGATGAGACCCCAAGTGCCCATCATTTATACCAAAGTTGATGTGACTCAAGATTTACACCAAATTTGATGAGACCCCAAGTGCCCATGATTTATAACAAAGTTTATGTGGCCTAAGATTTACATCAAATTTGATGAGACCCCAAGTGCCCATGATTTATAACAAAGTTGATGTGACCTAAGATTTACATCAAATTTGATGAGACTCAAAGTGCCCATGATTTATACCAAAGATGATGTGACACAAGATTTACATCAAATTTGATGAGACACCAAGTGCCCATGATTTATACCAAAGATGATGTGACACAAGATTTACATCAAATTTGATGAGACTCAAAGTGCCCATGATTTATACTAATGTTGACGTGGTCCATGATTTACGTCAAAGTTGATAAGACCCAAAGTGCCCAGGATTTACACTAAAAATTTGTTAAATCTAATTACGTATGACGTATTCAAAAATTGACGAGGTCCAAAGTGTCCAGTACTTATACCAATAATGACGAGACCCAAAGTGCTCAGTACTTATAAAAAATAATGATGAGACCCAAAGTGCCCAGTACTTATACCAATAATGATGAGATCCAAAATGTCCAGCACTTATACCAATAATCTATTGTCCTTTCGAGCCGAAGACGGCACATAGGGCAGAACCACAATCTCAAAAGCAGAAACCTTGCGTGCCAAAATGGCACATATTGCAGAGATCGCCACTTCTAAAATCTATGGCACTGTTTCCATAACAATACTTTTTACAATGACAGCTTGTCAAGCCATCGATAAACCTCCTTAGTCGCCTCTTACGACATGCCTGGAAGGTCACAGTGGCACTATTCTCTACTTCCCTCATAATGAGGCCCCGGTAACACACAGGATCATACCAATATTGACGAGACACAAAGTGCCCAGTACTTATACCAATATTGACGAGACACAAAGTGCCCAGTACTTATACCAATATTGACGAGACACAAAGTGCCCAGTACTTATACCAATATTGACGAGACACAAAGTGCCCAGTACTTATACCAATAATGATGAGACCCAAAGTGCCCAGTACTTATACCAATATTGACGAGACACAAAGTGCCCAGTACTTATACCAATATTGACGAGACACAAAGTGCCCAGTACTTATACCAATATTGACGAGACACAAAGTGCCCAGTACTTATACCAATATTGACGAGACACAAAGTGCCCAGTACTTATACCAATAATGATGAGACCCAAAGTGCCCAGTACTTATACCAATAATGATGAGATCCAAAGTGCCCAGTACTTATACCAATAATGACGAGACCAAAAGTGCGCAGTACTTATACCAATATTGACGAGACACAAAGTGCCCAGTACTTATACCAATAATGATGAGACCCAAAGTGCCCAGCACTTATACCAATAATGACGAGACCCAAAGTGCCCAGTACTTATACCAATAATGACGAGACCAAAAGTGCGCAGTACTTATACCAATATTGACGAGACACAAAGTGCCCAGTACTTATACCAATAATGATGAGACCCAAAGTGCCCAGCACTTATACCAATAATGACGAGACCCAAAGTGCCCAGTACTTATACCAATAATGACTAAACCCAAAGTGCTCAGTACTTATACCAATAATGACGAGACCCAAAGTACTCAGCACTTATACCAATAATGATGAGATCCAAAGTGCCCAGCACTTATACCAATAATGACGAGACCCAAATTGCCCAGTACATATACCAATAATGATGAGACCCAAAGTGCCCAACACTTATACCAATAATGACGAGACCCAAAGTGCCCAGCACTTATACAAATAATGTCGAGACCCAAAGTGCCCAGTACTTATACAAATAATGTCGAGACCCAAAGTGCCCAGTACTTATACCAATAATGACGAGACCCAAAGTTGTGAAGTAGTTGAGACTAGATGTGGATGGAGGTGTTGTGACAAGTGACTGTTGGGAGAGTAGTTGTGACTATATGTGGATGGAGGTGTTGCTACAAGTCCTTCAACACTGCTGTAGAATGTTTTACTCTCACAACTGCTGTAGACTCTCTCTCTCTTATATCTTTTTAGCTCCCATTGGAGCATAGGTCTTCAACAAACACTTTCCAAGTCGTTCTGTCTTTTGCCATTCTTTTAAGATCATTCCATGTCTTCCCCATCATCTTCATCTCTGCTTCCATCTGTCTTCTCCAAGAATTCCTTGGTCTTCCTCTTTGTCTTTTCCCCTGGAGATTCCAAAAAAGGGCCTGTTGTGTAATACTCTCAATTGGCTTCTGAAGTGTGTATCCTATCCAGCGCTATCGTCTTCGCTGTATCTCTTTATCCACTGGTGTTTGACTGGTACATTTCCATAATTCTATGTTAGTGATTTTGTCCTGCCATTTCCATCCTTTTATTCTGCGTAAGCATCCATTAATGAAAGTCTGTATCTTCGTGATTGTCAATTTTGTTGTTCTCCATGTTTCACAGCCATATAATAGGACCGCCTTAAATTTTTAAGAAAGAAAGAACAAGAAAGCAGACATAAATAAAAGCAAAACGAGAAGTAATAAAGCCAAGACACAGGAAGCTTACACAGAGGTGAACAAAGAAGTGAGAAGATGCATTAAAAGGGATAAGAGGAAATATATAGATGAACTAGCTAAAGAGGCAGAAGAAGCAGCAAATAAAGGGAATATGAAAGAACTGTACAACAGCACAAAGAAATTAAGTGGAAAATACAAACAGATCAACGCCTTTATTAAAGATAAGAAAGGAAATCTGCTTAGTAATATAAGGGAACAAATGGAGAGATGGAAAGAGCACTTTGAAGAACTTTTGAACAGACCCGGCTCTAATAATCCTCCAGATATACTACCAGCAGACGAAGAGTTACACGTTAACTGTGGAAAACCAAGCAAAGAAGAAATAATGAAAGCCATCAAACTATTAAAAAATGGTAAAGCCACAGGACCAGATGAAATTCCTTCGGAAGCCATTAAAGCAGATATTAACACCTCTACCAAGATGCTACATAATCTATTAGATAAAATTTGGGAGAGGGAAGAAATACCTAAAGACTGGAGAGAAGGTTATATGATCAAACTACCAAAGAAAGGAAGTTTACAGGAGTGCACAAATTATAGGGGAATTATGCTACTATCAGTACCAAGAAAAATATTAAGCAGGATCATTCTGGAGAGACTAAAAGAGGCTATAGAGAAACATTTGAGAGGAGAACAAGCAGGTTTTAGGAAGAACAGATCATGTGCTGATCAAATAACTACTCTACGTATAATAGTTGAACAAAGCTTAGAACTAAAATCCCCACTTTATATTGGATTCATAGATTATGAAAAGGCATTTGATAGTTTAGACAGAAGAATGCTTTGGAAGTTGCTGAGTCATTACGGAATCCCCATAAAGTTTATTAACCTGATAAAAACAATGTATGAAGGAACAAAATGTAGTGTGGTGCATGAAGGACAGCTTACAGAAGCATTTGAAATAAGAACAGGAGTAAGGCAGGGATGCCTTCTGTCTCCATTTCTCTTTCTACTGGTCATAGATTGGATTATGAAAATAAATCAAAACAACAGAAATGGGATCCAGTGGTCACTGTCCAAACAACTTGATGATTTAGACCTTTGCTGATGACATAGCTCTCCTATCACACAACCATCAACAGATGCAGGATAAAATGAGCAACTGCTGTAGACTGTTCTATATTATTTCTGTAGAATGTTCTATTACTACTGATGTAGAATGTTCATTATTATTTAAGTAAAACATTGTATTCTCACCAGTAGTATAGAATGTTCCATTATTATTATTGCTGTAGAATTTTATATTACTACTGCTGTAGAATGTTCCATTATTGTTGCTGTAAACTATTTTATTCTCACCACTAGTATAGAATGTTCCATTATTATTGCTGCACAATGTTTTACTTCCATTACTACTTGTAAATGTTCCATTACTATTGCAATACAATGTTCTAGTTCTACTACTATAGAATATTTTACTCTCACTACTGCCGTAGAAAGTTCTATTATTATTGTTGTAGAAAGTTCTATTACTACTGCTGTAGAAAGTTATATTATTATCGCTGCAGAATGTTCTAGTAGTACTACTGTAGAACATTCAACTCTTGGCACTGCAGTTTGTAGCCAGCTAGTTAGAATATCTATATTTCACCAAGGCTGTACAAACGTATCCAGGATACATGCTTGGTTCATGTATATCATTCCTGTGTGCCTGTGTAGGACCAGTTTTGATATATGAACCTGAATCATGGATAATAGAATCGATAAGAGAATATCACACAGAAGTTGTTTTGCACAAGAATGTTGAGAATACCACGGGCAGGTAGGGGGAGCAACAGGTGATTAAACATCAGGAGAAATCATCGTTTGTTGATCATGTTTCGTTTATTTTAGTCCACCGATAATCTTCATTACACAACAGAAAACTAAGGACCGTGTTTAGATTAGTTTAATTTATTTTGAGTTGGTTTAATTTAGTTTTGTTTGGTTTAGTTTGGTTTGTTTATTTTTTTATTTTTATGTTTGGTTTAGTTTGGTTTGGCTTAGTTTAGTTTGGTTCAGTTTAGTTTAGTTTATTTGAGTTGGATTAGTTTAATTTGTTTTGTTTAGTTTAGTTTAATTTATTTGAGTTGGATTAGTTTAATTTTGTTTGGTTTAATTTAGTTTAATTTTATTTGAGTTGGATTAGTTTAATTTTTTGGGTTTAGTTTAGTTTAATTTACTATTAGTTGGATTAGTTTAATTTTGTTTGGTTTAGTTTAATTTCGTTTTTTCCCTGGCAGCCGTGTGCACAGGGGTCCCTCGCCGCACAGGCAGATAACTCCGTCTTCGGAGTTATATTTGACCAGAATAGACCGTACTCATATTTTTACGTCCATGAGTAATTGACGTTTCACGCTGAGCCTCGCGGCTGAGACCAGGGGTGGTTGTCGCTGAGAGGAAACAAAATTATAGAAATCCTAAATACAAGTCCCAACCGGTGCAACCAGAATTTTAACCCACAACCTCTTTGTCTCAAGGCCGGCGTCTTGTCTCGATACCAACCAGTCTCTTAGTATAGTTTAATTGTGTTTGGTTTAGTTTAGCTTTGTTTAGTTTAGTTTAGTTTAGTTTAGTTTAGCTTTGTTTAGTTTAGCTTTGTTTAGTTTAGCTTTGTTTAGTATAGCTTTGTTTAGTTTAGCTTTGTTTAGTTTAGCTTTGTTTAGTTTAGTTTAGCTTTCTTTAGTTTAGCTTTGTTTAGTTTAGTTTAGCTTTGTTTAGTTTAGTTTAGCTTTGTTTAGTTTAGTTTAGCTTTGTTTAGTTTAGCTTTGTTTAGTTTAGCTTTGTTTAGTTTAGTTTAGCTTTGTTTAGTTTAGCTTTGTTTAGTTTAGCTTTGTTTAGTTTAGCTTTGTTTAGTTTAAGTTTTAAGTTTTACGTTTTAAGTTTTGAGTTTTTAGTTTTTAGTTTTAAGTTTTTAGTTTTAAGTTTTTAGTTTTTAGTTTTTAGCTTAGCTTAACTTAGCTTAGCTTAGCTTAGCTCAGCTCAGCTCAGCTCAGCTCAATTCAGCTCAGTTCAGACGATCGATCACCTTCACGATTCCACGAGCAACGATGTAATGAGAGGATTGCGACAGCATGAAAAACAGCAGTAAGAAGAAATGGAAGAAATGAGAGCGAAAAGCTAGCAGAACATGAAAGTGAATGGCCTGGTCAAAAGGTCAAGGACGGAAGTGATGGAGAACTCTAGCTATAGAAAGTTGTGGAGAGACATGATCACCTGCACCAGATGGCTTGGTACCTGACGCCAACATGATGCACACACTGGTACCCCCCAATCTAATCCGATAGCAGCCAGGTTGTCTTCTATAAAAATGTAAACAACTGCCATTTTGAAATGAAAAGTCTCCCTCCTGCACAACCCGCCCGCCATTGCTGAGAGTTCAGGAGGTCAGCACAACCTCGCCGCCATGTTTGTTACCTTACAACATACCTTTCTCCATCTCGTCAACTTCCTGTAGCTCTGCATCAACACACGTTTTCAACATGTGTTTTTACATCACGTTCTGTAATGAGCAAGCCGTCCCATTTATTTTTAAGTTCTGGCTGGTTTTTTATATATTTTGTATCTGTTTATAGGTTTCTTCTATACGCTATTCTCGGTCTGCCCCTGTTTTTATCATTTATTGAAAAGTTGCCCAGAGCATTTGCCTATCTGCCCCGGAGTACGCAAAGTTTACTACACGCGGCGACAGCTTTCTTGAGAAAGGAAGGTAATGTAGAAGGGGAGCTTCATAAATGGGGAATTTTGTGTGGAACTATAGTATGAGACATAGAACACTCTATCACTCAGTATTGAAGTAAACTATGACGAATAGAACAATCTACATAGTTAAAATACGATAACTAGAACACTTTATGGAGCTAAAAGTTATGGTAAACTGAAAACAAAATAAGATATGTGATATATGGAAGTAAGATATAGTACATAGCATGTCCTTTATGGAAGTAAGATATACTACATAGCATCTCCTTTATGGAAGTAAGATATAGTACATAGCATGTCCTTTATGGAAGTAAGATATAGTACATAGCATGTCCTTTATGGAAGTAAGATATAGTGCATAGCATGTCCTTTATGGAAGTAAGATATAGTACATAGCATGTCCTTTATGGAAGTAAGATATAGTACATAGCATGTCCTTTATGGAAGTAAGATATAGTACATAGCATGTCCTTTATGGAAGTAAGATATAGTGCATAGCATGTCCTTTATGGAAGTAAGATATAGTACATAGCATGTCCTATATGGAAGTAAGATATAGTACATAGCATGTCCTATATGGAAGTAAGATATAGTACATAGCATGTCCTATATGGAAGTAAGATATAGTACATAGCATGTCCTATATGGAAGTAAGATATAGTACATAGCATGTCCTATATGGAAGTAAGATATAGTACATAGCATGTCCTTTATGGAAGTAAGATATAGTACATAGCATGTCCTATATAGAAGTAAGATATAGTACATAGCATGTCCTATATGGAAGTAAGATATAGTACATAGCATGTCCTATATGGAAGTAAGATATAGTACATAGCATGTCCTATATGGAAGTAAGATATACTACATAGCATGTCCTTTATGGAAGTAAGATATAGTACATAGCATGTCCTATATGGAAGTAAGATATAGTACATAGCATGTCCTTTATGGAAGTAAGATATAGTACATAGCATGTCCTATATGGAAGTAAGATATAGTACATAGCATGTCCTATATGGAAGTAAGATATAGTACATAGCATGTCCTTTATGGAAGTAAGATATAGTACATAGCATGTCCTATATGGAAGTAAGATATAGTACATAGCATGTCCTATATGGAAGTAAGATATAGTACATAGCATGTCCTATATGGAAGTAAGATATAGTACATAGCATGTCCTTTATGGAAGTAAGATATAGTACATAGCATGTCCTTTATGGAAGTAAGATATACTACATAGCATCTCCTTTATGGAAGTAAGATATAGTACATAGCATGTCCTTTATGGAAGTAAGATATACTACATAGCATGTCCTTTATGGAAGTAAGATATAGTACATAGCATGTCCTTTATGGAAGTAAGATATAGTACATAGCATCTCCTTTATGGAAGTAAGATATAGTACATAGCATGTCCTTTATGGAAGTAAGATATAGTACATAGCATCTCCTTTATGGAAGTAAGATATACTACATAGCATCTCCTTTATGGAAGTAAGATATAGTACATAGCATGTCCTTTATGGAAGTAAGATATAGTACATAGCATGTCCTTTATGGAAGTAAGATATAGTGCATAGCATGTCCTTTATGGAAGTAAGATATAGTACATAGCATGTCCTTTATGGAAGTAAGATATAGTACATAGCATGTCCTTTATGGAAGTAAGATATAGTACATAGCATGTCCTTTATGGAAGTAAGATATAGTGCATAGCATGTCCTTTATGGAAGTAAGATATAGTACATAGCATGTCCTATATGGAAGTAAGATATAGTACATAGCATGTCCTATATGGAAGTAAGATATAGTACATAGCATGTCCTATATGGAAGTAAGATATAGTACATAGCATGTCCTATATGGAAGTAAGATATAGTACATAGCATGTCCTATATGGAAGTAAGATATAGTACATAGCATGTCCTTTATGGAAGTAAGATATAGTACATAGCATGTCCTATATAGAAGTAAGATATAGTACATAGCATGTCCTATATGGAAGTAAGATATAGTACATAGCATGTCCTATATGGAAGTAAGATATAGTACATAGCATGTCCTATATGGAAGTAAGATATACTACATAGCATGTCCTTTATGGAAGTAAGATATAGTACATAGCATGTCCTATATGGAAGTAAGATATAGTACATAGCATGTCCTTTATGGAAGTAAGATATAGTACATAGCATGTCCTATATGGAAGTAAGATATAGTACATAGCATGTCCTATATGGAAGTAAGATATAGTACATAGCATGTCCTTTATGGAAGTAAGATATAGTACATAGCATGTCCTATATGGAAGTAAGATATAGTACATAGCATGTCCTATATGGAAGTAAGATATAGTACATAGCATGTCCTATATGGAAGTAAGATATAGTACATAGCATGTCCTTTATGGAAGTAAGATATAGTACATAGCATGTCCTTTATGGAAGTAAGATATACTACATAGCATCTCCTTTATGGAAGTAAGATATAGTACATAGCATGTCCTTTATGGAAGTAAGATATACTACATAGCATGTCCTTTATGGAAGTAAGATATAGTACATAGCATGTCCTTTATGGAAGTAAGATATAGTACATAGCATCTCCTTTATGGAAGTAAGATATAGTACATAGCATGTCCTTTATGGAAGTAAGATATAGTACATAGCATCTCCTTTATGGAAGTAAGATATAGTACATAGCATGTCCTTTATGGAAGTAAGATATACTACATAGCATGTCCTTTATGGAAGTAAGATATAGTACATAGCATGTCCTTTATGGAAGTAAGATATACTACATAGCATGTCCTTTATGGAAGTAAGATATAGTACATAGCATGTCCTTTATGGAAGTAAGATATAGTACATAGCATGTCCTTTATGGAAGTAAGATATAGTGAATAGCATGCCCCTAATGGAACTATGATATAGCACATAGAATGTCCTTAACTGAAGTACGATGTGATAAATATCAGAGAATATAGGACGTTAATGTATGACAAATAGACAAGTACAGGAGATGTAGACAACAACTGTGTAATAAAGCCCTGAGGTGAAAGCTGTTGGATCATTGAGCCACCCTGAACTCTGGTGACAGGTGTGGGTACTGTCAAGGTCATGGTATTCGCCGCCCATTCAGAAAGGCACCCTGTTGGAAGTTTGTATTCAGAGAGGTCATATTCTTCTAGTGAACTTTGACCCTTGATCTTACTGTTGATTAAATCGATTGCCTAGCCCTATCGGAAATCTCGTAAGTGAAAGTAAAGATTATCTCCCCTGCTTTGATAGGAGCATAGAGAATATGGTGTTAGTAACCATATTTTTCCATGACCACTGCACATTTTCGGGTGATGTGGCCAGTATCTCGCCAGGCCGCCTTTACTTCCAAGAAAATTCTCTGGTATCCATTTTTAGAAGCTGGGGGAAGCCCGGAGCCTTCTCGGGAAAAAAAAATATGTCATTTCTGGGAATAGAACCAAGACTATTCTCATCAGAAAGTGAGTACGCTAACCTCACAGCCACCGATAGGTCAATCTTGACAAAAGTTTCAGGTTAATGATAGTTAATGTGGTCAAATAAAGGTTTGGTTAGAATTTGAGCTATTAATTCTTCTATGGTGATCTCAACGTTGCGGAACAAGTGAGATAAAATAATAAGAGAGATGGGAACAAGTGAGATGGGAACAAGAGAGATGGGAACAAGTGAGATGGGAACAAGAGAGATTGAAACAAGAGAGATGGGAACAAGTGAGATGGGAACAAGAGAGATTGAAACAAGAGAGATGGGAACAAGTGAGATGGGAACAAGAGAGATGGGAACAAGAGAGATTGAAACAAGAGAGATTGAAACAAGAGAGATGGGAACAAGAGAGATTGAAACAAGAGAGATTGAAACAAGAGAGATGGGAACAAGTGAGATGGGAACAAGAGAGATTGAAACAAGAGAGATTGAAACAAGAGAGATGGGAACAAGAGAGATGGGAACAAGAGAGATGGGAACAAGAGAGATGGTAACAAGCGAGATGGAAACAAGAGAGATGGGAACAAGAGAGATTGAAACAAGAGAGATGGGAACAAGAGAGATGGGAACAAGAGAGATGGGAACAAGAGAGATTGATACAAGAGAGATTGATACAAGAGAGATGGGAACAAGAGAGATGGAAACAAGAGAGATGGAATCAAGAGAGATTGGAACAAGAGAGATGGGAACAAGAGAGATGGGAACAAGAGAGATGGAAACAAGAGAGATTGATACAAGAGAGATGGGAACAAGAGAGATGGAAACAAGAGAGATTGATACAAGAGAGATTGGAACAAGAGAGATGGGAACAAGGGAGATGGGAACAAGAGAGATGGGAACAAGAGAGATTGATACAAGAGAGATGGGAACAAGAGAGATGGAAACAAGAGAGATTGAAACAAGAGAGATTGATACAAGAGAGATGGGAAAAAGAGAGATTGGAACAAGAGAGATGGAATCAAGAGAGATTGGAACAAGAGAGATGGGAACAAGAGAGATTGATACAAGAGAGATGGAATCAAGAGAGATTGGAACAAGAGAGATGGGAACAAGAGAGATTGAAACAAGAGAGATTGATACAAGAGAGATGGGAAAAAGAGAGATTGGAAAAAGAGATAGTGGAACAAGAGAGATTGGAACAAGAGAGATTGATACAAGAGAGATGGGAAAAAGAGAGATTGGAAAAAGAGATAGGGGAACAAGAGAGATTGGAACAAGAGAGATGGGAACAAGAGAGATGGAAACAAGAGAGATTGAATCAAGAGAGATTGGAACAAGAGAGATGGGAACAAGAGAGATGGGAACAAGAGAGATTGAAACAAGAGAGATTGGAACAAGAGAGATTGAAACAAGAGAGATGGGAACAAGAGAGATTGAAACAAGAGAGATAGGAACAAAAGAGAATGAAAAAAGAGAGATTGAAACTAGTGAGATGGAAACAAGAGGGATTGAAACAAGAGAGATTGAAACAAGAGAGATGGGAAAAAGAGAGATTGGAAAAAGAGATAGGGGAACAAGAGAGATTGGAACAAGAGAGATGGGAACAAGAGAGATGGAAACATGAGAGATTGGAACAAGAGAGATGGAATCAAGAGAGATGGGAACAAGAGAGATGGGAACAAGAGAGATTGAAACAAGAGATATTGGAATAAGAGAGATTGGAAAAAGAGAGAATGGAACAAGAGAGATTGAAACCAGAGAGATGGAAACAAGAGAGATTGGAACACGAGAGAAGGGAACAAGAGAAATGGAAAAAAGAGAGATGGTAACAAGAGAGATGTAAACAAGAAAGCATGAATCAAGAGAGATGGTAACAAGAGAGATGGTAACAAGAGAGATGGTAACAAGCGAGATGGAAACAAAAGAGATGTGAAAAAGAGAGATGGGAACAAGAGAGATTTGAACAAGAGAGACGGGAACAAGAGAGATGGGAACAACAGAGATGGTAACAAGAGAGATTGGAACAAGAGAGATGGTAACAAGAGAGATTGGAACAAGAGAGATTGGAACAAGAGAGATAGTAACAAGCGAGATGGAAACAAAAGAGATGTGAACAAGAAAGATGGAAACAAAAGAGATGTGAACAAGAAAGATGGGAACAAGAGAGATTGGAACAGGAGAGACGGAAACAAGTGAGGTTGGAACAAGAGAGATTGAAACAGGAAAGGTGGAAACAAGAGAAATTGGAGCAACAGAGATTGGAACAAGAGAGATGTAAGCAAGAGAGATGGAAACAAGAGAGGTGCAAACAAGAGAGGTTGGAACATAAGAGATGGAAACAAGAGAGATGGAAACTAGAGAGTTGGAAACAAGAGAGGTTGGAACATAAGAGATGGAAGCAAGAGAGATGGAAACGAGAGAGGTGGAAACAAGAGAGGTTGGAACAAGAGAGACGGAAACAAGGGAGATGGAAACAAGAGAGATTGAAACAGGAAAGGTGGAAACAAGAGAAATTGGAGCAACAGAGATTGGAACAAGAGAGATGTAAACAAGAGAGATGGAAACAAGAGAGGTGCAAACAAGAGAGGTTGGAACATAAGAGATGGAAACAAGAGAGATGGAAACTAGAGAGTTGGAAACAAGAGAGGTTGGAACATAAGAGATGGAAACAAGAGAGATGGAAACAAGAGAGGTGGAAACAAGAGAGGTGGAAACAAGAGAGGTTGGAACATAAGAGATTGGAACATAAGAGATGGAAACAAGAGAGATGGAAACAAGGCCGATTGAAAAAAAAAGAGAGATGGGAACAAGAAAGATGTGAACAAGAGAGATGGGAACAAGAGAGATGGGAACAAGAGAGACTGGAACAAGAGAGATTGGAACAAGAGAGATTGGAACAAGAGAGTTTGGAATAAGAGAGATGGAAAAAAGAGAGATTTGAACAAGAGAGATGGGAACAAGAGAGATGGGAACAAGAGAGATGGGAACAAGAGAGATGGAAACAAAAGAGATGTGAAAAAGAGAGATGGGAACAAGAGAGATTTGAACAAGAGAGACGGGAACAAGAGAGATGGGAACAACAGAGATGGTAACAAGAGAGATTGGAACAAGAGAGATGGTAACAAGAGAGATTGGAACAAGAGAGATAGTAACAAGCGAGATTGGAACAAGAGAGATGTAAACAAGAGAGATGGAAACAAGAGAGGTGCAAACAAGAGAGGTTGGAACATAAGAGATGGAAACAAGAGAGATGGAAACTAGAGAGTTGGAAACAAGAGAGGTTGGAACATAAGAGATGGAAACAAGAGAGATGGAAACAAGAGAGGTGGAAACAAGAGAGGTGGAAACAAGAGAGGTTGGAACATAAGAGATTGGAACATAAGAGATTGGAACATAAGAGATGGAAACAAGAGAGATGGAAACAAGAGAGGTTGGAACAAGAGAGACGGAAACAAGGGAGATGGAAACAAGAGAGATTGAAACAGGAAAGGTGGAAACAAGAGAAATTGGAGCAACAGAGATTGGAACAAGAGAGATGTAAACAAGAGAGATGGAAACAAGAGAGGTGCAAACAAGAGAGGTTGGAACATAAGAGATGGAAACAAGAGAGATGGAAACTAGAGAGTTGGAAACAAGAGAGGTTGGAACATAAGAGATGGAAACAAGAGAGATGGAAACAAGAGAGGTGGAAACAAGAGAGGTGGAAACAAGAGAGGTTGGAACATAAGAGATTGGAACATAAGAGATTGGAACATAAGAGATGGAAACAAGAGAGATGGAAACAAGGCCGATTGAAAAAAAAAGAGAGATGGGAACAAGAGAGACTGGAACAAGAGAGATTGGAACAAGAGAGATTGGAAACAAGAGAGATGGGAACAACAGAGATGAAAAAATGAGATATTGGAAACAAGAGAGATGGAATCAAGAGAGATGGAAACAAGAGAGATGGGAACAAGAGAGACTGGAACAAGAGAGATTGGAACAAGAGAGATTGGAACAAGAGAGTTTGGAATAAGAGAGATGGAAAAAAGAGAGATTTGAACAAGAGAGATGAAAAAAGAGAGATGGGAACATTAGAGATTGGAACAAGAGAAATGCAAACAAGAGAGCTGGGGATAAGAGAGATAGAAACAAGAGAGATGTAAACAAGAGAGATGTAAACAAGAGAGATTGAAACAAGAGAGATGGAACCAAGAAAAATAGCCTGGAACAAAAAACAAGGGGCGGGAGACAGATAATGTTTGAGACTTGTTCAGTATTTGATGGAATAATGTTTGAGACTTGTTCAGTATTTGATGGAATCATGTTTGAGACTTGTCCAGTATTTGATGGAATCATGTTTGAGACTTGTCCAGTATTTGATGGAATCATGTTTGAGACTTGTCCAGTATTTGATGGAATCATGTTTGAGACTTGTCCAGTATTTGATGGAATAATGTTTGAGACTTGTCCAGTATTTGATGGAATAATGTTTGAGACTTGTTCAGTATTTGATGGAATCATGTTTGAGACTTGTCCAGTATTTGATGGAATCATGTTTGAGACTTGTCCAGTTCGTTCGTTCGTTCGCTTTCGTCAGCTTTGACCTCTGACGAAGTCCCACCCACTCAATTTTGTGGGACTGAATTTTGCGTGTAAAGTCTGTTTTATCCCATTACAGGATGCCCCTCGCCATGCAGGCAGATTTACTCCGACTTCAGAGGTACTAATTTTTAGGGAATTAGTAAAACCCAGGTGGCCTCGCCAGGGTACGAACCCCGGCTGTTGCCGTGGTAAGCCAACCGCCTATCGATTGCGCTAACCGGACACCCAGACTTGTCCAGTATTTGATGGAATAATGTTTGAGACTTGTCCAGTATTTGATGGAATAATGTTTGAGACTTGTTCAGTATTTGATGGAATAATGTTTGAGACTTGTTCAGTATTTGATGGAATAATGTTTGAGACTTGTTCAGTATTTGATGGAATAATGTTTGAGACTTGTCCAGTATTTGATGGAATAATGTCTGAGACTTGTCCAGTATTTGATGGAATAATGTTTGAGACTTGTTCAGTATTTGATGGAATAATGTTTGAGACTTGTCCAGTATTTGATGGAATAATGTTTGAGACTTGTTCAGTATTTGATGGAATAATGTTTGAGACTTGTTCAGTATTTGATGGAATAATGTTTGAGACTTGTTCAGTATTTGATGGAATAATGTTTGAGACTTGTTCAGTATTTGATGGAATAATGTTTGAGACTTGTTCAGTATTTGATGGAATAATGTTTGAGACTTGTCCAGTATTTGATGGAATAATGTTTGTAGGAGTCGAAGAAGTACTCAAAGGACACATGAGGAGAGAGAGGGAGGAATCTGCGCCACATGATGATGCTGAATTAAAGGATATATTTTTTTTTGCAACAAACACAGAGATAAAAGGAAACTCGTAGAAGAAGGAACATAAGAGACAACAGTGTAGAGGCTGTAAAAAGTGTGAAGACCGCTGAAATAAATATCGTAACGAGCAGAACCTGCTACAAGTTACAAACTAATGACCCTACTTCTTGTATTATAGACACAAGGGCGAGTATCCACCTACATTGACACTCAATAAAGCATCATGAAGTGCCATGCCGGTAGGCAATGCCAATCATGTCTAACCATCTCTATCTGCCATCAATAATCTTGTTAATTCATCTGTTGATTTATTTCTGTGCTACGTCATTCAAGTCTCCAGTGTTTGCCCTCCATACCTGTCTCTGTCTCGCCCTCCATGCCTGTCTCTGTCTCGCCCTCCATACCTGTCTCTGTCTCGCCCTCCATGCCTGTCTCTGTCTCGCCCTCCATACCTGTCTCTGTCTCGCCCTCCATGCCTGTCTCTGTCTCGCCCTCCATGCCTGTCTCTGTCTCGCCCTCCATGCCTGTCTCTGTCTCGCCCTCCATGCCTGTCTCTGTCTCGCCCTCCATGCCTGTCTCTGTCTCGCCCTCCATGCCTGTCTCTGTCTCGCCCTCCATGCCTGTCTCTGTCTCGCCCTCCATGCCTGTCTCTGTCTCGCCCTTCATGCCTGTCTCTGTCTCGCCCTCCATTTTTCCTGGAACCACACATTTATTTTCCAGGTGTTCTCCTCCCATCCCAATCCCACGAATGTGGACTGTCTTTTTCTAAGAGAATTTAGAAGATTTCTTTCTAGTCTCTCTCACGACTTATTTGTGTTCTAGTCTCTCTCACGAATTATTTGTGTTCTAGTCTCTCTCACGACTTATTTGTGTTCTAGTCTCTCTCACGACTTATTTGTGTTCTAGTCTCTCTCACGACTTATTTGTGTTCTAGTCTCTCTCACGACTTATTTGTGTTGTGGCCTCTCTCATGACTTATTTGTGTTCTAGTCTCTCTCATGACTTATTTGTGTTCTAGTCTCTCTCACGACTTATTTGTGTTCTAGTCTCTCTCACGACTTATTTGTGTTGTGGCCTCTCTCATGACTTATTTGTGTTCTAGTCTCTCTCACGACTTATTTGTGTTCTAGCCTCTCTCACGACTTATTTGTGTTCTAGTCTCTCTCACGACTTATTTGTGTTCTAGTCTCTCTCACGACTTATTTGTGTTCTAGAGTCTCTCACGACTTCTATGTGTTGTGGTCTGTCTTTCGACTTCTTTGTATTGTTGTTTGTCTCACGACGTCTTCATGTTGTAGTATGTCTCACGACGTCTTCATGTTGTAGTATGTCTCACGACGTCTTCATGTTGTAGTCTGTCTCACGACGTCTTCACGTTGTAGTCTGTCTCACGACGTCTTCACGTTGCAGTCTGTCTCACGACGTCTTCATGTTGTAGTCTGTCTCACGACGTCTTCACGTTGTAGTCTGTCTCACGACGTCTTCATGTTGTAGTCTATCTCACGACGTCTTCATGTTGTAGTCTGTCTCACGACGTCTTCATGTTGTAGTCTGTCTCACGACGTCTTCATGTTGTAGTCTGTCTCACGACGTCTTCATGTTGTAGTCTGTCTCACGACGTCTTCACGTTGTAGTCTGTCTCACGACGTCTTCATGCTGTAGTCTGTCTCACGACGTCTTCATGTCGTAGTCTGTCTCACGACGTCTTCATGTTGTAGTCTGTCTCACGACGTCTTCATGTTGTAGTCTGTCTCACGACGTCTTCATGTTGTAGTCTGTCTCACGACGTCTTCATGTTGTAGTCTGTCTCACGACGTCTTCATGTTGTAGTCTGTCTCACGACGTCTTCATGTTGTAATCTGTCTCACGACGTCTTCATGTTGTAGTCTGTCTCACGACGTCTTCATGTTGTAGTCTGTCTCACGACGTCTTCATATTGTGGTCTGTCTCACGACGTCTTCATCTATTTAGCTGTCCATGATATTTTCAACATTCCTCTGTGAAAACTTGTTTCTGTGACCTCTAAAGTACCTTCTTGTTTGTGCACTGATCGTCCATGATTCACTTCCATTCATGAAGATCGGTTCTATGTTACATTGAAGAACTATCTTTCATGCCTCTTTGATTAAGGTCAGTTACAGAAAATCTTTTCCTGGTCACAAAATCCTGCTTCGCTCTGGGCTCTTCTTCACTCACATTCGAAAATACAAACCCAATAATCCACCTATTTGAAAGTACTTTCAATACAAACACAATAATCCACCTATTTGAAAGTACTTTCAATACAAACACAATAATCCACCTATTTGAAAGTACTTTCAATACAAACACAATAATCCACCTATTTGAAAGTACTTTCAATACAAACACAATAATCCACCTATTTGAAAGTATTTTCAATACAAACCCAATAATCCACCTATTTGAAAGTATTTTCAATACAAACACAATAATCCACCTATTGGAAAGTACTTTTAATACAAACCCAATAATCCACCTTTTTGAAAGTATTTTCAATACAAACACAATAATCCACTTATTTGAAAGTACTTTCAATACAAACACAATAATCCACCTATTTGAAAGTATTTTCAATACAAACCCAATAATCTACCTATTTGAAAGTACTTTCAATACAAACACAATAATCCACCTATTGGAAAGTACTTTTAATGCAAACACAATAATTCACTTATTTTAAAGTACTTTCAATACAAACCCAATAATCCACCTATTTGAAAGTAATTTCAATACAAACACAATAATCCACCTATTTGAAAGTACTTTCAATACAAACATAATAATTCACTTATTTTAAAGTACTTTCAATACAAACACAATAAACCACCTATTTGAAAGTACTTTAAATACAAACACAATAATCCACATATTTGATAGTAATTTCAATACAAACACAATAATCCACCTATTTGAAAGTACTTTCAATACAAACACAATAATCCACCTATTTGAAAGTACTTTCAATACAAACACAATAATCCACCTATTTGAAAGTACTTTCAATACAAACACAATAATCCACCTATTTGAAAGTAATTTCAATACAAACACAATAATCTACCTATTTGAAAGTACTTTCAATACAAACACAATAATCCACCTATTTGAAAGTACTTTCAATACAAACACAATAATCCACCTATTTGAAAGTAATTTCAATACAAACACAATAACCCACCTATTTTAAAGAACTTTCAGTACAAACGCCATAATCCACCTATTTTAAAGTACTTTCAATAAAAACACACTAATCCACCTATTTTAAAGTACTTCAATACAAACACAATAATCCACCTATTTTAAAGTACTTTCAGTACAAACGCCATAATCCACCTATTTTAAAGTACTTTCAATACAAACACAATAATCCGCCTATTTTAAAGTACTTTCAATACAAACACAATAATCTGCCTATTTTAAAGTACTTTCAATACAAACACAATAATCCACCTATTTTAAAGTACTTCGATACAAACACAATAATTCACCAGCCTTAAAGTACTTTATACAAACAATAATGCACTTACTCTAAAGTACTTCACATACAAACACAATACTTTACCCTCCGATAAGTACTTTCAATACAAACACAACAATGTACTTACCTTAAAGTACTTTCAATACAAACAATAATCCAATAGAAATTGAGATTCTCGAATGAAAACAAAAATGTAATCAATCTAATTTCACTGAGTGTTGACTGCACCAGGTGGTATTCCCCACACTCTGTAGCGAGCTAACGTTAGCACTGTGTGTCAGTTTGAAGCCGTGGCTGCTACCAGAAGTCGGCCAACAGTAGTCAAAGATAAGATGTAGTTAATGCGAGGCTGTAGGCGCGATGTGAATCAAATGATCAACGCTGGGGGAGGGAGATCACAGGACGGGTTAATCCAGAGAATGATTGGCTCGGCTCTTGCTTTCAAGTCACGGGAGGTCACAGGTAACGGGTCCAGAAGGTAGTAGGAGATTGTGTGATGTAGGTGAAGAGGGGAAAGGAGTAGAAGAAGAAAGAGAAGAAGGAGAAGACAAAGAAAAAATGAGAAGAAGAAAAGAAAAAAGAAGAGATGAAGAAGAAGAAGAAGAAGCAGAAGAAGAAAAAAAAGAAAGAAAGAACAAAAAGAGGTACACGAAAAAGGAGAATAAGAAGACACAAAGGAAAGGAGAGGAAACACAAGAAGAAGAATGAGTGTAGGGAAGGAGAATAATTGGACCGAGAAGATACACTCCAACAAGAAAAAAGTAATTGAATAAGTGGGATGAAAGAGAAAATTGAGGCAAAAAAAGACAAGATGTGGAGTAAAATAAGATATATATATGGCCCTTTTCGTCTTGTCAGACGGTCTAGTGGAGGCTATTGCGTATTTTTTTGAGGTATTGTTTTTGCCGAACAGCTTCTCTCGTGGCTAATTCTACCAATGTTTGACAAACACACGCGGTCACATAATGAACAGGTCAGGCTCGCTGGTCCACAGGGTTTACCATCCTTTTTCATGAGTCTCTTCTCTTCTAAGTCCTGTCTTAGAACAGTCTCAAATGTTGTTATACCGTTCCTTATACATGCTCTCCATGATGTGCGATCACTTGCCAGATGTTGCCAGTCGTTTTCACAGATGGAGAAGTCTTTCAGAGATGATTTACAGATATCTCTATATCGTAGTTTAGGTCTGCCGATTTGTCGTTTTCCGTGTTTTAGCTCGCCATATAGTATTTGCCTAGGAATGCGTTTTTCTTCCATCCGTTGGACATGCCCCAGCCATCTTAGCCTTCGACTTCTGAGCATCGACATGATTGTTAGGGTCTTAGCACGTTGCAGGACAGTTAAGTTGGTTATTTTGTCCTGCCATTTGATGTGCATTATTTTGCGGAGACATCGCATGTGGAAGACATTTAGTCTTTTTTCCTGGTTTGAGTATGTTGTCCAGGTTTCGGATCCATATAGTAGTGTGCTAAGCACACAAGTTTGATATATTAAGAGTTTAGTCTTTTGAGTTAGTTTCGTGTTGTTCCATGCCCTTTTTGTGAGTTTGCCGAAGGTCGTAGCTGCCTTACCAATTCGACAGTTTATTTCTTCATCAAGAGAGATGGTTTGCGTAACTGTGGATCCAAGATATGTAAATTTCTGTACTGATTCTAGTGGGCAGTCTTTTAGAGTAATAGATAGAGGTTTGAAGTCACCTTGATTTAGTATTACTGTCTTCTGAACATTAATTGACAGTGAAAAAAGGTCGCATGCTTTATCCAGGTTGTTGATCAGCGACTGTAGGGTGGCCTCACTATGAGCGACTAGGGCTGCATCGTCAGCAAATAAAAATTCTTTAAGTAGGGCAACATTTGTTTTGGTTTTTGCTCTTAGTCGTGCTAGGTTGAACAGTGAGCCATCTGGTCTAGTGCGAATGTAAATATCTCCTGAGCTGTTTTCGAAGGTGTAATTTAGGAGGGCAGCAAAAAATATACCAAAAAGGGTGGGGGCGAGGACACATCCCTGTTTCACTCCTTTGTTGACTTTGAAATTCTCTGATGGACTCCCATCAAAATGGACTTTGCCATTCATGTCTTCATGGAAGGAAATTATCAGCCTAAGTAATTTAGGAGTGCAGCCTATGCCTTCTAACACCTTGTAGAGACCATCTCTGTTTACTGTGTCGAATGCCTTTGTGAGATCCACAAAGGCAATATAGAGCGGCATATTTTGTTCCCGACATTTTTCCTGCAGTTGTCTAAGAGTGAAGATCACATCTATGGTTGATCTCCCGGCTCTGAAACCGCATTGGGACTCGGGAAGCACCCGTTCTGCAAGTCTATGCAGGCGATTAAGTACGACTCTAGCAAAAGCTTTGCCTGTTGTGCTAAGGAGATAATGCCTCTGTAGTAAAATAAGATAGACAAGAAATAATTGAAGAAGTGGGACGAAAGAGAAAATTGAGGTAAGGGTGGGGTAATTGATTCGCTGAATGATCAGTCAGTCATAGGTGTGTCTGTGGGTAGAGGCAGGGTGAGTTAACTGATTCGCTGAATGATCAGTCAGTCATAGGTGTGTCTGTGGGTAGAAGCAGGGGTGAGTTAACTGATTCGCTGAATAATCAGTCAGTCATAGGTGTGTCTGTGGGTAGAGGCAGGGGTGAGTTAACTGATTCGCTGAATAATCAGTCAGTCATAGGTGTGTCTGTGGTAGAGGCAGGGGTGAGTTAACTGATTCGCTGAATAATCAGTCAGTCATAGGTGTGTCTGTGGGTAGAGGCAGGGGTGAGTTAACTGATTCGCTGAATAATCAGTCAGTCATAGGTGTGTCTGTGGGTAGAGGCAGGGGTGAGTTAACTGATTCGCTGAATAATCAGTCAGTCATAGGTGTATCTGTGGGTAGAGGCAGGGGTGAGTTAACTGATTCGCTGAATAATCAGTCAGTCATAGGTGTGTCTGTGGGTAGAGGCAGGGGTGAGTTAACTGATTCGCTGAATGATCAGTCAGTCATAGGTGTGTCTGTGGGTAGAAGCAGGGGTGAGTTAACTGATTCGCTGAATAATCAGTCAGTCATAGGTGTGTCTGTGGGTAGAGGCAGGGGTGAGTTAACTGATTCGCTGAATAATCAGTCAGTCATAGGTGTGTCTGTGGGTAGAGGCAGGGGTGAGTTAACTGATTCGCTGAATAATCAGTCAGTCATAGGTGTGTCTGTGGGTAGAGGCAGGGGTGAGTTAACTGATTCGCTGAATGATCAGTCAGTCATAGGCGTGTCTGTGGGTAGAGGCAACTAGGGAGTTTACTTTTCGATCCTACACGGAGAGCTCAGAAATGGGAACATGTCGTAAAGATGAGTGCATGTCGTAAAGATGGGAACATGTCGTAAAGATGTGAACATGTCGTAAAGATGTGAACATGTAAAGATGGGAACATGTCGTAAAGATGTGAACATGTAAAGATGGAAAAGCAGAAATAAATCGGAAAGATCAGAATTACTGATGTCACGATTAAGAGTGTACATATGGGACATGATTATTGAGGTCACGATTAAGAATGAACATATGGGGCAAAATTACTGAGGCCACGATCTTGGAAACAACTCGCCCACCACTGGGCTGTCTGCTGCGTGACCAGAGATATAACATCTCTATTTAACAATGGTGTGTACATGAAACATCTCTAACAATGGTGTGTACATGGAACATCTCTAACAATGGTGTGTACATGGCCCATCTCTAACAATGGTGTGTACATGGAACATCTCTAACAATGGTGTGTACATGGCACATCTCTATTTAACAATAGTGTGTACATGGAACATCTCTATTTAACAATGCTGTGTACATGGAACATCTCTATTTAACAATGGTGTGTACATGGAACATCTCTATTTAACAATGGTGTGTACATGGAACATCTCTATTTAACAATGGTGTGTACATGGAACATCTCTATTTAACAATGGTGTGTACATGGAACATCTCTATTTAACAATGGTGTGTACATGGAACATCTCTATTTAACAATGGTGTGTACATGGAACATCTCTATTTAACAATGGTGTGTACATGACACATCTCTAACAATGGTGTGTACATGGAACATCTCTATTTAACAATGGTGTGTACATTGAATATCATTCACTTTTAAGTCTGTACGCATCTAGTGTTTACAATAAACCAGTGTTTACAATAAACCAATGTTTACAATAAACCAGTGTTTACAATAAACCAGTGTTTGAAAAGGAAATCTCTAATTAACACGGCTGTACACATCTAATATCTGCAGTGTACAAATGTGTACTCACTGTGTATATCTAAAAACCACGTTTTCACATGTGAGATATTTCTAATTAATTTTGAGCAACTTGTAATTACTAAGAATAGCAAAGTGTTATATCTTGTCACCATTCATATATGGTGCAGAAACATGGACATTAGACTATAAAACAGAACAGAAAACTGAAGCATTTGAAATGTGAATATATAGAATAGAAGGTAGAATTAGAAGGAAAGAAAGAAAATAAATGATGAAGTCTTAAAACAAATAAAATTAAAAGAGAACTACTAAAAACAATTAAAACAAGACAAAATGAGATTTTGGGGCATGTTAAAAGACACAACAACCGACTAAAAGTAATCCTGGAGGGGAAAATACAAGGTAAAAGAAGCAGAGGCAGACCATGACTAACGTGGACGAGTAACATGAAAAGATGGACAAGTCATCCTATGACAACCTGCATCATCAAAGCAAGAGACAGAGCGAAATGGCGCTCCATGGTAGCCAACCTTCGATGCTGAGACGGCACCCAATGATGATGATGATGAACTTGTAAAGTGAAAGACCAGAACGTGAGTGCTAGCATAGAAACACACAAAGTAGGTGTGGAGATAAATATGCTTTCAATTACCAATATCGACATCAATGTTACAGTTACAATTATTCCTTGAATTACCTTCCTAAACAGCAACAAGCTGTAGGTGAGTGTGAATACCTTAAATTATTCGAAAACAGTAACACACTTTCCTACTGGGATATTTCGTAACACATATTTCCTGAAGGCGGTAAGTACGCCAGACACCTGGATGGACGCGAGGTAAAGAAAACAATGCACAAATTTGAGCTGCAGATCGACAAGTTAAGTCCAGGTTACGCCGACATCTGCTTGAAGGCACTAACTGCAAGTTAATCTCAACCACAAAAGTACATGTGTACGCTACAAGCAAAATGTCTGATAAACACGCACCGCGCCAGGAATGACATTACACCAAGCACGCGGCGCTAAAAGCAGATTCTGTGAATATACGTTACTCGAGCACTCAAAAACAAATAAGTCGGTGCATCCGGTTTTGATATTATTATTCCGTGGCTGGTAACTAATACCCGATTGGTGATCCGTCGAGGACAAGACGAGGCTTAAATCGGAACTTGTGGATAGGAAAAATACGGTGGAACGGCGAGTAACTTCCGGTACAAAAAGTAATGCTCCGTCTGCACGCAGATAGATGCCATACATTGAAAATATCATCATCATGTACCGGGCCTGCTGGTGTAGGTGATCATGTCTCTTCACAACTTTCGATCATGACAGTTATTTATCATTTCTGTTGTTGACTTTCTGCCAAGCCATTCTCTTAAGCTGTCTGTTATCTTTTCTCTTTGCTTCCCTCTATCTCCTCGTCCCTCAATTTTCCATTTGTTACAATATATTCCAGTTGTTCTCTTCTCATTCTTCTTCTTCTTTCCTTCCTCATCTGCCTTTCAGCGTCAAGGGGATATATAATTTGCGGTCTTTTGCTCTTCTGTTCGCCTCTGCTGTTGTTATGTTTCCTAGTGCTTCTAATATTCCATCGACCCATCTTTTTCGTGGTCGACCCTTGGGTCTGGTGTTCTAACAACGTTTGTTGAAGGCTCGTTGTGTTTTGTTCTTTCTGCCTTCTCATGTGGCCAAACGATCTTCTCATTACATGGCCAAAAAATGATGATTGTTTCTTCCTTATATTGGAAATTAGCTCTCTTTTTGTTTTGGCCTCTTTCAGAACGTTTTCATTACTCTTCTTATCTGTCCATGGTATTCTCAACATTCTTCCGTAAAGCCACATTTCTACAGCCTCCAGTGATTTTCTTGTCTGTTGTGTCTACAATTGAAGATATAGGCATTTGGAAAATGCCCCGGATGGCGGAACGCGCATCTTGGACATAGGAGATCGCTAAAATAACAAGGATAGAAAGAAACAGAATTCAATAGAAAATGTGGACCTGGTAAAGTGGAAGAAATAACGATCAGTCGTTGAGTAGGTCTTCAGGACAATCTGAGGGTCGTAAAGTCTGTCAGTGGTGCCCCATCAGCCACCAGGAGAAGGTTGACAAAGTCTGTCAGTGGTGCCCCATCAGCCACCAGGAGAAGGTTGACAAAGTCTGTCAGTGGTGCCCCATCAGCCACCAGGAGAAGGTTGACAAAGTCTTTCTTTAGTGCCCCATCAGCCACCAGGAGAAGGTTGACAAAGTCTGTCAGTGGTGCCCCATCAGCCACCAGGAGAAGGTTGACAAAGTCTGTCAGTAGTGCCCCATCAGCCACCAGGAGAAGGTTGACAAAGTCTGTCAGTGGTGCCCCATCAGCCACCAGGAGAAGGTTGACAAAGTCTGTCTTTAGTGCCCCATCAGCCACCAGGAGAAGGTTGACAAAGTCTGTCTTTAGTGCCCCATCAGCCACCAGGAGAAGGTTGACAAAGTCTGTCAGTGGTGCCCCATCAGCCACCAGGAGAAGGTTGACAAAGTCTTTCTTTAGTGCCCCATCAGCCACCAGGAGAAGGTTGACAAAGTCTGTCAGTGGTGCCCCATCAGCCACCAGGAGAAGGTTGACAAAGTCTGTCAGTGGTGCCCCATCAGCCACCAGGAGAAGGTTGACAAAGTCTGTCAGTGGTGCCCCATCAGCCACCAGGAGAAGGTTGACAAAGTCTGTCAGTGGTGCCCCATCAGCCACCAGGAGAAGGTTGACAAAGTCTGTCAGTGGTGCCCCATCAGCCACCAGGAGAAGGTTGACAAAGTCTTTCTTTAGTGCCCCATCAGCCACCAGGAGAAGGTTGACAAAGTCTGTCAGTGGTGCCCCATCAGCCACCAGGAGAAGGTTGACAAAGTCTTTCTTTAGTGCCCCATCAGCCACCAGGAGAAGGTTGACAAAGTCTGTCAGTGGTGCCCCATCAGCCACCAGGAGAAGGTTGACAAAGTCTTTCTTTAGTGCCCCATCAGCCACCAGGAGAAGGTTGACAAAGTCTCTCTTTAGTGCCCCATCAGCCACCAGGAGAAGGTTGACAAAGTCTGTCAGTGGTGCCCCATCAGCCACCAGGAGAAGGTTGACAAAGTCTGTCAGTGGTGCCCCATCAGCCACCAGGAGAAGGTTGACAAAGTCTGTCAGTGGTGCCCCATCAGCCACCAGGAGAAGGTTGACAAAGTCTGTCTTTAGTGCCCCATCAGCCACCAGGAGAAGGTTGACAAAGTCTGTCAGTGGTGCCCCATCAGCCACCAGGAGAAGGTTGACAAAGTCTCTCTTTAGTGCCCCATCAGCCACCAGGAGAAGGTTGACAAAGTATGTCAGTGGTGCCCCATCAGCCACCAGGAGAAGGTTGACAAAGTCTGTCAGTGGTGCCCCATCAGCCACCAGGAGAAGGTTGACAAAGTCTCTCTTTAGTGCCCCATCAGCCACCAGGAGAAGGTTGACAAAGTCTGTCAGTGGTGCCCCATCAGCCACCAGGAGAAGGTTGACAAAGTCTGTCAGTGGTGCCCCATCAGCCACCAGGAGAAGGTTGACAAAGTCTCTCTTTAGTGCCCCATCAGCCACCAGGAGAAGGTTGACAAAGTCTCTCTTTAGTGCCCCATCAGCCACCAGGAGAAGGTTGACAAAGTCTGTCAGTGGTGCCCCATCAGCCACCAGGAGAAGGTTGACAAAGTCTTTCTTTAGTGCCCCATCAGCCACCAGGAGAATGTTGACAAAGTCTGTCAGTGGTGCCCCATCAGCCACCAGGAGAAGGTTGACAAAGTCTGTCAGTGGTGCCCCATCAGCCACCAGGAGAAGGTTGACAAAGTCTGTCAGTGGTGCCCCATCAGCCACCAGGAGAAGGTTGACAAAGTCTGTCTTTAGTGCCCCATCAGCCACCAGGAGAATGTTGACAAAGTCTGTCAGTGGTGCCCCATCAGCCACCAGGAGAAGGTTGACAAAGTCTTTCTTTAGTGCCCCATCAGCCACCAGGAGAAGGTTGACAAAGTCTGTCAGTGGTGCCCCATCAGCCACCAGGAGAAGGTTGACAAAGTCTCTCTTTAGTGCCCCATCAGCCACCAGGAGAAGGTTGACAAAGTCTGTCAGTGGTGCCCCATCAGCCACCAGGAGAAGGTTGACAAAGTCTCTCTTTAGTGCCCCATCAGCCACCAGGAGAAGGTTGACAAAGTCTGTCAGTGGTGCCCCATCAGCCACCAGGAGAAGGTTGACAAAGTCTGTCAGTGGTGCCCCATCAGCCACCAGGAGAAGGTTGACAAAGTCTGTCAGTGGTGCCCCATCAGCCACCAGGAGAAGGTTGACAAAGTCTGTCAGTGGTGCCCCATCAGCCACCAGGAGAAGGTTGACAAAGTCTGTCAGTGGTGCCCCATCAGCCACCAGGAGAAGGTTGACAAAGTCTCTCTTTAGTGCCCCATCAGCCACCAGGAGAAGGTTGACAAAGTCTTTCTTTAGTGCCCCATCAGCCACCAGGAGAAGGTTGACAAAGTCTCTCTTTAGTGCCCCATCAGCCACCAGGAGAAGGTTGACAAAGTCTGTCTTTAGTGCCCCATCAGCCACCAGGAGAAGGTTGACAAAGTCTGTCAGTGGTGCCCCATCAGCCACCAGGAGAAGGTTGACAAAGTCTCTCTTTAGTGCCCCATCAGCCACCAGGAGAAGGTTGACAAAGTCTCTCTTTAGTGCCCCATCAGCCACCAGGAGAAGGTTGACAAAGTCTGTCAGTGGTGCCCCATCAGCCACCAGGAGAAGGTTGACAAAGTCTGTCAGTGGTGCCCCATCAGCCACCAGGAGAAGGTTGACAAAGTCTTTCTTTAGTGCCCCATCAGCCACCAGGAGAAGGTTGACAAAGTCTGTCAGTGGTGCCCCATCAGCCACCAGGAGAAGGTTGACAAAGTCTCTCTTTAGTGCCCCATCAGCCACCAGGAGAAGGTTGACAAAGTCTGTCTTTAGTGCCCCATCAGCCACCAGGAGAAGGTTGACAAAGTCTGTCTTTAGTGCCCCATCAGCCACCAGGAGAAGGTTGACAAAGTCTGTCTTTAGTGCCCATCAGCCACCAGGAGAAGGTTGACAAAGTCTGTCTTTAGTGCCCCATCAGCCACCAGGAGAAGGTTGACAAAGTCTCTCTTTAGTGCCCCATCAGCCACCAGGAGAAGGTTGACAAAGTCTCTCTTTAGTGCCCCATCAGCCACCAGGAGAATGTTGACAAAGTCTGTCAGTGGTGCCCCATCAGCCACCAGGAGAAGGTTGACAAAGTCTTTCTTTAGTGCCCCATCAGCCACCAGGAGAAGGTTGACAAAGTCTGTCAGTGGTGCCCCATCAGCCACCAGGAGAAGGTTGACAAAGTCTCTCTTTAGTGCCCCATCAGCCACCAGGAGAAGGTTGACAAAGTCTGTCAGTGGTGCCCCATCAGCCACCAGGAGAAGGTTGACAAAGTCTGTCAGTGGTGCCCCATCAGCCACCAGGAGAAGGTTGACAAAGTCTTTCTTTAGTGCCCCATCAGCCACCAGGAGAAGGTTGACAAAGTCTGTCAGTGGTGCCCCATCAGCCACCAGGAGAAGGTTGACAAAGTCTGTCAGTGGTGCCCCATCAGCCACCAGGAGAAGGTTGACAAAGTCTGTCTTTAGTGCCCCATCAGCCACCAGGAGAAGGTTGACAAAGTCTCTCTTTAGTGCCCCATCAGCCACCAGGAGAAGGTTGACAAAGTCTGTCAGTGGTGCCCCATCAGCCACCAGGAGAAGGTTGACAAAGTCTTTCTTTAGTGCCCCATCAGCCACCAGGAGAAGGTTGACAAAGTCTGTCTTTAGTGCCCCATCAGCCACCAGGAGAAGGTTGACAAAGTCTGTCAGTGGTGCCCCATCAGCCACCAGGAGAAGGTTGACAAAGTCTGTCAGTGGTGCCCCATCAGCCACCAGGAGAAGGTTGACAAAGTCTTTCTTTAGTGCCCCATCAGCCACCAGGAGAAGGTTGACAAAGTCTCTCTTTAGTGCCCCATCAGCCACCAGGAGAAGGTTGACAAAGTCTGTCAGTGGTGCCCCATCAGCCACCAGGAGAAGGTTGACAAAGTCTGTCAGTGGTGCCCCATCAGCCACCAGGAGAAGGTTGACAAAGTCTGTCAGTGGTGCCCCATCAGCCACCAGGAGAAGGTTGACAAAGTCTGTCTTTAGTGCCCCATCAGCCACCAGGAGAAGGTTGACAAAGTCTTTCTTTAGTGCCCCATCAGCCACCAGGAGAAGGTTGACAAAGTCTGTCAGTGGTGCCCCATCAGCCACCAGGAGAAGGTTGACAAAGTCTGTCTTTAGTGCCCCATCAGCCACCAGGAGAAGGTTGACAAAGTCTTTCTTTAGTGCCCCATCAGCCACCAGGAGAAGGTTGACAAAGTCTGTCAGTGGTGCCCCATCAGCCACCAGGAGAAGGTTGACAAAGTCTTTCTTTAGTGCCCCATCAGCCACCAGGAGAAGGTTGACAAAGTCTGTCAGTGGTGCCCCATCAGCCACCAGGAGAAGGTTGACAAAGTCTGTCAGTGGTGCCCCATCAGCCACCAGGAGAAGGTTGACAAAGTCTTTCTTTAGTGCCCCATCAGCCACCAGGAGAAGGTTGACAAAGTCTGTCAGTGGTGCCCCATCAGCCACCAGGAGAAGGTTGACAAAGTCTTTCTTTAGTGCCCCATCAGCCACCAGGAGAAGGTTGACAAAGTCTGTCAGTGGTGCCCCATCAGCCACCAGGAGAAGGTTGACAAAGTCTGTCTTTAGTGCCCCATCAGCCACCAGGAGAAGGTTGACAAAGTCTTTCTTTAGTGCCCCATCAGCCACCAGGAGAAGGTTGACAAAGTCTGTCAGTGGTGCCCCATCAGCCACCAGGAGAAGGTTGACAAAGTCTTTCTTTAGTGCCCCATCAGCCACCAGGAGAAGGTTGACAAAGTCTGTCAGTGGTGCCCCATCAGCCACCAGGAGAAGGTTGACAAAGTCTGTCAGTGGTGCCCCATCAGCCACCAGGAGAAGGTTGACAAAGTCTGTCAGTGGTGCCCCATCAGCCACCAGGAGAAGGTTGACAAAGTCTGTCTTTAGTGCCCCATCAGCCACCAGGAGAAGGTTGACAAAGTCTTTCTTTAGTGCCCCATCAGCCACCAGGAGAAGGTTGACAAAGTCTGTCAGTGGTGCCCCATCAGCCACCAGGAGAAGGTTGACAAAGTCTGTCTTTAGTGCCCCATCAGCCACCAGGAGAAGGTTGACAAAGTCTGTCTTTAGTGCCCCATCAGCCACCAGGAGAAGGTTGACAAAGTCTGTCAGTGGTGCCCCATCAGCCACCAGGAGAAGGTTGACAAAGTCTCTCTTTAGTGCCCCATCAGCCACCAGGAGAAGGTTGACAAAGTCTGTCTTTAGTGCCCCATCAGCCACCAGGAGAAGGTTGACAAAGTCTGTCAGTGGTGCCCCATCAGCCACCAGGAGAAGGTTGACAAAGTCTGTCAGTGGTGCCCCATCAGCCACCAGGAGAAGGTTGACAAAGTCTGTCAGTGGTGCCCCATCAGCCACCAGGAGAAGGTTGACAAAGTCTGTCAGTGGTGCCCCATCAGCCACCAGGAGAAGGTTGACAAAGTCTGTCAGTGGTGCCCCATCAGCCACCAGGAGAAGGTTGACAAAGTCTGTCAGTGGTGCCCCATCAGCCACCAGGAGAAGGTTGACAAAGTCTGTCAGTGGTGCCCCATCAGCCACCAGGAGAAGGTTGACAAAGTCTGTCAGTGGTGCCCCATCAGCCACCAGGAGAAGGTTGACAAAGTCTGTCAGTGGTGCCCCATCAGCCACCAGGAGAAGGTTGACAAAGTCTCTCTTTAGTGCCCCATCAGCCACCAGGAGAAGGTTGACAAAGTCTGTCAGTGGTGCCCCATCAGCCACCAGGAGAAGGTTGACAAAGTCTGTCAGTGGTGCCCCATCAGCCACCAGGAGAAGGTTGACAAAGTCTGTCTTTAGTGCCCCATCAGCCACCAGGAGAAGGTTGACAAAGTCTGTCTTTAGTGCCCCATCAGCCACCAGGAGAAGGTTGACAAAGTCTGTCTTTAGTGCCCCATCAGCCACCAGGAGAAGGTTGACAAAGTCTGTCTTTAGTGCCCCATCAGCCACCAGGAGAAGGTTGACAAAGTCTGTCAGTAGTGCCCCATCAGCCACCAGGAGAAGGTTGACAAAGTCTCTCTTTAGTGCCCCATCAGCCACCAGGAGAAGGTTGACAAAGTCTGTCAGTGGTGCCCCATCAGCCACCAGGAGAAGGTTGACAAAGTCTCTCTTTAGTGCCCCATCAGCCACCAGGAGAAGGTTGACAAAGTCTGTCAGTGGTGCCCCATCAGCCACCAGGAGAAGGTTGACAAAGTCTCTCTTTAGTGCCCCATCAGCCACCAGGAGAAGGTTGACAAAGTCTCTCTTTAGTGCCCCATCAGCCACCAGGAGAAGGTTGACAAAGTCTGTCAGTGGTGCCCCATCAGCCACCAGGAGAAGGTTGACAAAGTCTGTCTTTAGTGCCCCATCAGCCACCAGGAGAAGGTTGACAAAGTCTGTCTTTAGTGCCCCATCAGCCACCAGGAGAAGGTTGACAAAGTCTGTCTTTAGTGCCCCATCAGCCACCAGGAGAAGGTTGACAAAGTCTCTCTTTAGTGCCCCACACCTATTGACTAGATCTATCAGTAATGCCCCTGGGACTCATATTAATTAAATCTATCAGTAATGCCCCAACGACACCTATTGACTAAATCTATCAGTAATGCGTCAACAACACCTATTAACTAAATCTATCAGTAATGCGTCAACAACACCTATTGACTAAATCTATCAGTAATGCCCCAACGACACCTATTAACTAAATCTATCAGTAATGCGTCAACAACACCTATTGACTAAATCTATCAGTAATGCCCCAACGACACCTATTGACTAAATCTATCAGTAATGCGTCAACAACACCTATTGACTAAATCTATCAGTAATGCCCCAACGACACCTATTGACTAAATCTATCAGTAATGCCCCAACGACACCTATTGACTAAATCTATCAGTAATGCCCCAACGACACCTATTGACTAAATCTATCAGTAATGCCCCAACGACACCTATTGACTAAATCTATCAGTAATGCCCCAACGACACCTATTGACTAAATCTATCAGTAATGCCCCAACGACACCTATTGACTAAATCTATCAGTAATGCCCCAACGACTCCTATCGACAAAGTCTGTCGTGCCCCAACGACCCCAGGAGTTATAGGATGAGGAGAAGAAGAGCAAAGAACCAGAAAACTTGTGAGTATCAGTGTAGATTGGGAGACGATTTTACTGGAGCCGGAGAGTAGAAAAATAGAGAAGTAGGAGAGTAGAAAAATAGAGAAGGAGGAGAGTAGAAAAATAGAGAAGTAGGAGAGTAGAAAAATAGAGAAGTAGGAGAGTAGAAAAATAGAGAAGGAGGAGAGTAGAAAAATAGAGAAGGAGGAGAGTAGAAAAATAGAGAAGGAGGAGAGTAGAAAAATAGAGAAGTAGGAGAGTAGAAAAATAGAGAAGTAGGAGAGTAGAAAAATAGAGAAGTAGGAGAGTAGAAAAATAGAGAAGTAGGAGAGTAGAAAAATAGAGAAGTAGGAGAGTAGAAAAATAGAGAAGTAGGAGAGTAGAAAAATAGAGAAGTAGGAGAGTAGAAAAATAGATGAGTCGGAGAGTAGAAAAATAGATGAGTCGGAGAGTAGAAAAATAGAGAAGTAGGAGAGTAGAAAAATAGAGAAGTAGGAGAGTAGAAAAATAGAGAAGTAGGAGAGTAGAAAAATAGAGAAGTAGGAGAGTAGAAAAATAGAGAAGTAGGAGAGTAGAAAAATAGAGAAGTAGGAGAGTAGAAAAATAGAGAAGTAGGAGAGTAGAAAAATAGAGAAGTAGGAGAGTAGAAAAATAGAGAAGTAGGAGAGTAGAAAAATAGAGAAGTAGGAGAGTAGAAAAATAGAGAAGTAGGAGAGTAGAAAAATAGATGAGTCGGAGAGTAGAAAAATAGATGAGTCGGAGAGTAGAAAAATAGAGAAGTAGGAGAGTAGAAAAATAGAGAAGTAGGAGAGTAGAAAAATAGATGAGTCGGAGAGTAGAAAAATAGATGAGTCGGAGAGTAGAAAAATAGATGAGTCGGAGAGTAGAAAAATAGATGAGTCGAATAGTAAAAAAAATAGAGGAGTCGGAGAGTAGAAAAATAGATGAGTCGGAGAGTAGAAAAATAGATGAGTCGGAGAGTAGAAAAATAGATGAGTCGAATAGTAAAAAAATAGAGGAGTCGGAGAGTAGAAAATAGAGGAGTCAGAGAGTAGAAAAATAGAGGAGTCAGAGAGTAGAAAAATAGATGAGTCGGAGAGTAGAAAAATAGATGGGTCGGAGAGTAGAAAAATAGATGAGT
Organism: Megaustenia siamemsis; assembly: GCA_032433765.1. Lineage (NCBI taxonomy): Eukaryota > Metazoa > Mollusca > Gastropoda > Stylommatophora > Ariophantidae > Megaustenia > Megaustenia siamemsis. Next base: position 78,085,449 of record JAVIAB010000160.1, on the reverse strand, counting down.
CGGAGAGTAGAAAAATAGAGGAGTAGGAGAGTAGAAAAATAGATGAGTCGGAGAGTAGAAAAATAGATGAGTCGGAGAGTAGAAAAATAGATGAGTCGGAGAGTAGAAAAATAGATGAGTCGGAGAGTACAAAAATAGATGAGTCGAATAGTAAAAAAAATAGAGGAGTCGGAGAGTAGAAAAAATAGAGGAGTCGGAGAGTAGAGAAATAGATGAATTGGAGAGTAGAAAAATAGATAAATTGGAGAGTAGAAAAATAGATGAGTCGATGAGTAGACAAATAGATAAGTTGGAGAGTAGAAAAATAGAGGAGTTGGAGAGTAGAAAAATAGAGGAGTCGAAGAGTAGAAAAATAGATGAGTCGGAGAGTAGAAAAATAGATGAGTCGGAGAGTAGAAAAATAGAGGAGTCGGAGAGTAGAAAAATAGAGGAGTCAGAGAGTAGAAAAATAGAGGAGTCAGAGAGTAGAAAAATAGAGGAGTCAGAGAGTAGAAAAATAGATGAGTCGGAGAGTAGAAAAATAGAGGAGTCAGAGAGTAGAAAAATAGAGGAGTCAGAGAGTAGAATAATAGAGGAGTCAGAGAGTAGAATAATAGAGGAGTCGGTGTGAATTTCCTCCTTTTTTTTAATTGACACCATCCCTTCTCTACCCACCCCACCCCCTTCACGCTAGAGTCTAACTATAAAGGAGTAAGAATTATCAGGTATTAGAGAAATACAGAGTCAGGAAGATGTATGACTTCACAGCTGTCGCCGTCTTGAGCAATGGCATTCATGAATAAAACTAGTAGGAGAGTCTACAGACATTCAAGATTGAAATCCAGCAGTTGAAACAGTCATAAAACTAGTGGGAGAGTCTACAGACATTTAAGATTGAAATCCAGCAGTTGAAACAGTCATAAAACCACGATAGCAATAATACTCACATATCACTTCAGTAACACAAATATTGACCATTCCTATACTCGCCACATAACCTCTCTAGACCAGTGGTTTTCAAATCTTTCAGATTCACTAGCCCCGAGTTTGGTATGTTTTCGTATAGTTCTATCGAAGGTTACTGAGTTATTTGTGGGTCATCATCATCGCACTCCGAACATGTCCATAGATGCTCAGATCCACTCCTCAGCAATTCCCTCAGTGTCCAGCGACTGACGACTCCCAGTTCTATGTTGGTTGATAAGTCTTAGTACATGCTCACGAAGTTTCTCATTTCTGGCTGTGCCCATCTTAACTCCCATCTCTATCATCCGAAGAAGTGAAGTGGATTTGTGGTTGTTGAAGTCCTGTGCTCTTCCCACATCTCGGAGGGCATTGATGATGGCTCCCGTTTCACTGCAAACGAATTAAAATCTATAATTGCTGACCCGCCCCTGGCAGTGGAGTCATCCGAATTAACAACTTATCGAATATCCAAACAACAACAAAATGAAGTTGCAGTCTCAATCGTAGTCACTATCGGTGCTACTACGCCTTATGTCATTTTGACGCGTGCTGTGTTTACACCGATAGTGAACGCAACGGAACTGTCCTTCGTCATACAATATCATCATTCATCGTCAGCAATCTGAATATAGAAACCCCATCCGATGAAACACACAGCTCACGGTGTGCACAGAGCACTAATCTCAGTAGCTCCTGCAACAAGCCGGGCTTGGAACATGAGGCACTAAACTCAGTAGCTCCTGTCCTGCAGCAAGCCAGACTTGGAACATGAGACACTAAACTCAGTAGCTCCTGCAACAAGCCGGACTTGGAACATGAGACACTAAATTCAGTAGCTCCTGCAGCAAGCCGGACTTGGAACATGAGACACTAAACTCAGTAGCTCCTGCAGCAAGCCGGACTTGGAACATGAGACACTAAACTCAGTAGCTCCTGCAACAAGCCAGGCTTGGAACATGAGACACTAAACTCAGTAGCTCCTGCAGCAAGCCGGACTTGGAACATGAGACACTAAACTCAGTAGCTCCTGCAACAAGCCAGACTTGGAACATGAGGCACTAAACTCAGTAGCTCCTGCAACAAGCCAGACTTGGAACATGAGACACTAAACTCAGTAGCTCCTGCAACAAGCCAGACTTGGAACATGAGACACTAAACTCAGTAGCTCCTGCAACAAGCCAGACTTGGAACATGAGACACTAATCTCAGTAGCTCCTGCAACAAGCCAGACTTGGAACATGAGACACTAAACTCAGTAGCTCCTGCAGCAAGCCGGACCTGGAACATGAGGCACTAAACTCAGTAGCTCCTGCAACAAGCCAGACTTGGAACATGAGACACTAAACTCAGTAGCTCCTGCAGCAAGCCGGACCTGGAACATGAGACACTAAACTCAGTAGCTCCTGCAGCAAGCCGGACCTGGAACATGAGACACTAAACTCAGTAGCTCCTGCAGCAAGCCGGACTTGGAACATGAGGCACTAAACTCAGTAGCTCCTGCAGCAAGCCGGACTTGGAACATGAGACACTAAACTCAGTAGCTCCTGCAACAAGCCAGACTTGGAACATGAGACACTAAACTCAGTAGCTCCTGCAGCAAGCCGGACCTGGAACATGAGACACTAAACTCAGTAGCTCCTGCAGCAAGCCGGACCTGGAACATGAGACACTAAACTCAGTAGCTCCTGCAGCAAGCCGGACCTGGAACATGAGGCACTAAACTCAGTAGCTCCTGCAGCAAGCCGGACTTGGAACATGAGACACTAAACTCAGTAGCTCCTGCAGCAAGCCGGACCTGGAACATGAGGCACTAAACTCAGTAGCTCCTGCAGCAAGCCGGACCTGGAACATGAGGCACTAAACTCAGTAGCTCCTGCAACAAGCCGGACTTGGAACATGAGACACTAATCTCAGTAGCTCCTGCAACAAGCCAGACTTGGAACATGAGACACTAAACTCAGTAGCTCCTGCAACAAGCCAGACTTGGAACATGAGGCACTAAACTCAGTAGCTCCTGCAGCAAGCCGGGCTTGGAACATGAGACACTAATCTCAGTAGCTCCTGCAGCAAGCCGGACTTGGAACATGAGACACTAAACTCAGTAGCTCCTGCAGCAAGCCGGGCTTGGAACATGAGGCACTAAACTCAGTAGCTCCTGTCCTGCAGCAAGCCAGACTTGGAACATGAGACACTAAACTCAGTAGCTCCTGCAACAAGCCGGACTTGGAACATGAGACACTAAATTCAGTAGCTCCTGCAGCAAGCCGGACTTGGAACATGAGACACTAAACTCAGTAGCTCCTGCAGCAAGCCAGACTTGGAACATGAGACACTAAACTCAGTAGCTCCTGCAACAAGCCGGACTTGGAACATGAGACACTAAACTCAGTAGCTCCTGCAACAAGCCGGACTTGGAACATGAGACACTAAACTCAGTAGCTCCTGCAGCAAGCCGGACTTGGAACATGAGACACTAATCTCAGTAGCTCCTGCAACAAGCCGGACTTGGAACATGAGACACTAAACTCAGTAGCTCCTGCAACAAGCCGGACTTGGAACATGCCGGACTTGGAACAAGCCAGACTTGGAACATGAGACACTAATCTCAGTAGCTCCTGCAGCAAGCCAGACTTGGAACATGCCGGACTTGGAACAAGCCAGACTTGGAACATGAGACACTAATCTCAGTAGCTCCTGCAGCAAGCCAGACTTGGAACATGAGACACTAAACTCAGTAGCTCCTGCAGCAAGCCGGACTTGGAACATGAGACACTAATCTCAGTAGCTCCTGCAGCAAGCCAGACTTGGAACATGAGGAAACTGCAACGATTAAGCTTTACAGACAATGCCTCGATTGTTCATTGCCGCATATCCGCCATATTGACCGGAAGTCCATATGTTTTCTTTCATGAGAGAACCTTCAATGAATTTCTTCCACATCTTCCTGACGTTGTCAACAGTCTAACTTGTGCATGTCTTCTCTCCTTTACAACGTTTTTGTGACTTTTATTAGCTGTCTGTGGTATTCTCAACATTCTTCTGTAAAATCACGATTCAAACATGTTTCTTATCTGCTGTCCCATGATGCACTTCCATATGTCAAATTAAAACAAATGTCATTATTGAAAGTACATGTTTAAGTTAAACGCTAATATCTTGACGGCTACACAAGAATTGCTTTAAACCAGATTTACAAAAGTCCTCATTACAAAAGTCCTCATTACAAAAGTCCTCATTACAAATGTCCTCATTACAAACGTCCTCATTACAAAAGTCCTCATTACAAAAGTCCTCATTACAAATGTCCTCATTGCAAAAGTCCTCAAGTCCTCATTACAAAAGTCCTCATTACAAATGTCCTCATTACAAAAGTCCTCATTACAAACGTCCTCATTACAAAAGTCCTCATTACAAAAGTCCTCATTACAAATGTCCTCATTACAAAAGTCCTCAATACAAACGTCCTCATTACAAAAGTCCTCATTACAAAAGTCCTCATTACAAACGTCCTCATTACAAAAGTCCTCATTACAAAAGTCCTCATTACAAAAGTCCTCATTACAAATGTCCTCATTATAAAAGTCCTCAAGTCCTCATTACAAAAGTCCTCATTACAAATGTCCTCATTACAAAAGTCCTCATTACAAAAGTCCTCATTACAAACGTCCTCATTACAAAAGTCCTCATTACAAAAGTCCTCATTACAAAAGTCCTCATTACAAAAGTCCTCATTACAAAAGTCCTCATTACAAACGTCCTCATTACAAAAGTCCTCATTACAAATGTCCTCATTACAAAAGTCCTCATTACAAAAGTCCTCATTACAAATGTCCTCATTACAAAAGTCCTCATTACAAAAGTCCTCATTACAAAAGTCCTCATTACAAAAGTCCTCATTACAAAAGTCCTCATTACAAATGTCCTCATTACAAAAGTCCTCATTACAAAAGTCCTCATTACAAAAGTCCTCATTACAAAAGTCCTCATTACAAAAGTCCTATTTCTTATTTGCTGTCTAACTTGACTTCCCTATGGAAGCGAATCATCGATAGTAGACAAACAAATGAAGAGACGATAAAAGACCATAGAGATGGGATTTCTCAGAAGAATGTTGAGAATTCCCTGGACAGTTGTTGTCGTCAAAGATCCAGAAGCCTGTGAGCTGTCGCCCTTCGGCCCAATGCCATGTAATTATGTCTGCAGGTGTTTCTGAGTTCCCTTGTAGTTCCGTCCAAGGTGTTCCTCTCATCAGTTCTTCACTGGACAGATAAAAAGACCAACGAGGAAATTCCCAAAGAGGTCAACACAAAAAGGGAGAAAACATAAAAAAACATAGAAAACATAAGTAAGAAACAATCAACATTTTTCGGGCACAACATGACAAGAAGATAGTTGAGGTATTTGGTTACAACTGCCAAATACAGAGAAAGGGAGGTCGCGGACGACAAAGAGAGAAGAAACTAAATAGCTTGGTGTCATGTCACGATAAGCACTCAACAACAGAGCTGATACGACGCACTGTGGATGGGATAAACACTGGAAGGACATGATCGACGCACTGTGGATGGGATAAACACTGGAAGGACATGATCGACGCACTGTGGATGGGATAAACACTGGAAGGACATGATCGACGCACTGTGGATGGGATAAATACTGGAAGGACATGATCGACGCACTGTGGATGGGATAAACACTGGAAGGACATGATCGACGCACTGTGGATGGGATAAACACTGGAAGGACATGATCGACGCACTGTGGATGGGATAAACACTGGAAGGACATGATCCTCTATGCAAACCGGTATGGCACATGATGATGATAAAGTTGACTTCCGGCGTAGAGCGTGGGCGGAGGAGGAATTAAAAATCGCTTTCCAACTCTCTGATTGGTCACTTCTGTTGTCACGTTTTCGATGTCGTCACACTCGGTCTCATGCAGCACTTGATTGTGCCTCGTAGTTTGTTAATTTTTGTCTTGTCACGTGACCAAGACATTTAATTTATTTCTCCTTGATATATCTTACTGCGGGAGTGATCCTTAACTTTCTTTTCTATTCTCATAGTCTAATTTTGTTACCGTGAAGCAGATTCCTACCATGTGTATGACACATTTAATTGTTGGTGTATTTATTTGATTGACTGTTTTCAAATCTCGAGTCCCAATCTGCCATGAGATCAAGATTTTGATGCCATTGTTTCTTTCCCTTCAGCATAATTTGATAGCTTTGAGAGTAATGGTAACTGATGTCAAACAGTTGGACATGTGTACCTGTACTCTCTACACGCACCTTCTGTAGGACATATTTAGTTGTACTCTCTATACGCACCTTCTGTAGGACATATTAATTGTACTCTCTACACGCACCTTCTGTAGGACATATTTAGTTGTACTCTCTATACGCACCTTCTGTAGGACATATTAATTGTACTCTCTACACGCACCTTCTGTAGGACATATTTAGTGGTACTCTCTATACGCACCTTCTGTAGGACATATTTAGTTGTACTCTCTACACGCACCTTCTGTAGGACATATTTAGTTGTACTCTCTACACGCACCTTCTGTAGGACATATTTAGTTGTACTCTCTACACGCACCTTCTGTAGGACATATTAATTGTACTCTATACACGCACCTTCTGTAGGACATATTTAGTTGTACTCTCTACACGCACCTTCTGTAGGACACATTAATTGTACTCTCTACACGCACCTTCTGTAGGACATATTTAGTTGTACTCTCTACACGCACCTTCTGTAGGACATATTTAGTTGTACTCTCTACACGCACCTTCTGTAGGACATATTTAGTTGTACTCTCTACACGCACCTTCTGTAGGACATATTAATTGTACTCTCTACACGCACCTTCTGTAGGACATATTTAGTTGTACTCTCTACACGCACCTTCTGTAGGACATATTAATTGTACTCTCTACACGCACCTTCTGTAGGACATATTTAGTTGTACTCTCTACACGCACCTTCTGTAGGACATATTTTTTAGTTGTACTCTCTATACGCACCTTCTGTAGGACATATTTAGCTGTACTCACTGTAATGGAGGTAGAAAATATTTGCAAGAACCTTTGAAATATGAATAGTTTCTTTATCATTTTAAGTATTCAATGATTTTGTATCTACTCGTAACTTACGGAGATTCATGATTCTCGATCTATGTTGACAGCTTATTTGAACTATTTTTCTTGAATCTTTATTATTTTTAATGCATAACTTAAGAAGATTCATGAATCTTTAATCTATGCTTAAGGCATCTTATAAAGCAATTAAGAATGGAGATTAAGTGGCCAGATAGACGGGCCGTGTGTGTGAAACAAACATCAGTAATTTATTTTCAACCTCAAACATCGACTATTTATCTTCACCTCGAACATCGACAATTTATCTTCACCTCGAACATCGACAATTTATCTTCACCTCAAACATCGACAATTTATCTTCACCTCAAACATCGACAATTTATCTTCACCTCAAACATCGACAATTTATCTTCACCTCGAACATCGACAATTTATCTTCACCTCAAACATCGACAATTTATCTTCACCTCAAACATCGACAATTTATCTTCACCTCAAACATCGACAATTTATCTTTACCTCGAACATCGACAATTTATCTTCACCTCAAACATCGACAATTTATCTTCACCTCAAACATCGACTATTTATCTTCACCTCGAACATCGACAATTTATCTTCACCTCGAACATCGACTATTTATCTTCACCTCGAACATCGACAATTTATCTTCACCTCGAACATCGACTATTTATCTTCACCTCGAACATTGACAATTTATCTTCACCTCAAACATCGACAATTTATCTTCACCTCAAACATCGACTATTTATCTTCACCTCGAACATCGACAATTTATCTTCACCTCGAACATCGACAATTTATCTTCACCTCAAACATCGACAATTTATCTTCACCTCGAACATCGACAATTTATCTTCACCTCAAACATCGACAATTTATCTTCACCTCAAACATCGACTATTTATCTTCACCTCGAACATCGACAATTTATCTTCACCTCGAACATCGACAATTTATCTTCACCTCAAACATCGACAATTTATCTTCACCTCGAACATCGACAATTTATCTTCACCTCAAACATCGACTATTTATCTTCACCTCGAACATCGACAATTTATCTTCACCTCGAACATCGACTATTTATCTTCACCTCAAACATCGACAATTTATCTTCACCTCAAACATCGACAAGTTATCTTCACCTCGAACATCGACTATTTATCTTCACCTCAAACATCGACTATTTATCTTCACCTCGAACATCGAGAATTTATCTTCACCTCGAACATCGACTATTTATCTTCACCTCAAACATAGACAATTTATCTTCACCTCAAACATCGCCAAGTTATCTTCACCTCAAACATCGACAAGTTATCTTCACCTCGAACATCGACTATTTATCTTCACCTCAAACATCGACAATTTATCTTCACCTCAAACATCGACAATTTATCTTCACCTCAAACATCGACAATTTATCTTCACCTCTCAGTGAACCATGAAAGCCACACTCTCAGACACAAAGTGCAAATGGGTAAAAAAAAAAAAGGAGTGATAAACTAATGAATTAATGAGAAATAAACTAATGATTCCATGAGTGATAAACTAATGAATTAATGAGTGACAAATTAATGAATTAATGATTGATAATGTAATGATTCTATGAGTGATAATATGATTTAATGAGCAATAAACTAATAAATTAATGAGTGATAAAGCAATGAATTAATGAGAGATAAACTAACGAATTAATGAGTGATACAATAATGAATTAATGAGTGATACAATAATGAATTAATGAGTGATACAATAATGAATTAATGAGTTATACAATAATGAATTAATGAGTGATAAACTAATGAATTCATGTGTTGGTTTAGAACCGTGTTTAAATGACATCTTCTACCCAGCTCACAGTTGAGGGAACACATCTGGAGACAGTCCAGAGCTACAACTACCTGGGACATACTATAACCAATGATGGAAAATGTAAAACTAAAATAAACAAAAGAATAGGTATGGCAAAAAGTAATTTCAATGCCATGAAAAATATATTAACAATAAAACAAATATTAGCAGGGCTGAAACTAAGAATGGCAAAATGTTACATCTTCTCAATATTTCTGTATGGTGCAGAAACATGGACATTAGACAAGAAAACAGAACAGAAAATTGAAGCCTTTGAAATGTGGATTTATAGAAGAATAGGTAGAATTGGATGGAAACAAAAGATAACAAACGATAAAGTTTTAAAACAACTGAAAATAAAAAGAGAACTACTAAATACAATTAAGGCAAGACAAATGACATTTTTGGGGCATGTTAAAAGACACAACAGCCTACTAAAAGTAATATTGGAAGGGAAAATACAAGGTAAAAGAGGCATAGGCAGACCAATACTAACATGGATGAGTAACATCAAAAGATGGACAAGTCAATCTATGACAGCCTGCACCATCAAATCAAGAAACAGAGTTAGAATGGCGATCCATGGTAGCCAACCATCGTTGCGGAGAAGGCACTCGATGAAGATGATGACCCAGCTGACATCAACTTGAAGACCGCTGCTGTAGACCACTTGCGAGACGTCGAGCAGTGGCATGTAGTCATAGATGAACATCCTACAGGTGCGATGTTTATTCTTTCTCCGTTCCTCCTTCCATCTAAACGTAATATCTCTCCAGACCACTCTTCAGTGAGCAATGAGTGTGGGTGTGTGTGGGTGCGTGTGTGCGTGCCGTGTGTGCGCGCCTGTGGGGAGATTTAGCCTAGTACCAGCTGTGAGGTGTGATAATCTCGCTTATTATTTTTGTTCGTGTCATCTCCATTTTCTAATCAAATGGAGGGCTGGGATAAAAGCTACGGAGAAACGATGAATGTACAATATTGGGATAAGAGATAATACGGTTAAGAGATGATAAGGTTAAGAGATGATACGGTTAAGAGATAATACGGTTAAGAGATGATAAGGTTAAGAGATGATAAGGTTAAGAGATGATACGGTTAAGAGATGATACGGTTAAGAGATGATAAGGTTAAGAGATGATACGGTTAAGAGATGATACGGTTAAGAGATGATAAGGTTAAGAGATGATAAGGTTAAGAGATGATATGGTAAAGAGATAATAAGGTTAAGAGATGATACGGTTAAGAGATGATAATGTTAAGAGATAATACGGTTAAAAGATAATAAGGTTAAGAGATAATAAGGTTAAGAGATGATACGGTTAAGAGATGATACGGTTAAGAGATGATAAGGTTAAGAGATAATAAGGTTAAGAGATAATAAGGTTAAGAGATGATAAGGTTAAGAGATAATAAGGTTAAGAGATGATAAGGTTAAACGATGATAAGGTTAAGAGATGATACGGTTAAGATATGATAAGGTTAAGAGATAATAAGGTTAAGAGATGATACGGTTAAGAGATGATAAGGTTAATAGATGATAAGGATAAGAGATGATAAGGTTAAGAGATGATAAGGTTAAGAGATTATACGATTAACAGATAATAAGGTTAAGAGATGATAAGGTAACGAGATGATAAAGTTAAGAGATAATACGTTAAAGAGATGATACGGTTAAGAGATGATAATGTTAAGAGATAAAAAGGTTAAGAGATGATAAGGTTAAGAGATAATAAAGTTAAGAGATGATAACGTTAAGAGATGATAATGTTAAGAGATAATAAGGTTAAAAGGTGATAAGGTTTCAAAGATAATAAGGTTAAGAAATAATAAGGTTCAGAGATGATAAGGTTAAGAGATAATAAGGTTAAAAGATGATACGGTTAAGAGATGATGCGGTTAAGAGGTGATAATTTTAAGAGATGATAAGGTTAAGAGATAATAAGGTTAAGAACTGATACGGTTAAGATATAATAAGGTTAAGCGATGATACGGTTAAGATATGATAAGGTTAAGAAATGATATGGTTAAGAGATGATACGGTTAAGAGATAAGCTTATGAGATGATACGGTTAAGAGATAATAAGGTTAAGAGATGATACAGTTAAAAGATAATAAGGTTAAGAGACGATATGATTAAGAGATGATAAAGTTAAGAGATAATAAGTTTAAGAGATGATACGGTTAAGAGATAATAAGGTTAAGAGATAATAAGGTTAAGAGATTATAAGGTTAAGAGATGATAAGGTTAAGAAATAATAAGGTTAAGAGGTAATAAGGTTAAGAGATAATAAGGTTAAGAGATTATAAGGTTAAGAGATGATAAGGTTAAGAGATAATAAGGTTAAGAGATGATAAGGTTCAGAGATGATAAGTTTATGAGATAATAATGTTAAGAGATGATACAGTTAAGAGACGATAAGGTTAAGAGAAAATACGGTTAAGAGATGAAACGGTTAAGAGATGATAAGCTTAAGAGATGATAAGTTTAAGAGATAATAAGGTTAAGAGATGATAAGGTTAAGAGATGATAAGGTTCAGAGATGATAAGTTTATGAGATAATAATGTTAAGAGATGATACAGTTAAGAGACGATAAGGTTAAGAGAAAATACGGTTAAGAGATGAAACGGTTAAGAGATGATAAGCTTAAGAGATGATAAGTTTAAGAGATGATAAGTTTAAGAACAAGCGGCGAAAAGGAAAAATGGCTAAAAAGAAAGAAACGTTTAAAAGAAGTTAAAATAGGACCCGCGTGGTTAAGAAAGTGGATTTAATTAAATAATCAACATTATGCTACATGTCCTTTGCATTTACCACAGCCTCTCTCTCTCTCTCTCTCTCTCTCTCTCTCTCTCTCTCTCTTTAGCCAGATCTCACACAGAAAGTTGCATTCACGATAGCCCGTCTGGAAAGAAAGCTCTCTCTCTCTCTCTCTCCCTCTCTTTCTTCTCTTTCTTCTCTCTTTTCTCTCTCCTCTTTCTCTTTAGCCAGATCTCCTACAGATCGTTGCATTCACCACAGACAGTCTAAAATAATCTCTGTCTCTAGCCAGATCTCCCACAGAACGTTGCATTCACCACAGACAGTCTAAAATAATCTCTGTCACTAGCCAGATCTCCCACAGAACATTACATTCACCACAAACCGTCTAAAATAATCTCTGTCTCTAGCCAGATCTCCCACAGAACATTGCATTCACCATAGACCGTCTAAAATAATCTCTGTCTCTAGCCAGATCTCCCACAAAACATTACATTCACCATAGACCGTCTAAAATAATCTCTGTCTCTAGCCAGATCTCCCACAGCCCGTTTAAAAGAATCTCTGTCTCTAGCCAGATCTCCCATAGCAGATCTCCCACAGCAGATCTCCCACAGCAGATCTCCCACAGCAGATCTCCCACAGCCCGTTTAAAAGAATCCCTGTCTCTAGCCAGATCTCCCATAGCAGATCTCCCACAGCAGATCTCCCACAGCAGATCTCCCACAGCCCGTTTAAAAGAATCTCTGTCTCTAGCCAGATCTCCCATAGCAGATCTCCCACAGCAGATCTCCCACAGCAGATCTCCCACAGCCCGTTTAAAAGAATCCCTGTCTCTAGCCAGATCTCCCACAGCCCGTTTAAAAGAATCCCTGTCTCTAGCCAGATCTCCCACAGCCCGTTTAAAAGAATCCCTGTCTCTAGCCAGATCTCCCACAGCCCGTTTAAAAGAATGCCTGTCTCTAGGCAGATCTCCCACAGCAGATCTCCCACAGCAGATCTCCCACAGCAGATCTCCCACAGCAGATCTCCCACAGCAGATCTCCCACAGCAGATCTCCCACAACAGATCTCCCACAGCAGATCTCCCACAGCAGATCTCCCACAGCCCCTCTAAAAGAATCCCTGTCTCTAGCCAGATCTTCCACAACAGATCTCCCATAACAGATCTCCCACAGCAGATCTCCCACAGCCCCTCTAAAAGAATCCCTGTCTCTAGCCAGATCTCCCACAACTTGGAATGATATTTTGGTGACTAATGCTGGTAACAAAAAGATGAAAGATTGGCAAATCTGAGAGTTTTGGGGGATGCAATATTCAATTTTTAACCACAAAAGATGTCAACTTTAGGCAACTGCTTCTTCTAATCACTGTGGATGTACAAGAGAAGAACTGTGTGTGTTTTATCTTCATGGAAACACACAAGTAATCACTTGAACTAAAGTATCACTTTTGTTGGTGTCGTTCACACGATGACTGCTAAAGGAACTCATTGGCTCCTTCATCGTTCGTCATTAGAAGGGCGTTAAGTAAGTGTAGATGCGTTATGCTGTTGTTTTTTTTTGCGTCTTACGGACCAACACATCCGACTTTAGTCCTGGCATTTATGAGTACCGGGTTGCCTTGCCTCTTCAATTCCTACACGCATGGCCAGACTAGACAGATTAGCTTGTTTCTAGAGGCACCGCGAAGAGGTGGAGTAGGGTCTGGATGGTTCTTGTTCACCAATCCTGGCGCAAGTCATCTCTGACAGCTGTGAGACAGATACCGTATCTCCGTCAGCTATGAGTCTCTGACAGCTCCTTGCTCTACTCCTGTGAGACACCTTCTCTCCCTCAGCTATGAGTCTCTCATAGCACCTAGCTCTGCTCCTGTGAGACACCTTCTCTCCGTCAGCTATGAGTCTCTGACAGCTCATATGTCTGCTACTGTGAGACACCTTATCTCCGTCAGCTATGTGTCTCTGACAGTTACTAGATCAGCTGCTGTGTGACGCTTCACCTCCTAAAGTATCACTGACAAACAACTGTTTTCTGTCTTTTTCATTTCCCTTTTGATGTTATCCAACACTCCATTTTACAGTCACTTCAATTACCAGTTTATATCTTCGACATGGTTTTCCTGGCAGTAACCTGCTGCCTGACGTTAAAACGATGCGGCTCGTGATGCTGCCTACTTCTAATCATCATCATCCAGCAACACAGAAACTATTGCATTCACAACACATGAGACCAACACACCGCACAGGTCGACAAAGTAACGAACCATTTGTATAGATGGAAGCCAGTTTGATCAATCTGGCTTTCTCTTACAACAGAAGACCACTTTTACATGGTTATGGTTATGGTTATTCGAAGGTATCACTGAAGATGAATGAAAATCCATAATTGCTCAACGGCCCGTGCCAGTTGAATCATCCGAATTAACATCTCAACGAATATCGAAACAAGGAAAGGCAGTTGCAGTCCTCGTCGTAGCAGATACAGCACTCGCCGAAAGACACAAGGCGTGTCCGCACTGAATTGAACGCATCTAAACTGTCCTTCGTCGTAAGATATCATCATTTATCGTAAGCAATCTGAATATAGAAACACCATCTGGGTGAAACACACAGCTCACGGTGTGCATAGAGCACTAAACTCAGTAGCTCCTGCAGCAAGCCGGACCTGGAATATGAGGAAACTGCAACAGGGAACATTTTTCAGACAGTGACACCATGGTCTCTGCCATCTAGACCGACAGTCAACTGTTGACTTGTTTTCCTATCTATCAAACGTTTGACAACAGCGCATGCGCTCGGAGAAGTCAAGAGGCTCAGAGAAGTCAAGAGGCTTGGAGAAGTCAAGAGGCTCAGAGAAGTCAAGAGGCTTGGAGAAGTCAAGAGGCTCAGAGAAGTCAAGAGGCTTGGAGAAGTCAAGAGGCTCAGAGAAGTCAAGAGGCTCAGAGAAGTCAAGAGGCTCAGAGAAGTCAAGAGGCTTGGAGAAGTCAAGAGGCTGGGAGAAGTCAAGAGGCTCGGAGAAGTCAAGAGGCTCGGAGAAGTCAAGAAGCTCGGAGAAGTCAAGAGGCTCGGAGAAGTCAAGAGGCTCGGAGAAGTCAAGAGGCTCGGAGAAGTCAAGAGGCTTGGAGAAGTCAAGAGGCTCGGAGAAGTCAAGAGGCTTGGAGAAGTCAAGAGGCTCGGAGAAGGCAAGAGGCTCGGAGAAGTCAAGAGGCTTGGAGAAGTCAAGAGGCTCGGAGAAGTTAAGAGGCTGGGAGAAGTCAAGAGGCTCGGAGAAGTCAAGAGGCTCGGAGAAGTCAAGAGGCTTGGAGAAGTCAAGAGGCTTGGAGAAGTCAAGAGGCTGGGAGAAGTCAAGAGGCTCGGAGAAGTGAAGAGGCTCGGAGAAGTCAAGAGGCTCGGAGAAGTCAAGAGGCTCGGAGAAGTCAAGAGGCTGGGAGAAGTCAAGAGACTCGGAGAAGTCAAGAGGCTCGGAGAAGTCAAGAGGCTCGGAGAAGTCAAGAGGCTGGGAGAAGTCAACAGGCTTGGAGAAGTCAAGAGGCTGGGAGAAGTCAAGAGGCTGGGAGAAGTCAAGAGGCTCGGAGAAGTCAAGAGGCTCGGAGAAGTCAAGAAGCTGGGAGAAGTCAAGAGGCTCGGAGAAGTCAAGAGGCTTGGAGAAGTCAAGAGGCTCGGAGAAGTCAAGAGGCTTGGAGAAGTCAAGAGGCTTGGAGAAGTCAAGAGGCTTGGAGAAGTCAAGAGGCTCGGAGAAGTCAAGAGGCTTGGAGAAGTCAAGAGGCTCGGAGAAGTCAAGAGGCTGGGAGAAGGCAAGAGGCTTGGAGAAGTCAAGAGGCTTGGAGAAGTCAAGAGGCTTGGAGAAGTCAAGAGGCTCGGAGAAGGCAAGAGGCTTGGAGAAGTCAAGAGGCTTGGAGAAGTTAAGAGGCTGGGAGAAGTCAAGAGGCTCGGAGAAGTCAAGAGGCTGGGAGAAGTCAAGAGGCTCGGAGAAGTCAAGAGGCTTGGAGAAGTCAAGAGGCTCGGAGAACCAAGCAGCTACAAGATGGCGGCGGGAAACGATGAACGATGAGAGGTGTAAACATGAAGGGCACGTCACAGCTGGAATGTTCTTCCACTTCTGCGATGGCGACTCATTCAGACTAGGACTCCGGATCCTCTTTTGAAGAAACGTCGTTTAGTCTGTGTCGTCCACTAGTCACGTAAAGCTTGTAACATACCAATTTTTTTTTTTATTGTTCTTCTCTTTTGAAGGCAGCTGTCTGTTTCAGTGATTCGGGTATCCCGTATAGTTTCTCTTCCAGGGAGGTGGCGTGGACCACATTGTCCTTCTCAGGTCTGTGTACTGGGGCAATCCTGTAGAACATGTTTTGTTGTCATGTTATCCAGTGTACAGTGGCATAGGCTGGTAGTTCCTATTTTGAGTTTAGTGAACATGTGGTTTCTCATTCTGTTGTGGCCAGTGCGTAGACGAAGTATGATGACTTGATCCCTCCTTGATAGTTGGTAGCATCGGTCCCTCTCGTTATAATCTAGGTATTCTTGTTTCCATTTATCACGAAACATGCCTTAGGTGATAGATTTGGCTTCTTCGTGGCTGATCAAATGGTTCTTCTGTGGTGACCTCCATTCAAATAGGTTAACTGGGACACTCGAGTCATGAATGAACCAACAGGAAGAGATTTGTTGAAGGCAATTAAGAAGACTGATGTAAACGTAAATAACATGCGCAAGAAGAGAACAGAAAAAATACGTCCAGGGGAGATATAAACTGGGAACAGTTGACAACTTCTGAGCACCGAGCTGCAGGCAGATGTAGAGAGAGAGAGAGAGAGAGAGAGAGAGAGAGTGTGTGTGTGTCAATGTGGAAAGATAAGCCATGCGCTGAAAAAAAAAAACTGGGGGATAAATTATTCTAACATGTGAAAGGGAAAAAATATAAAGATAAAGAGACAAACGTGGAAAATAAAAGCAGAGTTTATGATCGACAGAAAGGAAAAGGCATTTTCTAAAATCACAACGAAAGTAATAGAAGCGGTATTAAAACAGATAAATGGATTCAAATACATAGGACCGATGTTATCTTGGGATGCTAGATGTACAAAAAGGTGTGGTGTAGAATAGTTCAGTTGGTAGATGTACAAAAAGGTGTGGTGTAGAATAGTTCAGTTGGTAGATGTACAAAAAGGTGTGGTGTAGAATAGTTCAGTTGGTAGATGTACAGCAGAGGTGAGGTGTAGAATAGTTCAGATGGTAGATGTACAAAAAGGTGTGGTGTAGAATAGTTCAGTTGGTAGATGTACAAAAAGGTGTGGTGTAGAATAGTTCAGTTGGTAGATGTACAAAAAGGTGTGGTGTAGAATAGTTCAGATGGTAGATGTACAGCAGAGGTGAGGTGTAGAATAGTTCAGATGGTAGATGTACAACAGAGGTGAGGTGTAGAATAGTTCAGATGGTAGATGTGTAACAGAGGTGAGGTGTAGAATAGTTCAGATGGTAGATGTACAACAGAGGTGAGGTATAGAATAGTTCAGATGGTAGATGTACAACAGAGGTGAGGTGTAGAATAGTTCAGATGGTAGATGTGTAACAGAGGTGAGGTGTAGAATAGTTCAGATGGTAGATGTACAACAGAGGTGAGGTGTAGAATAGTTCAGATGGTAGATGTACAACAAAGGTGAGGTGTAGAATAGTTCAGATGGTAGATGTACAACAGAGGTGAGGTATAGAATAGTTCAGATGGTAGATGTACAACAAAGGTGATGTGTAGAATAGTTCAGATGGTAGATGTACAACAGAGGTGAGGTATAGAATAGTTCAGATGGTAGATGTACAACAGAGGTGAGGTATAGAATAGTTCAGATGGTAGATGTATAACAGAGGTGAGGTATAGAATAGTTCAGATGGTAGATGTACAACAGAGGTGATGTGTAGAATAGTTCAGATGTAGATGTACAGCAGAGGTGATGTGTAGAATAGTTCAGATGGTAGATGTAGAAGAGGAAGAAGTCAATGATGAAGATGGTGACGATTAAGAAGAAGATTAAAAATAGGAAGAAGAGGAAAAAGGGGAAGAAAACGAAGAAGTAAAAGTAAAAGAAGAAATTGAAGAAGAAAAAAATTAAGTGGAAGCTTCCAGAATAAGACAAATCGATGAGATGTTTGTAATGACAGTGATGATGAAAGCTTTCATCGAGTAAAACACTTAACGGTGCAGGCGAGCAACACTCTAGTCTCAATTAACGCTGTAATGCGACTCTAGCAAGAACATTTCAGGTCGATGCCGTAAAAACATTTTATGAGAACACGCATGTGTATCAGTCACTGGCAAGTGCAGGAATACGAGACTGGAACTGGTGTCTTGTCACCATGTCACGCTCAGTCACTGGCAAGTGCAGGAATACGAGACTGGAACTGTGTCTTGTCACCATGTCACGCTCAGTCACTGGCAAGTGCAGGAATACGAGACTGGAACTGTGTCTTGTCACCATGTCACGCTCAGTCACTGGCAAGTGCAGGAATACGAGACTGGAACTGTGTCTTGTCACCATGTCACGCTCAGTCACTGGCAAGTGCAGGAATACGAGACTGGAACTGGTGTCTTGTCACCATGTCACGCTCAAGCTGTCACGATAAACGTATCTAATGAGCGTGTGAAACTGTTGTTATGTGGCTCGTGGAAGATAATCCCATGACGTAATAATGGTCTACAAGATAATCCCATAACGTTATAATGGTCTACAAGATAATCCCATGACGTAATAATGGTCTACAAGATAATCCCATGACGTAATAATGGTCTACAAGATAATCCCATGACGTAATAATGGTCTACAAGATAATCCCATGACGTAATAATGGTCTACAAGATAATCCCATGACGTAATAATGGTCTACAAGATAATCCCATGACGTAATAATGGTCTGCAAGATAATCCCATGACGTAATAATGGTCTACATGTCGACTAACGTTATTTCCAGGAGACAAAAAAAACAGGTCATTTGAAATACGCAATGGCAAAAAATTGGACATTGGGATAGTAAAAAGGGGAACATTTGAAATAGCAAAGAACTGGACATTGTGATAGTAAAAAGGGGAACATTTGAAATAGCAAAGAACTGGACATTGTGATAGTAAAAAGGGAACATTTGAAATAGCAAAAACTGGACATTGGGATAGTAAAAAAGGGACATTTGAAATAGCAAAAACTGGACATTGGGATAGTAAAAAGGGACATTTGAAATAGCAAAAACTGGACATTGGGATAGTAAAAAGGGACATTTGAAATAGCAAAAACTGGACATTGGGATAGTAAAAAGGGGAACATTTGAAATAGCAAAGAACTGGACATTGTGATAGTAAAAAGGGGAACATTTGAAATAGCAAAGAACTGGACATTGTGATAGTAAAAAGGGGAACATTTGAAATAGCAAAAACTGGACATTGGGATAGTAAAAAAGGGACATTTGAAATAGCAAAAACTGGACATTGGGATAGTAAAAAGGGACATTTGAAATAGCAAAAACTGGACATTGGGATAGTAAAAAGGGACATTTGAAATAGCAAAAACTGGACATTGGGATAGTAAAAAGGGACATTTGAAATAGCAAAAACTGGACATTGGGATAGTAAAAAGGGACATTTGAAATAGCAAAAACTGGACATTGGGATAGTAAAAGGGGGACATTTGAAATAGCAAAGAACTGGACATTGTGATAGTAAAAAGGGGAACATTTGAAATAGCAAAAACTGGACATTGGGATAGTAAAAAAGGGACATTTGAAATAGCAAAAACTGGACATTGGGATAGTAAAAGGGGGACATTTGAAATAGCAAAGAACTGGACATTGTGATAGTAAAAAGGGGAACATTTGAAATAGCAAAAACTGGACATTGGGATAGTAAAAGGGGGACATTTGAAATAGCAAAGAACTGGACATTGTGATAGTAAAAAGGGGAACATTTGAAATAGCAAAAACTGGACATTGGGATAGTAAAAAGGGACATTTGAAATAGCAAAAACTGGACATTGGGATAGTAAAAAGGGGAACATTTGAAATAGCAAAAACTGGACATTGGGATAGTAAAAAAGGGACATTTGAAATAGCAAAAACTGGACATTGGGATAGTAAAAAGGGGACATTTGAAATAGCAAAAAACTGGACATTGGGATAGTAAAAAGGGGAACATTTGAAATAGCAAAAAATTGGACACTGGGATAGTAAAAAAGGGACATTTGAAATAGCAACAACGGGACATTGGGTTAGTAAAATCGGAACATTTGAAATGGTTAAAAAAACTGGACATTAGGACAGTAAAAACGGGACATTAGGTTAGCAAAAAACGAGACATCAAAATAGAAAAAACGAGACATCAAAGTAGAAAAAACGAGACATTGGAATAGCAAAATTGGACATTGTCGAGCAAATACGGGATAGCAAAAACGGGACGTATGGGTGTTATGTTATATCCTATATGCATGGAAAAGACGAGAGAAGTTGCAATGACATTAACATGTTGGTCGCAATGACATGAACACGTTGATCTTATCGCAGACTTGCTGTCTCCCCGATGAGTATTATAAACAAGGCTTCGTAAGGACAACAATAGATGGCAATGTGTTACAGGTATATGCGTTTTATCACTCTATATAATCAACAAATGTGCAGGAAATGTAAATGAGAAATATGATGCTTCTACGGTTGGCAGGTCGCATACTACCAGAACTACGCTACGTTCATGACACAGCACTTTTGTACACGTCAATATGTGGCGGTGTGTAATTGATACTATCAGTTCAGTGTAATAGTCAAATAAAGCTCTTTTATCTCTGTGCAAAAAATAGATAAATGTACTAAGGACAAATGGGAAACACGAGGCAAGTGGGAATATTTTGGCTCATTGGTAACAGGTGATGGGAGGTCTATCAGAGGGGATCAAACGACACGCATCAGGTAGGTAGACATAAAATACAGCATGGAATGGATATAGCAACAAAACTGAGATTTTTAGGGGATGTTTATTATTGTCTTAGTAGTGGTGGTAATGGTAGTAGTGGTGGTGGTAATTAGTAGTGGTGGTGGTAGTAGTGGTGGTGGTAGTAGTGGTGGTTGTAGTAGTAATGGTGGTGGTAGTAGTAGTGGTGGTGGTAGTAGTGGTGGTATTAGTAGTGGTGGTGGTAGTAGTGGTGGTATTAGTAGTGGTGGTGGTAGTAGTGGTGGTGGTAGTAGTGGTGGTTGTAGTAGTAATGGTGGTGGTAGTAGTAGTGGTGGTGGTAGTAGTGGTGGTATTAGTAGTGGTGGTGGTAGTAGTGGTGGTGGTAGTAGTAGTGGTGGTGGTAGTAGTGGTGGTGGTAGTAGTAGTGGTGGTGGTAGTGGTGGATGTAGTAGTAGTGGTGGTAATTAGTAGTGGTGGTGGTAGTAGTAGTGGTGGTGGTAGTGGTGGATGTAGTAGTAGTGGTGGTAATTAGTAGTGGTGGTAGTAGTAGTGGTGGTGGTAGTAGTGGTGGTTGTAGTAGTAGTGGTGGTAGTAGTAGTGGTGGTTGTAGTGGTGGATGTAGAAATGGTAGTGGTAGTAGTGGTGGTGGTGGTAGTGGTGGTTGTAGTAGTGGTGGTGGTAGTAGTGGTGGACGTAGAAATGGTGGTGGTAGTAGTGGTGGTGGTGGTAATTAGTAGTGGTGGTGGTAGTGGTGGTGGTAGTAGTAGTGGACGTAGAAATGGTAGTGGTAGTGGTGGTAGTAGTGGTGGTAGTTTTAGTAGTGGTAGTGGTGGTTGTAGTGGTAGTGGTGGTAGTGGTGGTGGTATTGGTAGTGGTGGTAGTGGTGGTAGTGGTGGTAGTGGTGGTTGTAGTGGTAGTGGTGGTAGTGGTAGTGGTAGTGGTGGTAGTGGTGGTGGTAGTAGTGGTGGACGTAGAAATGGTAGTAGTAGTAGTAGTGGTGGTGGTGGTAATTAGTAGTGGTGGTAGTTGTGGTGGTTGTAGTAGTGGTGGTGCTAGAAATGGTGGTGGTTATAGTGGTGGTGGTGGTAGCGGTGGTGGTAGTAGTGGTGGTGGCAGTAGTGGTGGTGGTAGTTGTGGTGATTGTAGTAGTGGTGGTGGTAGTAGTGGTGGACGTAGAAATGGTAGTGGTAGTAGTGGTGGTAATTAATAGTGGTGGTGGTGGTAGTAGTGGTGGTTGTAGTAGTAGTGGTGGTGGTGGAGATAGAAGTAACAGTAGACAACAAGAAAGTAGCAGTAGATAATCATGTTGACGATTAATCGATGCTGACGCTGTGAGGAGCAGAATCTCGTTCAGCTTTGGTTTGCTGACCCGGAAGGCTCCAGGCTCCACTCAGCCGTGAGAAATTAAACTGCCATCAGCTCACGTGAAATGCATCTCTGGTCCCGGGACTAGACCAAACATCGATTCGCCAAGACCTGGTGGTAAAGCAGATCATGCCCACCTGCTGCAGCCGTAATGTGACCTGCTGCAGCCGTAATGTCACCTGCTGCAGCCGTAATGCCACCTGCTGCACCTGAAACGTTTCTCCCGTCCTGGTACCACTAAGCGCAGTAATCCACGCACAGCTCGTACACCACTTCCCTCCATTTGACCAGAATTGTGACATGGATACTCAAGTTGTATTGTCGAGAACACACGACAGCTGGTACATGCGGGGGTAGTAGCACCGGTTCGATCGCTATCTATTGCCGTGCTTTGTAGATACAGCTATCAATTTCATCCAATTCTGTCTGACTATTCTATTAGTTTCATTGCAGTCGGGGTATTCCCATATCCGCTCCATTAACACTCGTCCCAGCATTTCTCAAAGCGTGAGCAGACTGATTGTTCCTGTAAGGTGTAGATACATACTCCGGATCGACCTTTAGACTTCCTTTTTCCACCTTTAGACTTCCTTTTTCCACCTTTAGACTTCCTGTTTCCACCTTTAGACTTCCTTTTTCCCTTTAGACTTCCTTTTTCCACCTTTAGACTTCCTTTTTCCACCTTTAGACTTCCTGTTTCCACCTTTAGACTGTTTCTTTAGACTTTTTTCCACCTTTAGACTTCCTGTTTCCACCTTTAGACTTCCTGTTTCCACCTTTAGACTTCCTTTTTCCACCTTTAGACTTCCTGTTTCCACCTTTAGACTTCCTTTTTCCACCTTTAGACTTCCTGTTTCCACCTTTAGACTTCCTTTTTCCACCTTTAGACTTCCCACCTTTAGACTTCCTGTTTCCACCTTTAGACTTCCTTTTTCCACCTTTAGACTTCCTTCCCTTTAGACTTCCACCTTTAGACTTCCTGTTTCCACCTTTAGACTTCCTTTTTCCACCTTTAGACTTCCTTTTTCCACCTTTAGACTTCCTGTTTCCACCTTTATACTTCCTTTTTCCACCTTTAGACTTCCTGTTTCCACCTTTAGACTTCCTGTTTCCCTTTAGACTTCCTTTTTCCACCTTTAGACTTCCTGTTTCCACCTTTATACTTCCTTTTTCCACCTTTAGACTTCCTGTTTCCACCTTTAGACTTCCTGTTTCCACCTTTAGACTTCCTTTTTCCACCTTTAGACTTCCTGTTTCCACCTTTATACCTTTAGACTTCCTGTTTCCACCTTTAGACTTCCTGTTTCCCTTTAGACTTCCTGTTTCCACCTTTAGACTTCCTTTTTCCACCTTTATACTTTCTTTTTCCACCTTTAGACTTCCTGTTTCCACCTTTAGACTTCCTTTTTCCACCTTTAGACTTCCTGTTTCCACCTTTAGACTTCCTTTTTCCACCTTTAGACTTCCTGTTTCCACCTTTAGACTTCCTTTTTCCACCTTTAGACTTCCTGTTTCCACCTTTAGACTTCCTGTTTCCACCTTTAGACTTCCTGTTTCCACCTTTAGACTCATCAATCTCTCGATACAAACAAATCATCTACCATCCTTGTTGCACTCATCCTCCTCCTTTTCTCTTAAGAAATGAAGAACAGACTTGGCGATGTCCTCTTTGTCCAGAGTAAGGCCACATTCCGTGCCCGAGCTGCCAGCGAGCTTGTCGGCTATTTCATTGCCGCGTACACAATCATGTCCTGGACAGCTAGGTTAACTCGCTCACAGTAGAGCCATCCAAGAGCTGCATCCACTCCTGTCGCAGACACTGTCTGTCAATCTTCTGTAGCATACTTTTCCGTCTGGCTGAAGCTTGTCGACATTTTGCGGAGTCCACGCAACAAACATGCCACTCCCTCCAGGAGCATCCTACTCTGTCTTCACTTCTTTCAATTGCCACTGAAAATGTAATCTCTCCTGACGCAGGACATCTTGCTTTGTAAGTCTCTATCCACTTAGAGTCACATTTCTCGTTCTTACCCTTATTTAAACGTGACGACAGTGTTCGACTGTACAGCTCATTCGTGGCTCTTCTGGGAAACTGAGATTGAGTGTCAACACTTATATGAGACGGAATACAGAAACTTTGGTAGCATTCTAAAATTCAGCCTGCAAATATGCTACCACCAGTATCGCTACCATACAATCACCATCGCTACCATACAATCACCATCGCTAATATATTACTCCAATCGCTATCATACCATCACAATCGTTACCGTACCCCCACCATCGCTACCATACAATCACCATCATTAACATACCATCACAATCGTTACCATACCACCACCATCGCTACCATACAATCACCATTATTAACATACCATCACAATCGTTACCATACCACCACCATCGCTACCATACAATCACCATCATTAACATACCATCACAATCGTTACCATACCACCACCATCGCTACCATACAATCACCATCATTAACATACCATCACAATCACTACCATACCACCATCATCGCTACCATACAATCACCATCGGTACCATATAATCACCATCGTTACCATACTACCAACGTCGCTACCATAACACCACCATCGCTAGCATACTTTCACCATCGTTACCATACTACCACCATCGCTACCATACCGCCACCATCGCTACCATATCTTCACCATGGCTACCGTACAATCGTTACCGTAACCATGCCACCACCATCGTTACCAGACCACCACCATTGTTACCATACCATCACCACCGCTACTATACCATTACCACCGCTACCGTACCATCACCATCGCTACCATATCACCATCATTGCTACCACACCACCATAATCGCTACCATACCACCATCATTGCTACCATACCACCATCATTGCTACCATACCACCATCATGGCTACTATCTTTATCCAATGACACTTACCAGATTTGCAATGTTTTTTCATGGACCCCCGTGGTTACAACGGCGGTCGTGCTCTGTGCTGAGATGCCCTATGTAATTACGTACAATATGTGAGTTTCTCTTGGACAAGATTCGACTACAAGGATGACGGTTCTATATGCACAGCTGTTCCATGGTGATATTTTAGTAGTGTTACTAATTTTTTCGTCTCCAAAACTTGATTAGAGTACAGGTACTACAGGCATTACAGGCATTACAGGTACTAATGGTATAACTCTGCAATAGAATATAGACAATAATCATACACGTCGTTATGACGTCAATTGTGACAACATCTGTGTTGAGGTTTGCTTATTTTACACCTGAAAGGGTCAAATTAGTCCAATGTTGACAAATTTCTTCCCATAAAC
Organism: Megaustenia siamemsis; assembly: GCA_032433765.1. Taxonomy (NCBI): domain Eukaryota; kingdom Metazoa; phylum Mollusca; class Gastropoda; order Stylommatophora; family Ariophantidae; genus Megaustenia; species Megaustenia siamemsis. The sequence continues at coordinate 78,060,156 of JAVIAB010000160.1, read as the reverse complement.
GTTATTGCGGATTCATAGATTACGGAAAGGTATTTGACAGTTTAGACAGAGGGATGCTTTGAAAGTAAGAGGTATTACGGAATTCCCATAAAGATTCGTGTTTTGGAATTCCAATGGAAAAGACAAAGAGGCTAACTAAAATTTGGAGAAGACAGGTGGAAGCAGAGATGAAGATGATGGGGAAGACATGGGATGATCTGAAAAGAAGGGCAGGAAGCAGAACGACTTGGAAAGTGTTTGTTGAAGACCTATGCTCCACAGGGAGCTGAAAGTGTTTGTTGAAGACCTATGCTCCACAGGGAACTGAAAGTGTTTGTTGAAGACCTATGCTCCACAGGGAGCTGAAAGTGTTTGTTGAAGACCTATGTTCCACAGGGAACTGAAAGTGTTTGTTGAAGACCTATGCTCCACAGGGAGCTGAAAGTGTTTGTTGAAGACCTATGCTCCACAGGTAACTGAAAGTGTTTGTTGAAGACCTATGCTCCACAGGGAGCTGAAATTGTTTGTTTAAGGCTTATGCTCCACAGGGAGCTGAAAGTGTTTGTTGAAGACCTATGCTCCACAGGGAGCTGAAATTGTTTGTTTAAGGCTTATGCTCCACAGGGAGCTGAAAGTGTTTGTTGAAGACCTATGCTCCACAGGGAGCTGAAAGTGTTTGTTGAAGACCTATGCTCCACAGGGAGCTGAAAGTGTTTGTTGAAGACCTATGTTCCACAGGGAGCTGAAAGTGTTTGTTGAAGACCTATGTTCCACAGGTAACTGAAAGTGTTTGTTGAAGACCTATGTTCCACAGGTAACTGAAAGTGTTTGTTGAAGACCTATGTTCCACAGGTAACTGAAAGTGTTTGTTGAAGACCTATGTTCCACAGGTAACTGAAAGTGTTTGTTGAAGACCTATGTTCCACAGGTAACTGAAAGTGTTTGTTGAAGACCTATGTTCCACAGGTAACTGAAAGTGTTTGTTGAAGACCTATGTTCCACAGGTAACTGAAAGTGTTTGTTGAAGACCTATGCTCCACAGGGAGCTGAAAGTGTTTGTTGAAGACCTATGCTCCACAGGGAGCTGAAAGTGTTTGTTGAAGACCTATGTTCCACTGGGAGCTAAAAGTCAGAAGTAGAGACACTTTATTGGACTAAAACATCAACAACATAAGCAGTAACAATTCTAGAACATTCACATTTTTGTTCAGTGTCACAAATTTGAACCACTCCAAAAAATATTTCAATCTCAATAATTAGTAGAATGTTGTTCCCCCAGCACTTCTTCATTCATTCATGACAATATGTAAATACATCTGTGATGGCGGTAACTAAAATACTACTTGGAGACTACAACAAACAACCGTGACCGCAGTTCTAGCAGAAACGCGTAACAGAGGAAGATAATGTAGAACTATGGACCAGTACACGGCGGGCAGTGAATGGGTCGGTGGTGGTGAAGTGGAGCTTGTGCTCCACCTATTTCCTGAGGTGCTACTCTGGGTAAATGAGTAGGGATAGCAAGGGGAAGGCAAGCCCTTAATGTACGGTGCTGACACGGGACATGTCAAGCAGAAAGGCACAAATAAAGCATCGATAGTCCGTTCAGAAATTGTTGCCCAAACTCTAAATCAATTTGCTCGGAAACTATTTTGTGGATTGATGTGAAATTTTGCTTGCAGTCTTTTTTTTTTTTTTTTTTTTGGACCTTAATACAATAATTTTTTTTTTCTATTAATAAAGTGATCTAGCGTTAGATGTTGCTTACACACCGCTTGTAACAGACACAATAGGCATTTACCGTGGTATCTCCGAGGAAAACCTAGACACAGACCACAACAGAACTGAGAGAAACAACATTCCACTGTCTTAAAAATCACATCAACATACTATAGTTATTGAATACATCGAAATCTTGTATACATCAAATACAAGAAGTTTGAAGTAAGAGAACATATTTAGTAAGCAAAAGTTAAAATAGCATAAAGATTATACAGAAATAAGGAGGTTTATGGGAAAATGTCTTAGAATGTGCGATAAATAGCATTGTTCTCATTTCACTTAGCAGATCTTGCCATCGGTCATTTTCCTGTTGTCTCTAAATTAATACTTCCGGAATGAATCACGTTCTACACTCTAATCGTCTTCATGCACAATTAACACAAAAAAGCTAAAAAAAACTTAAATTGTTGATAACATTATGTGGCACAACATGGACAATCTTGTCTTATACAAAACATTAGGAATGTGTCCAATGTGTTCACAAGAAGCCAGCTTTTATTTACTCCGAGACTAAACCATAATTGAATAATAGAAAAACTGTGGGCTATGATTCGTTACAAACACGAGAATCCTTTCTAAAATTATTGAAAATAAATGGCTCGATCTGCAACGTTTTTGTGAAATCATGCGATCTCGTAATTTCGTCTCCAAAAACGATCTCTCACTTTTTACTTCAAAGTAATGGGATATCGTTGCCTAATATCAAGTTATGTAACAATAAACTTATTTTGCTTGAGAATTTCAACTTGTTTCAACTTTCAAAGTGTCCAAATAAGCAATTAACAAAACAAAAACTCGGTGACCGTCAACCGGACATTGTTTAAAGTTCAGCGGGATAGTAAGATGTACAATGGTACAAAAAGTGTGAACAACTTTTCAAGGTTTTACAGCCAATCACCTCCACAATACGAGAATTAATATTTGTACATTTTAAGTGAAAAAATAAATCACATAGGCTCAAAGTGCACGGGCACGGGCAGCATCGACCGTACGATCACATAGCCTCAAAGTGCGCGGGCATAAGACAGCATCGACCGTACCAGAATAAAAAGTAGAGCAGATCACCGTGAAATTGTAATGTGTGGTCTGATCACCGTGACATTGTAATGTGTGGTCTGATCACCGTGACATTGTAATGTGTGGTCTGATCACCGTGACATTGTAATGTGTGGTACCGTCAAATCTCATGTTTGTAGCACACTGTTTTTGTATACAATGTATATAAGAAATACTCATATGTTCGGGGGCCTCGGTAGCCTAGTTAGGACAACCACCCGACTGGACTGCCGACGTTCGGACAACCACCCGACTAGACTACCGACGTTCGGACAACCACCCGACTAGACTACCGACGTTCGGACAACCACCCGACTAGACTACCGACGTTCGGACAACCACCCGACTAGACTACCGACGTTCGGACAACCACCCGACTAGACTACCGACGTTCGGACAACCACCCGACTGGACTACCGACGTTCGGACAACCACCCGACTGGACTGCCGACGTTGGGACAACCACCCGACTGGACTACCGACGTTCGGACAACCACCCGACTGGACTGCCGACGTTCGGACAACCACCCGACTGGACTGCCGACGTTCGGACAACCACCCGACTGGACTACCGACGTTCGGACAACCACCCGACTGGACTGCCGACGTTCGGACAACCACCCGACTGGACTACCGACGTTCGGACAACCACCCGACTGGACTACCGACGTTCGGACAACCACCCGACTGGACTACCGACGTTCGGACAACCACCCGACTGGACTGCCGACGTTCGGACAACCACCCGACTGGACTACCGACGTTCGGACAACCACCCGACTGGACTACCGACGTTCGGACAACCACCCGACTGGACTGCCGACGTTCGGACAACCACCCGACTGGACTGCCGACGTTCGGACAACCACCCGACTGGACTGCCGACGTTCGGACAACCACCCGACTGGACTACCGACGTTCGGACAACCACCCGACTGGACTACCGACGTTCGGACAACCACCCGACTGGACTGCCGACGTTCGGACAACCACCCGACTGGACTACCGACGTTCGGACAACCACCCGACTGGACTGCCGACGTTCGGACAACCACCCGACTGGACTACCGACGTTCGGACAACCACCCGACTGGACTGCCGACGTTCGGACAACCACCCGACTGGACTACCGACGTTCGGACAACCACCCGACTGGACTGCCGACGTTCGGACAACCACCCGACTGGACTACCGACGTTCGGACAACCACCCGACTGGACTACCGACGTTCGGACAACCACCCGACTGGACTACCGACGTTCGGACAACCACCCGACTGGACTACCGACGTTCGGACAACCACCCGACTGGACTACCGACGTTCGGACAACCACCCGACTGGACTACCGACGTTCGGACAACCACCCGACTGGACTGCCGACGTTCGGACAACCACCCGACTAGACTACCGACGTTCGGACAACCACCCGACTGGACTGCCGACGTTCGGACAACCACCCGACTGGACTACCGACGTTCGGACAACCACCCGACTGGACTGCCGACGTTCGGACAACCCGTGTTCGATTCCCGCTGGGGGCAGTGTGTGAGTTGTACTCGTGGTTGGAAAAAAAAATACCCCCACGGTCGACACAGCCGTTGGCAGAAATGGGTACCAGGGTATTACCCTGGGAAGGTGAGGAATGTCGCTTCGCATCTGAGTTTCGATGCTTGAAGCGGCACTATACAGAAATCTCCGAACATTTCTGGATAGGCGGCCGAGCACATATGGGTAGAAACTCGCGTGCTAAGACGCCGGTTCAAGTCTCGAACTTTACCTTTACTTTACCTTTACTTTACCTTTACTTTACCTTTACTTTACCTTTACTTTACTTTACCTTTACTTTACTTTACCTTTACTTTACCTTTACTTTACCTTTACTTTACCTTTACTTTACCTTTACTCATATGTCAAAAGTCCACTTGGTCTTTGTACTTAATTTTTACAGATTCTTAAAAAAAAAAAGTGAAGTGCCCCCGTCACGCGAAGTGGCGTATAGGGAATATGGTGTTAGTGATCATAAATTTTACATACCTTCGGCACATGATTTTTGGGGTAATGTGGTCGGTATTACGTCCGTGCCGCTTTAATTTCCCAGAAAAAAATCTGGTACCCATTAATGGCTGGGTGAACCCGGAAGTCGTCGGTTGGTAACGAATCCTACCTCTTGTCCTCTATAGTCCAGTTCACTAACCACTGAACACATTTTTAAGATCCGGGGAAAATCTCAGACTGTACCAAAAATTATGTCTAATCATCATCATGTACCGGGCCTGCTGGCGTAGGTGATCATGTCTCTCCACAACTTTCGATCTCGACAGTTATTTATCATTTCTGTTGTTAACCTTCTACCAAGCCATTCTCTTAAGCTGTCTGGTATCTTTTCTCTTTGCTTGCCTCTATCTCTTCGCCCCTCAATTTTTCCAGTTGTCACAATATATTCCAGCTGGTCCCTTCTCGGTACATGGCTAAAAAATGATGATTGTTTCTTCCTAATATTGGAAGTTAGCTCTCTCTTTGTTTAAAAGGTCACACAACACTGCTCCTGGTACAGATGGTGTTCGGTACGATGACATAGGCGATTTAGCTGACGGCGACTTGAAGGACCTGGCCAAAGAGTTTAATGCCAGTATTTGGAGTGGTCAGATTAAGGAGGAGTGGCTACACAGCTACTTACTACCGCTACCGAAGCCAAACAAGGACCATTCTCAGATCAGTGCCTACAGAATCATCACAATGCAGAACACTGTGGGCAAGCAGCTGGAGAAAATAGTTGCCCGTGTCCTCACCTGTCACCTTAAACAGAAACGCGCATTCCCACCCACACTCGGAGGTTATAGATATAACAAAGAGACATGGCTCAATGCGGCAGTCTTTGCTTATGACGTCTTCGAAGGCTTCCACAGACGAGAGGAGACATGTGCTGCTGCTATAGAGCTGGAGGATGCATACAACAGGGTACCATTTGAATATCTCATGCATATGCTCCTCAAACTGGCGGTGCACCACTTCCTCATTAGATAGATCGCTGCGGCACTGTTTCATAGGAAGGTGATACTCAGATGTGGAAGTTGGTCTTCCGAGCCAACATCCATTTGTCCAGGGCTGCCACAAGGCTCACCATTGTCACCAGTTCTATTTAACGTGTACACAATAACGATCACGGAACAACAGCTGGATGGGAGGGGAAGAACTATGACTTTTGCTGATGATATTCTGGTATATCGACAGGGAAGAGACAGACGGGGAATCGCCTCCACAATGCAAGACGAACTCGATCGCATTTCTTCCTGGTGTGGGGTTTCAGGTGCCTTGGTTAATCCTCATAAAGCATCAGTTTCATGGTTCTCCCTTAACAATCATATCGTTAATACGACCACACCGGTAGTACGAATGGGAGCTGATGAGGTGACCAGGGACAAGTTGATGACATACCTCGGAGTTAAGTTTGATCGCAGCATGTGTTTTCGGGACCACGTCGACCATGTGATAACAAAATCCCGCAAAGGATTAGCCGCCTTGAAGGTCATGGCAGCTGCCAACATCGAGCAGAGGCTACTTACTCTTCTGTTCCAGGGATTAGTCCTCGCGCCAATCGAGTATGCCCTGGCCATTCTTACTGTCAGTACGACTCAAATTGATAGGCTGGAGAAAATACAAAATGAAGCCATGCACATTATCTTGGGATGTACAAGGGACACTCCCTGTTTAGCAATGAGGTATCTTCTTGACTTTCCAACCATGGATGACAGAATCAAGATCTGGAGAGCACGAGCATACCTGAAAATTTGTACAGATAAAGAGCATCTATTGCACCACGTGCTCAACACAGGGAAAGGTGCCAGGCTAAAAAGAGGCAAAGCATGGGTGGGCCGAGCAGAAGATGTCATCGAACAGGTCTGTGGGCTTACCAATATCAGCGTTGGTGAGGAGTGGATACCGGTGCCTATGTCTTTCAAGGGGACTTTCTCGTGTATTGTCACACTCCACAGGAAAAGTAGGGAACAGAACCCGGTTGTGGTTAATGGTGCGGTCAACGGTCTCATCTGCGATAATACCGATGAGAAAGATTCAGTCATCTATACAGACGGATCTGTAAGACGACACCAAAGTATTGCATGGGCATTTACAGCACGCTCGGCAGGCAGAATAGTCAAGGAAGACAGTGGTGCATACGTCATGACCACGAGTAGCATGACAATGGAGGTGATGGCAGTGACCAAGGCATTCAAATGGTTAGAGTCACAAGACTACATCCACGCATGTATACTGAGTGATTCGATGAGCATGATTAAAAAAGTGGAGGCGGGCTCTGTACGCATGCAATGGGTAGAGTCGTTGCAGAAATCCAAAATACGTAAGGTCACCTTTGTATATGTCCCTGGACATGCGGGAGTACGGGGAAATGAAAGGGCGGACAGGCTGGCTAGCTGCGCTGTCGTTGAGGACTGGCAACCAATGGATCGGGCGGACATCATCAATGCCCTCCGAGATGTGGGAAGAGCACAGGACTTCGACAAACACAGATCCACGTCACTTCTTCGGATGATGGAAATGGGAGTTAAGGTGGGCACAGCCAGAAATGAGAAACTTAGTGGCCGTGTAAGAAGACTTATCAACCAACACAGAACTGGAGTCGTCAGTCGCTGGACACTGAGGGAATTGCTGAGGAGGGGATCTGAGCACCTATGGACGTGTTCGGTGTGCAATGATGATGACCCGCAAATAACTCAATAACTGAGGAGGAGATCTGAGCACCTATGGACATGTTCGGAGTGCAATGATGATGACCCGCAAATAACTCAATAACTGAGGAGGGGATCTGAGCACCTATGGACATGTTCGGAGTGCAATGATGATGACCCGCAAATAACTCAATAACTTCTTTGTTTTGGCCTTTTTCAGAACATTTTCTCATCTTAGCTTAGTGTTGCATTACTCAGCTTAGTGTTGCATTACTCATCTTAGTGTTGCATTACTCAGCTTAGTGTTGCATTACTCATCTTAGTGTTGCATTACTCAGCTTAGTGTTGCATTACTCATCTTAGCTTTGTGTTGCATTACTCATCTTAGTGTTGCATTACTCAGCTTAGTGTTGCATTACTCATCTTAGTGTTGCATTACTCAGCTTAGTGTTGCATTATTCAGCTTAGTGTTGCATTATTCAGTTTATTGGTTATTGGTTATTGGTTACGGAAGATCGTAAGATCTTAAGTAGAAACAGCCATAGAGGTGAAAACAGATCTATACTTATTTTTAATAGATTATAGCAAATCATTTGATAAAGTAAAGCACCAAGAAATCATCACAATTGTAGAAGGCATAAACGTAGACAGCAAAGATCTCAGAATAATAAAAATCATGTACTGGTAAAAAACGGAAGCCGCGATAGCTCAGTGGTTAGTGAACTGGACTACCACGGACAAGAGGTAGGGTTCGATCCCAACCGACGGCTTCCGGGTTCACCCAGCCTTAAATGGGTACCGGATTTTTTTCTGGGAAAGTAAAGCAGCACGGGCGTAATACTGACCACATTACCCAAAAATCCTGTGCTGAAGGTCTGTAAAATATAGGGTCACTAACACCATATTTCCCTATACGCCACTTGGCGTGACGGGGGTAATTTACTTTTTTTTACTGGCAAAAAACAGAGGCCATAAGACCTGGAAATCAATTGGGAATGTTTCAAAACATAAAACAGGGTGTTAGACAAGGTTGTGTGCTGTCACCAGATTTGTTTCATATTTTTATAGTGAGATTATGTCTAATAGTTACTGTGAAAATTAACGTTGAGTTTGGGCTGAAGTTTATGAGCGCATTCTATAACTTATAGCTGTATGTCGCAATACAAGGCATGTTCGCGCCCTTGACAGAACGGACAAGTTGGTAGTCGAACACCATCAAACAACAATAGCAAACTAGAAGTATGGTAATCGTTACCCTCAGACAAGCAAAGCGTGCACGTAACACGCTGTAGCATGCCTTACCACAGAGCATGCCTTACCACAGAGCATGCCCGGAACCTCAAAGACGGGCCCTGTGGTTAAGTGACCTCTGAGTCCATTCAAGATGTAACGTTTTCATTCTATTTTTGTTTTATGATGACCTGATAATCTATGACCTTTTTACATGAATAATTTAAACTTCGGTCCCCTTTTGAAATAGCAAACTAATTCCTTCGACTGCTGCAGTAGCCAGTCAGTGAAAACACAAAGTGAAGAGAGCTATTGAGGCGATATTTGCTGTCTACACAATCTTACATTGGATTAACCTACAGAACACTTGATGATAAACTTGTGACTACATACAACCTTCCATAACATACAAGCTCTGATTACATACAACGTGCGATTACTTACAAGATGTGATTACACACAACATGCAATTACCTACAACATGTGATTACGAACAACTTGCGATCGCATACAACCTATGAGTGCACACACCATGTGATTACACACAACATGTGAATGCATACAACCTGTGATTATATACTAAGTGTGATCGCATATAACATGTACTTTCACATAAAATGTGATCACATACACTCGGAGCTTACATGCAAACTGTGGCTACGTACCTGTGCTTAATTACAACATGCCATTACACATAAAGAGGCGTGTATAGAAGGGACAGAAGGAATGCAGGTTCCACTCAGACACAAAGTACGATGACGTGGTAAGGTCTAGAAAAACATGGAACAACATCACGTGATCATGGTTGTCTTCCATGGGAGGAAGTGAAGGCTAGAATATGTTATCTCCACAGACAATTAAAGAAATTGAAGAGAAAGTCATGTGGAGAAGATAAGGAGAAAATCGATTCTAAATGAGCCAATGGAGACAGCAACCAATTGAGGCAGCAATCAATGAAGGCAGCAACTAATGGAGACAGCAACTAATGGGGGCAGCAATCAATGAAAACAGCAACCAATTGAGCAGCAACTAATTGAGGCAGCAGATAATGGAGACAACAAATTATGGAGACAGCAACCCATTGAGACAACTACTAATGGAGACAGCAAATAACTGAGACAGCAACCAATGGAGACAGCAACCAATGGAGAGAGCAATTAATAGAGGCAGCAATTAATGGAGGCAGCAATAAGTGGAGACAGCAACCAATAAAGGCAGCAAAGAATTGAAACAGCAATTAATGGAGGCAGAAATGATGTAGACAGCATCTAATGGAGTCAGTAACCAATGGAGGTAGCCACCAATGGAGACAGCAACTAATGGAGGCAGCAACCAATGGAGGCAGCAAACAATGGAGGCAGCAAACAATGGAGGCAGCAAACAATGGAGGCAGCAAACAATGGAGGCAGCAAACAATGGAGGCAGCGAACAATGGAGGCAGCAAACAATGGAGGCAGCAAACAATGGAGGCAGCAAACAATGGAGGCAGCAAACAATGGAGGCAGCAAACAATGGAGGCAGCAAACAATGGAGGCAGCAAACAATGGAGGCAGCAAGCAATGGAGGCAGCAACCAAAGGAGGCATCAACCAATACAAGCAGGAACCAATACAAGCAGCAACCAATGGAGGCAGCAACCAATGGAGACAGCAACCAATGGAGGCAGCAACCAATGGAGGCAGCGACCAATGGAGGCATCAACCAATGGAGGCATCAACCAATACAAGCAGGAACCAATGAAGGCAGCAGCAATAGAGACAGCAACCAATAGAGACAGCAAATAATGGAGGCAGCAAATAAAGGAGACAGCAACCAATGGAGGCAGCAACCAATGGAGGCAGCGACCAATGGAGGCATCAACCAATGGAGGCATCAACCAATACAAGCAGGAACCAATGAAGGCAACAGCAATAGAGACAGCAACCAATAGAGACAGCAAATAATGGAGGCAGCAAATAAATGAGACAGCAACCAATGGAGGCAGCAACCAATGGAGGCAGCGACCAATGGAGGCATCAACCAATGGTGGCATCAACTAATACAAGCAGGAACCAATGAAGGCAGCAGCAATAGAGACAGCAACCAATAGAGACAGCAAATAATGGAGGCAGCAAATAATGGAGGCAGCAACCAATGGAGGAGGCAACAAACAATGGAGACAACATCCAATGGAAATAGCAATCAATTGAGGCAGCAACCAATGGAGGCAACAACCAATTGAGGCAGCAACCAATGGAGGCAGCAACCAATGGAGGCACCAACCAATGGAGGCAGCAACCAATGGAAACAGCAATCAATTGAGGCAGCAACCAATGGAAACAGCAATCAATTGAGGCAGCAACCAATGGAGGCAACAACCAATGGAGGCAGCAACCAATGGAGGCAACAACCAATGGAGACAGCAACCAATGGAGGCAACAACCAATAGAGACAGCAACCAATGGAGAGAGCAACCAGTGGAGACAAAAACTAGTGCAGACAGCAACCAATGGAGACAGCAATTAAATGAGACAGCAACTAATGAAGGCAGAATCAATGGAGACAGCAACCCATTGAGACAACAAATAATGGCGACAACAACTAATGGAGGCAGCAACCAATGGAGGCAGCAACCAATGGAGGCAGCAACCAATGGAGACAGCACCCTCGGGAGGGAACAACCAATGGAGGCAGCAACCCATTGAGACAACAAATAATGGCGACAACAACTAATGGAGGCAGCAACCAATGGAGGCAGCAACCAATGGAGGCAGCAACCAATGGAGACAGCACCCTCGGGAGTGAACAACCAATGGAGGCAGCAACCAATGGAGACAGCAACTAATGGAGGCAGAAACCAATAGAGGCAGCAACTAACTGAGACAGCAACTAATGGAGGCAGCAACAAATGGAGGCAGCAACCAATGGAGACAGCAACTAATGGAGGCAGCAACCAATGGAGGCAGCAACCAATGGAGACAACACCCTCGGGAGGGAACAACCAATGGAGGCAGCAACCAATGGAGACAGCAACTAATGGAGGCAGAAACCAATAGAGGCAGCAACTAACTGAGACAGCAACTAATGGAGGCAGCAACAAATGGAGGCAGCAACTAACTGAGAAAACAACTAATGGAGAAAGCAACTAATGAAAGCTGCAAATAATGGAAACAGCAAGCAAAAGAGCATCAACTAACTAACACAGCAACTAACTGAGAGAGCGACCAATGGAGGCAGCAACCAAAAGAAGACAGCATGCAATGGTGACAGCAAATAATGGAGGCAGCAACCATTGGAGGCAGCCACCAATATAGACAGCAACCAATGGAAGCAGCAACCAATGGAGGCAGCAACTAATGGAGGCAGCAACCAATGGAGGCAGCAACTAACTGAGACAGCAACTAATAGTGACAACAAATAATGGAGACAGCAACCAATAGAGCAGCAACTAACTGAGACAGCAACTATTGCAGACAGCAACTAATGGAGGCAGTAAATAATGGAGAGAGCAACTAATGGAGGCCGCAACCAGTGGAGGCAGCAACTAACTGGGACAGCAATTACTGAAGGCAGCAACCAATGGAGACAGAACTAATGGAGGCAGCAAGAAATATAGGCATCAACTAATGGAGGCATCAACTAATGGAGACAGCAACAAATAGAGACAGCTACCAATGGAGACATCAGCTAAGTGAGACAGAAAATAATGGAAACAGAAACTTATTGAGACAGATACCCATGGAGACATCAACTAATGCAGACATCAAATAATTGAGAAAACAACCAATGGAGACAGCAACTAATGGAGACAGCAACCAATGGAGACAGCAACTAATGGAGACAGCAACCAATGGAGACAGCAACTAATGGAGACAGCAACCAATGGAGTCAGCAACTAATGGAGACAGCAACCAATGGAGTCAGCAACTAATGGAGGCATCAACTAATGGAGACAGCAACAAATAGAGACAGCTACCAATGGAGACATCAGCTAAGTGAGACAGAAAATAATGGAAACAGAAACTTATTGAGACAGCTACCCATAGAGACATCAACTAATGCAGACATCAAATAATTGAGAAAACAACCAATGGAGACAGCAACTAATGGAGACAGCAACCAATGGAGACAGCAACTAATGGAGACAGCAACCAATGGAGACAGCAACTAATGGAGACAGCAACCAATGGAGTCAGCAACTAATGGAGACAGCAACCAATGGAGTCAACAACTAATGGAGGCATCAACTAATGGAGACAGCAACAAATAGAGACAGCTACCAATGAAGACATCAGCTAAGTGAGACAGAAAATAATGGAAACAGAAACTTATTGAGACAGCTACCCATGGAGACATCAACTAATGCAGACATCAAATAATTGAGAAAACAACCAATGGAGACAGCAACTAATGGAGACAGCAACCAATGGAGACAGCAACTAATGGAGACAGCAACACCAATGGAGACAGCAACTAATGGAGACAGCAACCAATGGAGTCAGCAACTAATGGAGACAGCAACCAATGGAGTCAGCAACTAATGGAGACAGCAACCAATGGAGTCAGCAACTAATGGAGACAGCAACTAATGGAGACAGCAACCAATGGAGGCAGCAAATAATATAGACAGCAACCAATGGAGGCAGCAACTAATTGAGACAGCAACTAATGGAGGCAGCAACTAATGGAGACAGCAACTAATGGAGGCAGCAACTAATGGAGACAGCAACTAATGGAGGCAAAAACCAATAGAGGCAGAATCTATAAGAGAATATAGAATTATGGGAAAGAACCAGTCAAATACCAGTGGATAAAGAAGTACAACAAAGACTATAGCGCTGGCTATAGTGGGACACACTACGGAAGGAAACTGTGAGTATTACAAAACAGGATTTTTTTGGAATCCCCAAAGAAAAAGGTCAAAGAGGAAGACCAAAATATTCTTGAAGAAGACAAATGGAAGCAAAGATGAAGATGATGGGAAGATATGCAATGATCGTATAAGCAAGAAACAGAACGACTTGGAAAGTGTTAGTTCAAGACCTATGCTCCACAGGGAGCTTAAAGTATTAGTTAAAGACCTATGCTCCACAGGGAGCTTAAAGTGTTCGTTGAAGACCTATGCTTCACAGGAGCTTAAAGTGTTAGTTGGAGACCTATGCTCCACAGAGAGCTTAAAGTGTTAGTTGAAGACCTATGCTCCACAGGGAGCTTAAAGTGTTAGTTGAAGACCTATGCTCCACAGGGAGCTTAAAGTGTTAGTTGGAGACCTATGCTCCACATGGAGCTTAAAGGAGGAAGAAGAAGAAGAAATGGTGTTGAGAAACAATCTAACCATGTTTGTTGTGGAGCAAAATGATTGAAACAAAAATGATTGAAACAAAAATCATTGAAACAAAAATCATTGAAACAAAAATCATTGAAACAAAAATCATTGAAACAAAAATCATTGAAACGCTCCGCGAACTGTCAGTAAGTATCATTAATGATGTCATCATAGCTGATGAAAATAATACCAGATTTCTTCTGCTCAATAGCCTCAAGAAAGACAAAAATGAAAACTAGAAATTGGCTATTTCCTTCTGGCAGGTTACTCTCCCACAAATTGGCTATTTCCTTCTGGCAGGTTACTCTCCTACATATTGGCTATTTCCTTCTGGCAGGTTACTCTCCCACAAATTGGCTATTTCCTTCTGGCAGGTTACTCTCCCACAAATTGGCTATTTCCTTCTGGCAGGTTACTCTCCCACAAATTGGCTATTTCCTTCTGGCAGGTTACTCTCCCACAAATTGGCTATTTCCTTCTGGCAGGTTACTCTCCCACAAATTGGCTATTTCCTTCTCGCAGGTTACTCTCCCACAAATTGGCTATTTCCTTCTGGCAGGTTACTCTCCCACAAATTGGCTATTTCCTTCTGGCAGGTTACTCTCCCACAAATTGGCTATTTCCTTCTGGCAGGTTACTCTCCCACAAATTGGCTATTTCCTTCTGGCAGGTTACTCTCCCACAAATTGGCTATTTCCTTCTGGCAGGTTACTCTCCCACAAATTGGCTATTTCCTTCTGGCAGGTTACTCTCCCACAAATTGGCTATTTCCTTCTGGCAGGTTACTCTCCCACAAATTGGCTATTTCCTTCTGGCAGGTTACTCTCCCACAAATTGGCTATTTCCTTCTGGCAGGTTACTCTCCCACAAATTGGCTATTTCCTTCTGGCAGGTTACTCTCCCACAAATTGGCTATTTCCTTCTGGCAGGTTACTCTCCCACAAAATTGGCTATTTCCTTCTGGCAGGTTACTCTCCCACAAATTGGCTATTTCCTTCTGGCAGGTTACTCTCCCACAAATTGGCTATTTCCTTCTGGCAGGTTACTCTCCCACAAATTGGCTATTTCCTTCTGGCAGGTTACTCTCCCACAAATTGGCTATTTCCTTCTCGCAGGTTACTCTCCCACAAATTGGCTATTTCCTTCTGGCAGGTTACTCTCCCACAAAATTCTACTCAAAATGATCGATCTTCCTTCTTTTGCTTGATAGTGCCAATGCCAAGGCCTCGGTAGCCTAATTGGGAAAACCACCCGACTGGACTACCGACGTTCGGACAACCCGTGTTCGATTCCCGCTGGGAGCAGTGTGAGTTGTACTCGTGGTTGGAAAAAAAATACCCCCACGGTCGACCCAGCCGTTGGCAGAAATGGGTACCATGGCATAACCCTGGGGAGGTGAGGAATGTCGCTTCGCATCTGAGTTTCGATGCTTGAGGCGACACTATACAGAAATTTCCGAACACTTCTGGATAGGCGGCCGAGCACATATGGGTGGAAACTCGCGTGCTAAGACGCCGGTTCAAGTCTCGTACTTGACCTTTACACAATCTCTCTGATCTGACGCAGGATTGTCATCGAATAAAAGTCCTGGCGAATACAATATCGCCATCCGCGCCCAAAAACCAATGCTTTTAACCATCGCGACACAAACAATAAAGACTACACCACTGTTGTGATGTCGACTAATCAACGACATTATAAGAATAGCCTGGCAGCGTGGTATCCATCATTAAAGACAATGAGCTTTGCAGTCAAGGCTTGCTGCACGTAGGAACTGATATATTAACGATATGGTGACCATGTATTTCGTTTTGGTGAGCAATTCGTTAATCAAATTATTATTCTTTTGTTAAAACGGGTTCTGAATGTTTGTACATTTATATTTTACTTTTTATTCATTTATTTTTTTTTTCGCTCAGGGAATGGAGTGTATAGTAATAAAAGCACAAGGGCCGGTCAAAATAGCTTGGAGTGCCTGTACTGGCACACGGGCCGTACGTTGCCAACCATGTCTTATATTATCATCATCATTGAGTACCGTCTCTGCCTCGAATGTTGGCTATCATGGAGCACCATTCCGCTCTGTCTTTTGTTTCGATAGTGCAATTTGTCATAGGCTGACTTGTCCTTCTTTTGATGCTACTCGTCCATGTTATTCTTGGTCTGCCTCTGCCTCTTTTACCTTGTATTTTCCCTTCCAAGATTACTTTTAGTAGGCTGCTG
The DNA here is from genome assembly GCA_032433765.1 of Megaustenia siamemsis. Taxonomy (NCBI): domain Eukaryota; kingdom Metazoa; phylum Mollusca; class Gastropoda; order Stylommatophora; family Ariophantidae; genus Megaustenia; species Megaustenia siamemsis. The sequence continues at coordinate 78,043,896 of JAVIAB010000160.1, read as the reverse complement.
TGTCTTTTAGCATGGCCCAAAAATCTCATTTGTCTTGTTCTAATTGTGTTTAGTAGTTCTCTTTTCATTTTTAGTTGTTTTAAGACTTCATCGTTTGTTTTCTTTTCCTTCCATCCAATTCTACCTATTCTTCTATATATCCACATTTCAAAGGCTTCAATTTTCTTTTCTGTTTTCTTGTCTAATGTACATGTTTCAGCACCATACAGGAATGTATAAATAAAACATAACATTTTGCTATTCTTAGTTTTAGCCCTGGTGTTATTTGTTTTGGACAGTCTTATAACAAGACGATTCACTTATAACGGGACGATTCTCTTATAACGAGTCGATTCTCTATAACAAGACGATTCTCTTATAACGAGTCGATTCTCTTATAACGGGACGATTCTCTTATAACAAGTCGATTCTCTTATAACAAGTCGATTCTCTTATAACGAGTCGATTCTCTATAAAAAGACGATTCTCTTATAACAAGTCGATTCTCTTATAACAAGTCGATTCTCTATAACAAGTCGATTCTCTTATAACGAGTCGATTCTCTATAACAAGACGATTCTCTTATAACAAGTCGATTCTCTTATAACAAGTCGATTCTCTATAACAAGTCGATTCTCTTATAACGAGTCGATTCTCTATAACAAGTCGATTCTCTTATAACAAGTCGATTCTCTTATAACAAGACGATTCTCTTATAACGAGTCGATTCTCTTATAACGGGACGATTCTCTTATAACAAGTCGATTCTCTTATAACAAGTCGATTCTCTTATAACGAGTCGATTCTCTTATAACGAGTCGATTCTCTTATAACGAATCGATTCTCTTATAACGAGTCGATTCTCTATAACAAGTCGATTCTCTTATAACGAGTCGATTCTCTTATAACGAGTCGCTTCTCTTATAACGAGTCGATTCTCTTATAACGAGTCGATTCTCTATAACAAGTCGATTCTCTTATAACGAGTCGATCCTCTTATAACGAGTCGATTCTCTTATAACGAGTCATGTAAACTTAAACGTTCATTTTAATAATTGTCCGCCTTGGGATATTTTCTCAATTCTGGGAAGGGGGTGGATGGGGGGGGGGGGGGGGGGGGGGGGTGGGTACTGTCCGAGTCAGCCGCAACAGAAATCCTGACAGTGTGTTAGAACAAATACAGAGCTGACCGTAGCATATACTACAACATGTCATCATGATTACAATATATAAGCCGCGATAGGTCTGTACAATTGATGGTCACTAACACCATATTCCCTATACGTCACTTGGCGTGAAGGGGGCTCTTTACTTATATATATATATATATATATATATCATCATCATCATCATGTGCCGTACCTGTTGGCATTGGCGATCATGTCTTTCCACAATCTTCTATCCACAGTGCATCGTACGAGTTCTGTTGTTGACTGTTTTCCATGCCATGACACCAAGCTATCCAGTATTTTCTCTGTTTGTCGTCCGCGATCTCTCTTTCCTTTTATTTTGCCAGTTGTATAACCAAGTATTCCAACTTTCCTCTTCTCATGATGTGCCCGAAAAATGTTGATTGCTTCTTTCTGATGTTTTTTAAGAGCTCCCTTTTTGCGTTTGCCTCTTTGAGAACTTTCTCATTGGTCTTTTTAGCTGTCCAGGGAACTTTCAACATTCTTCTGAGAAATCCCATCTCTGTGGCCTCTAATCGTCTTTTCATTTGTTTGTCTATTATCCATGATTCGCTTTCATAGGTCAGAATTGGTTCTATATAGCATCGATGAACTCTCTTTCTCATTTCTATTGACATAGATTTGTTGCATAAGATATTTTTCATTTTCTGAAATGCTATTTTGGCCTGAGCTATTCTGCTTTCTATTTCTGTGTTGCATCTTCCATCTGATGTTATCACTGTGCCCAAGTATTTCAAACGTTGCACTTGTTGCAGATTTGTCTTGTTTATTTTATTTATATTATATAGATCTATATAAATGTGTAAAGACAGAACAAAATAAATCAGACGAAATAATCCACAAGAGGAATCATTTATCATAAGAATAAGGGAATTATAGAAGTAAGAGGTTATGTTTTACATCACTCAGAATGAGTGTCGTCTCTAGCATTCGGCTTCTCGTGGAAAGCGCAGTGCCAAGGAGTACTGGTTCGATCCTCCTTTTGACCAAATATTGTTCTTTGTTTTTTCTTCTGTTGTTGTTTATTTGCCACTTTTTCCGAGTGCTGTAAACATAACTCTTCCACCTATGATTCGATGGATTATCGCCTCGGAAGCTTCCCTCTATAATAATATTCATCTATTATTATTTGACTCCACTAAAAGAATAACTTTGACAGAAATCCTTACCTGTCCGCTGTAAAAGTTAATCCACAAACCTCAGAACCACACATACACACAACAGTATTCCTCAGATCGGAAATTATTGTCAACTCCACGCACACACACAACTATTGTTTTATCACATCTAGGCCAGTGGCAAAGGGTGGCTGTTCCATTTACAGTCAACGCCGCGGCAGTTATATCAACGATTGGGCCCCCCTCGTTTGTAAAGTAATGCAGACACTGGTGTTGCAGCTACGTTTTGTAAACCTTAGCGACCTAGGGCACACGGCGTACATGGGAGGCTAGAAACGAACACAATTCAGAGACAAACACTTGGAATGTGTCATCAGATAGCAGGTCATTTATACGACACTGGTTCTCACGGTTTTGAATGAGGCAGCACGGGACGTTTGTGAGTTTGTTTTGTTGTTGTTGTCTACGCGATGAGCAGAGTTATTCCTCCTTTCACTGGTCAACGGTGATATGCCGTCAGTGTAGCCAAGATGGAGGCTGTGTTATTGTGTTTACCTTTTGTACCAATGGTGAACAGAGATTCATTCTGTCCGATCATCCAACCGTCATGTCCTCGTCTATCTGTCTGTCTGTCTGTCTGTCTGTCTGTCTGTCTGCCTGCCTGCCTGCCTGCCTGCCTGCCTGCCTGCCTGTCTGTCTGTCTGTCTGTCTGTCTGTCTGTCTGTCTGTCTATTGATCTATCCACCCATCCATAGGACGTGTTTCGAACATTCATACTTACCACCATCATCACCATAGCCATCATAGCCATCATCAACATCAACATTATCACCATCATCAACATCACCATTATCCCTACCACCACTATCGTCAGCATCATCATCACCATCATCATCACCATCATCACCATCATCACCACTGTCATCATCATCATCACAATCATCATCATCACCACCACCACCAGCATCATTATCATAACCATCATCATCATCACCATCATCTCACTAACATCACCATCATCATATCAATCATCATCACAATCACCATCATCACTATCATCACCAGCATCATTATCATCACCATCACCATCACCATCATCTCACTATCATCAACATCATCATCACAATGATCATCACAATCACCATCATCACCAGCATCATTATCATCACCATCATCATCACCATCATCTCACTATCATCATCATCATTACCACCACATCATCACCACCATCATCACCACCACCATCATCACCACCATCCCCATCATCACTATCATCAACAGCATCATCATCACCATCATCATCATCGTCATCATCACCATCATCACCATAATCATCATCCTCATCGTCATCACCACCATCATCACTATCATCACCAGCATCACCATCACCATCATCATCATCATCATCACCATCCTCATCATCATCATCATCATCATCACCACCACCATCATCATCATCCTCATCGTCATCAACATCATCATCATCATCATCATCGTCGTCATCATCACCATTATCATCATCATCACCATCATCATCGTCATCATCACCATCATCATCATCATCACCATCATCATCACCATCATCGTCACGATCATCATCACCATCATCATCACCATCATCATCACCATCACCATCATCATCACCATCATCATCATCATGACCGTTATCATCATCACCACCACCACCATCATCATCATCCTCATCGTCATCAACATCATCATCATCATCCTCATCGTCATCAACATCATCATCATCATCCTCATCGACATCATTACCATCATCATCATCCTCATCGTCATCATCACCATCATCATCATCATCACCATCGTCATCATCATCACCATCATCATCATCATCACCATCAGCATCATCATTATCATCATCACCACCATCATCATCATCACCACCATCATCATCATCACCATCATCATCACCAAAATCACCATTATCATAATCACCATCATCACCATCATCATCACCATTATCACTAGCATCACCATTATCATCATCACCATTATCACTATCACTAATATCATCACTGCTTCCATCATCATTAGCACCAGTATCACCACTATTGCCAATACTACCATCATCATCACCACCATCTCCAACACCATGTTATAGAGTGAGCTAATGGAAGCATGGGGGCAGGTAACTTAGTTGTTACCCGCTTCTCAATAGACAATAGCAGTAACAGATGGAAGCGACCAGCAGTAGTTAGGACATACATTTAAGTATGGAGAATTTCCAACCAGAATAACAAGTTAGGGGATAATAGAAGTTCACGTAGGGGGTAGTGGATACACAGATAGTGGAAAGGAGGTAATGTCCAGAATTGCTGGAAGACACAATGATGAGTTTAGGTCCATGGAAATTTCCACTTCAACTTTTAGGCAATGCATGACAATAGCATGCATTGGCCCATGACTTTGGCCTGTCTGATAAATAAGTTGTCATCCCACTACCAGGATAGGTCATTGTCATGAGGTAATAGTTAATTTAAATAGGGCATAGAGATTCACGAAAACAAGGTGTTTTCATCAAACCATGAGAATAGTTCAAGTTTCGGTCACAGAATGACGAGGAGTGACCGAATCTCGAGTGATCAGAATAGTGCAAATTGTCACTTTGCGACAGTTTGATTGGCTGCTGATTTTAGGTGAAGAGGTGTGGTTGGAGTATTTAAACTTCAGCGCAATAAGTTACAGTCAATTAGAGAGAGAGAAGTCAAGATGTAGATTAAGTAAGCTTAGTCCGGTTTCGGCCGAGCTGCTGAAGGCAGTTAGTAGAAGTTAAGTTAAGATTAGAAAGTTGAGCCAGTTAGTTAGGAAGTTAAGAATCTTCAAGTGGTAGTTTTAAGTCAGTTGAGAAGTTATTAAGTAAGTTGATAGAGAGTAGTGAGTGTAAGCAATGAAAATATGAACTTTAGTGTTGTGAAAGTGCTTAAGAGTATTTCAAGTTGTTTCACATTCCTCATGAACGTAAGTTGAATAATGTTGTATACAAGATATGCACTTGGGACAGATCATATACATCAGCGATTTGCCTCAGAGAAGTCCCGAATTAATTAACATTAATTTAAGATAAGTGCATCCACTACAGGACGATCACAGGCTAAGATTAATAATAGAAATAAATAAACTGATTATGATTATATAATAAGAGAAAAAGAGTCTGTCATGATTTACCTGTTGTGATCAACTATACATGTACTGGGAACAATAACATCAACCTACTATAACAACCATCATCACAACCACTTTCTCCACCACCATTATCATCGCTTTCAGCCAATGACCAGCCAACAGCCTCATCTCTGCTCACAGAAATAATCTCAGCATAGAGCACGTATTCCTGACCACCGTCTAGAGCCCTAGTTTGGCAGTTTCCTGGTTAGTTATTGTCCAGACGATATGGACATTTTCTTTTTCAAGCTGACCCTGACAGCAGCATACAACTTTTTCATTGTGATATTATAATACAAGTATTAAAAAAAAAAATAGAGAACCTCCATTGTTGTATTCGTCTCCGATATGGCTAGGCACCTGAACTAGCTAACTTAACATACAAAAAATATCTGCACATTTAGATCTAATTTTTTTTTTTTAGGACAAGAACCTGAACCGCAGCGCTGCAACGACCCTAAAGTTTGGTTGACTGCATATGGAAGTGTTCCACTGGCATAACGGAGTATTGTACACAACGCGGACATAAACACTCAATCTTGTTTACAAATCGGTCCCCATATGTAACGCTCTCTCGCTGCATGTGTTTCCATGATCAAAGATAAACTGCTAACATGACGTCACAATCTATGTGTTTCCCTTCTTGTATTTATTGCAAATCTATTTTTAACAAAGTGCTACAATACAATATTGCCAACAAGTGGTGTGCCCCAGAACGCAAGTAGTGATTGCGTATGCAATTCGTTTGAATTGACATATTGTGTGTATTCGTCCAGAGATGCCCGGATATCACTGACACAACGAGGTGTGCACGAGGGCAATGTTGTTGCAGGAGCAGCCGGTGCAAAGTTAAAAAGCCACAATCTCATTCAACGAAATAAAAAAGTATCATTTAGAATTTAAACATGAGTCTGGCGTTGAAGATGTAACAAACAAAACAAAAAAACTCTAGCGTTTGATGCCACGTCACCGTGCGCAGTTATTGTTGTTGTTGTTGTTCTTAACTCTTTCCGTATAGAAGCTTTTTATCAGTGCAACGGAGAAGATTTCAGAGACAACATTTTTCATGGTTTTAAGAATCAATCGACATACATAAAACATATAACATATTATATATGAATGTTTAGATAATTGAACAAGGTATTAGACTTCACCAATACCAAGATGATACAAGACATGTAAAAAGAATATGGTTTGATGACGGTTCACATTAAGCAAATTGAGAGTGGCGCACTAGGCGGCGAAACGTACGCGGCCGAAATCGGCATGGCGCACAGAGCGGCGAACGTACGAAAAGAGTTAATGGCTTATAATTCTGTTTGCAAGCTTCTTTACTGAGGGACACGTTCTCGTGCCACACTCGGCAGGAAGTGCAGGGAGCTGAATCCTGTCCTGGTTGGTGCGGAGGTTAACGTTCTCACTTTGGAAAACACCGACGAAGAAGACGTATTCTTCTATACAAACGAATCTGAAATACGAAACCAAAGGAGTGAGTATTTACAGACAGCTCTGTTGGTAGAACAGTCAAGTAAGTAAGGGATGTGTACATTATGACCACGAGTAGCATGACTATGGCTGTGACCAGGACATTCGTCTGGCTAGACTCACAAGGTAAATGTAAAGATAAAAACACATGAAGCGGCTTCTTGGCACTCTGGTTTTTACCCATATGTGCTCGGTCGCCTATCCAGGAGTGTTCGGAGACTCATGTCCAGTGTCGCCTCAAGCATTGTAACTCACGAGCGAAGCGCCATTCCTCGCCTTCTCAGAGTATGAACCCTGGTACCCATTTGCCAGCGACTGGGTCGACCGCAGGGGTATTTTTTTTTCCAACCACGAGTACAATTTACAAACTGCTTCCAGGGGGAACCAAACATAGGTTGTCTGAACGTCGGTAGTTACTGCGCTGGTTTTAAGTTTCCAGAGGGAACCAAACATAGGTTGTCTGAACGTCGGTAGTTACTGCGCTGGTTTTAAGTTTTCAGGGGCAACCAAACATAGGTTGTCTGAACGTCGGTAGTTACTGCGCTGGTTTTAAGTTTCCAGGGGCAACCAAACATAGGTTGTCTGAACGTCGGTAGTTACTGCGCTGGTTTTAAGTTTCCAGGGGCAACCAAACATAGGTTGTCTGAACGTCGGTAGTTACTGCGCTGGTTTTAAGTTTCCAGAGGGAACCAAACATAGGTTGTCTGAACGTCGGTAGTTACTGCGCTGTTTTAAGTTTCAGAGGGAACCAAACATAGGTTGTCTGAACGTCGGTAGTTACTGCGCTGGTTTTAAGTTTCCAGAGGGAACCAAACATAGGTTGTCTGAACGTCGGTAGTTACTGCGCTGTTTTAAGTTTCCAGAGGGAACCAAACATAGGTTGTCTGAACGTCGGTAGTTACTGCGCTGGTTTTAAGTTTCCAGGGGCAACCAAACATAGGTTGTCTGAACGTCGGTAGTTACTGCGCTGGTTTTAAGTTTCCAGGGGCAAACCAACATAGGTTGTCTGAACGTCGGTAGTTACTGCGCTGGTTTTAAGTTTCCAGGGGCAACCAAACATAGGTTGTCTGAACGTCGGTAGTTACTGCGCTGGTTTTCCTAGATAGGCTACCGAGGCCCCGTGTTAGAGTCACAAGATTGTGTACTAAGTGATTTGATAAGCATGATAAGAAAAGTGTAGGCGGGCTCTGTATGCAGGCATGTGTTTCTTCATTGCAGAAGTCAACGATACGTTGAATCACCTCTGTCTATGTTCCTGGACATGCGGGAATACGGGGAAATGAAAGAGCGGACAGGTTGATTAGTTGTGCTATCTTCGAAGACGGTTAACCGATGGATCAGGAAGACGTCATTAATGCCCTCCAAAAATGCGGATAGGGTACAGGACTTCGACAAACATGAGTCGACGCCTGTCCTTCGGATGAAAGTAATGTTAGTCAGATGGGTACATCTAGTAGCGAGAAACTTAGTGGGTGAGTAAGAGGACTTTACAACCAACACAGAAACGGAGTCGTCAGTCGCCGGACAATGTCAGACTTGCTGAAGAGGTGATCTGGGCACCTATGGACATGTCCAGAGTGCAGTGATGATGACCCGCTAATAACTCAATAACAGCACCATCGGCAACTTTGATTGATGCACCTACCACCCGCCCGTTTCCAAGTGGCAGGGTGGTTGAGTGAGCCTGCTACCAGTGACACGGCCTGGGTTTAAATATGGCGGCTATTTTCACGAACAGATGTGGCTTCGAGTTTCGTTTTCAGTCTCTGAAATTGGGCTCCATAGATTTTCTTAAGAAAATAGGGCGGCTGGCATGTAACCGATCTTATCATCTCTACAAATACAGAGGGTCTTGACACAAAATGTATACTGAGACCATTTAACGTCACGAGTAACGGAGATCCTTAATTATCCCCTAGAGATGACTGTCAAAATAACGACTTAGTCTGCGCTCATTTAGCGACCTTTCCTCTACCTCGTCAATCGTTAAGAGGGAGCTAAATTGCCTTAAATGCCGTATGCTGTGGTTTATACAACAGGCTATGATGTCAGTTCCTTTCATTTCAATACATCCGACTATACCTCGATATTTGTTTGTACGGAAATGCCTTCACTCTAGATTCTTATTTACTTGACCATCAGATCCACTGTATGAAGGTGAAGTGGGGGTCTTGTTCAGCTATTGTTCGAAGCGTCTGGAGTTAGCTTTAAGTCACCCACATCTTAGAACCCACGAGCCGCCCCATAGAGTCCAGTTTACAAAGAAGATTGTAAATATTAAGAGCTAAATCAAAAGTGAATTTAACAACAATGGTTGTTACGTAGAAACGAAAGAAATTATTGTCAGGAAATAAATCTTTTACAACGGGGAGGAAGTAAATATCGCGTTTAAATGTGCATTTTATTGACATGTATTTTTATACTGACATTTTACTGACATGTATTTTTATACTGATATTTTACTGACATGTATTTTTATACTGACATTTTACTGACATGTATTTTTATACTGACATTTTATGACATGTATTTTATACTGACATTTTACTGACATGTATTTTTATACTGACATTTTACTGACATGTATTTTTTATACTGACATTTTACTGACATGTGTTTTTATACTGACATTTTACTGACATGTATTTTTATATGACATTTTATTGACATGTATTTTTATACTGACATTTTACTGACATGTATTTTTATACTGACATTTTACTGACATGTATTTTTATACTGACATTTTACTGACATGTATTTTTATACTGACATTTTACTGACATATATTTTTATACTGACATTTTATTGACATGTATTTTTATACTGACATTTTATTGACATGTATTTTTATACTGACATTTTATTGACATGTATTTTTATACTGACATTTACTGACATATATTTTATACTGACATTTATACTGACATTTCAGTAGCCGGTATCAAAATGGCTAGTGCGCATGTCCATTGACCACGTGCCTAGGAACTCAACTCTCAAATATGGCGGACATTTTATCTTTAAAAATAAATTGGTACTGCAGATTTTGTCTGAGACAGTAGGGCGGTCTACCGTTGTGCTGGCCATATAAGCCATATCTAGGCGTCGATGGTTAGGGCCGGTAGCACCACGTTGTCCACACACCACGTGGCGTGACGGGTACCAGTTGAAGAGGATTTATATAAATGTTGACACGATCTCTCCCACAACACGGACGGTATGTTTCTGATGATCAACAACAGGTTAGAGGCAAATAATCAGCCTCATCATCAAGTGCAGGGCCCTGCTGGCGTAGGTGATCATGTCTCTCCCACAACACGGACGGTATGTTTCTGATGATCAACAACAGGTTAGAGGCAAATAATCAGCCTCATCATCAAGTGCAGGGCCTGCTGGCGTAGGTGATCATGTCTCTCCCACAAACACGGACGGTATGTTTCTGATGATCAACAGCAGGTTAGAGGCAAATAATCATCATCATCATCAAGTACCGGGCCTGCTGGCGTAGGTGATCATGTCTCTCCCACAACACGGACGGTATGTTTCTGATGATCAACAGCAGGTTAGAGGCAAATAATCATCATCATCATCAAGTACCAAGCCTGCTGGCGTAGGTGATCATGTCTCTCCCACAACACGGACGGTGTGTTTCTGATGATCAACAACAGGTTTGAGGCAAATAATCATCATCATCATCAAGTACCGGGCCTGCTGGCGTAGGTGATAATGTCTCTCCCACAACACGGACGGTATGTTTCTGATGATCAACAGCAGGTTAGAGGCAAATAATCATCATCATCATCAAGTGCCGGGCCTGCTGGCGTAGGTGATCATGTCTCTCCCACAACACGGACGGTATGTTTCTGATGATCAACAACAGGTTAGAGGCAAATAATCATCATCATCATCAAGTACAGGGCCTGCTGGCGTAGGTGATGGTGTCTCTCCCACAACACGGACGGTATGTTTCTATTGATCAACAACAGGTTAGAGGCAAATAATCATCATCATCAAGTACCGAGCCTGCTGGCGTAGGTGATGATGTCTCTCCCACAACACGGACGGTATGTTTCTGTTGATCAACAACAGGTTAGAGGAAAATAATCAGCATCATCATCAAGTACCGGGCCTGCTGGCGTAGATGATCATGTGACTCCACAACTTTCGATCACGACAGTTATTTATCATTTCTGTTGTTGACCTTCTGCTAAGCCATTCTCTTAAGCTGTCTGGTATCTTTTCTCTTTGCATCCCTCTATCTCTTCGTCCCTCAATTTTTCCAGTTGTTACAATATATTCTAGTTCTCTTCTCATTACATGGCCAAAAAATGAAGATTGTTTCTTCCTAATATTGGAAATTAGCTCTCTTTTTGCTTTGGCCTCTTTTAGAACGTTTTCATTACTCTTCTTAGCTGTCCATGGTATTCTCAACATTCTTCTGTAAAACCTCATTTCTACAGACTCCAGTGGTTTCATTGTCTGTTGTCCTATTGTCCATGATTCAAATCCTTATGTTAAGACTGGCTCTACATAACATTTCAGAACTTTTTTATTGTTTCTATTGTCAAAAATGGATTGCATAGTATATTCCCTATTTTTTTTTTTTTTGAAAGCTGCTTTGCCTGAGCCATTCTGTATCTTACTTCTGTTGTACATCTGCTGTACATTGCTATTGATACAAATAATAATAGATGGATATTATCTTGGACGGAAACTTCAGAGGCAAAAGATCAGTGAATCATTTCAGGGTAAAAGTATGTTTACTGCGCTCAGAAAAAAAATCACAAATAATCAACAACAGAAACAGATCACAAATAATCAACAACAGAAACAAATCACAAACAATCAACAACAGAAACAAATCACAAATAATCAACAACAGAAACAAATCACAAATAATCAACAACAGAAACAAATCACAAATAAATCAACAACAGAAACAAATCACAAATAATCAACAACAGAAACAAATCACAAATAATCAACAACAGAAACAAATCACAAACAATCAACAACAGAAACAAATCACAAATAATCAACAACAGAAACAAATCACAAATAATCAACAACCAAAAACAGATCACAAATAATCAATAACAGAAAGAGATCACAAATAATCAACACACACAAATCACAAATAATCAACAACAGACACAAGTCATAAATAATCAACAACAGAAACAAAACGCAAATAATCAACAACAGAAACAAATCACAAATAATCAACAACAGAAACTAATGACAAATAATCAACACATGAAACAGATCACAAATAATCAATAACAGAAAGAGATCACAAATTATCAACAACACACAAATCACAAATAATCAACAACAGACACAAGTCACAAATAATCAACAACAGAAACAAAACGCAAATAATCAACAACAGAAACAAATCACAAATAATCAACAACAGAAACAGATCACAAATAATCAATAACAGAAAGAGATCACAAATAATCAACAACACACAAATCACAAATAATCAACAACAGACACAAGTCATAAATAATCAACAACAGAAACAAAAGCAAATAATCAACAACAGAAACAAATCACAAATAATCAACAACAGAAACTAATGACAAATAATCAACACAAGAAACAGATCACAATAATCAACAACAGAAACAAATCACAAAATAATCAACAACAGAAACAGATCACAAATAATCAACAAAAGAAACAAATCACAAACAATCAACAACAGAAACAAATCACAAATAATCAACAACAGAAACAAATCACAAATAATCAGCAACAGACACAAGTCACAAATAATCAACAACAGAAACAAAACAAAGAGCAATAGATGGTCGGAAGCATAAATGCAAGCCTTACACCTCGGCACAGCGACTTGCCATGAGGACCAAAAGCTAGAGCACACGGCCAACTCAGCTACCTGAAGATATAGCTATCATTGGCGATGACTTTTACACATGCGTACTCAATGCTATTATAGAGAGCTAGTTTCCAATATTAGGAAGAAACAATCATCATTTTTTGACCATGTAATGAGAAGAGAACAACTGGAATATATTGTAACAACTGGAAAAACTGAGGGACGAAGAGATAGAGGGAAGCAAAGAGAAAAAATACCAGACAGCTTAGAGAATGGCTTGGCAGAAGGTCAACAACAGAAATGATAAAGAACTGTCGAGATCGAAAGTTATGGAGAGACATGATCAGTGTTTGGCTGAAAGTGTTTGTTGAAGAGCTATGCTCCACAGGGAGTTGAAAAGTGTTAGTTAAAGACCTATGCTTCACAGAGAGCTGAAAGTGTTAGTTGAAGACCTATGCTCCACAGGGAGCTGAAAGTGTTTGTTGAAGACCTATGCTCCGCAGGGAGTTGAAAGTTTTTGTTGAAGACCTATGCTCCACAGAGAGCTGAAAGTGTTTGTTGAAGACCTATGCTCCACAGAGAGCTGAAAGTGTTTGTTGAAGACCTATGCTCCACGGGGAGTAGAAAGTGTTTGTGGAAGATCTATGCTACACGGGGAGTAGAAAGTGTTTGTTGAAGACCTATGCTCCACAGGAAGTTGAAAGGCAGAAGAAAAAGCCCAATGCAAAATGGATTTTGCAGATATGAATTTTTCTATATAAATTGTGTACAAATTCAAATAGTTGTGCAAGAAACATTAGATTCTACAGTACTATACATAACACATTACAATGTCACAGTGATTGAGTCTACTTTATTTTCTGGTAACGCCCATCGCTCTCTTCGGCCCGGTTATCCTCGTGCACTTTGAAACATGTGTTTCTCTCCTAAAATTTGAAAGTGTGCCCTTTACTGAACGAGCAAGGTGATTGACTGTAAAAAAACGTTAACCCTTTTTGTGTTTACATAAGCTATATAAGTAAAATCTTACACTAGGTCACTTTATTATTACATAAGCTATATAAGTAAAATCTTACACTAGGTCACTTTATTATTACATAAGCTATATAAGTAAAATCTTACACTGTCACTTTTTTAATATAAAAAATACAATTGTTTTAAAGTCCGGGAAAATATAAGACTGCAAGCAAAATCTCACAACAATCCACAAAATAGTTTCCGAGAAAATTTATTTGTATTTGGGCAACAATTTCTGAACAGACTTTAGTTGCAAAAAATATATTGGTCGGCAAATACAGTGTGGACTATCTGTCCGTTTCTGATGAGATAGCTTCAATGGTACATGTGTTTCGGTGAACTAAGTAACTCGTACAGTGTGCACATAGCATCAATATTAGGGCTGGGGCGGATCTGAAATCTTCTTGAATCCGACTCTTTTAAAGGTTATGAAATCGTTACAATTCTTCACACAGGAATGAGAGAAATGAGGGATAACAAGAATAAGAGAAATGGAGGGGTAACAAGAATAAGAGAAATGGAGGGATAACAAGAATAAGAGAAATGGAGGGGTAACAAGAATAAGAGAAATGGAGGGATAACAAGAATAAGAGAAATGGAGGGATAAAAAGACTTGTGATACAATTCAAATCGTTTAACTGAATCAAAATGTGTTTAGTACAAAACGAAAGATAACAGTTTTCAACAAAATAAACCAATATTTGTCAATTCTGAGCCCCTTAGACTCCATCCCGTTGGAAGAGCGGCCCAACATGCAAGAACAGAACCATTCCACTCACTCTGAGTTGATCGACAACAAATAAGCAAACAAACAGACGCAGATACGATATATCGTATATCAGGTAAGTTCAATGGAACCCCATAGTTGTATAGTTTGAGAGTATTTTTGCAAACTCTGAAAGAATTGCATGGACCGGTGTTCGACATTGTCCGTACCAAGAAGAATAGATTGTCCGAAAGCAGTATCGAGCCGGTATGCCTGGGCACAGCAACAACAGTGTACAGATACCAGTATCTGGCAAGCGCTGAGACTCCGCTTGAAAAACATTTGTTTCTTTTGCTGACGGCTGCGCAACCATCCATACAGCCACCCATGCAACCATCCGTGCAACCATCCAAGCAACATGGCTTGGGTACAAATCTCGCACACTTGTCGGAATTTCAGCTCGTTAAACATGAGGCGATGGACTGATCCGTTCTGTTCATAGAATCAATTCCGCTGCAGCTGGGAATTCCCATATCCGTTCCACTCATGTCACAGCTTCCGCCAAAGCACGTTGGCAAGTCTGGGGACAGCCTCGACTTCCGTGCATCCTAGTCGGTGCAACAGGCGACCACTCCAAGCTACTTGTTTCTAATAGAGAGTGCAAAATCACTTCCCCAAGCAAACTTCCCAAGCAGACTCCCCAACCAAACTTCCCCAACCAAACTTCCCAAGCAATCTTCCAAGCAAACATCCCCAAGCAAACTTCCCCAACCAAACTTCCCCAACCAAACTTCCCCAACTAAACTTCCCCAAGCAAACTTCCCCAAGCAAACATCCCCAAGCAAACTTCCCCAAGCAAACTTCCTCAAGCAAACTTCCCCAAGCAAACTTCCCCACCAAACTTCCCCAACCAAACTTCCCCAACCAAACTTCCCCAAGCAATATTCCAAGCAAACATCCCCAAGCAAACTTCCCCAAGCAAACTTCCCCAAGCAAACTTCCCCAACCAAACTTCCCCAAGCAAACTTCCCAACCAAACTTCCCCAAGCAAACTTCCCCAATCAAACTTCCTCAATCAAACTTCCCAAGCAAACTTCTCCAAGCAAACTTCCCCAAGTAAACATCCCCAAGCAAAATTCCCCAATCAAACTTCCCCAAGCAAAACATCCCCAAGCAAACTTCCCAACTAAACTTCCCCAAGCAAACTTCCCCAAGCAAACTTCCCCAAGCAAACATCCCCAACCAAACATCCCCAAGCAAACTTCCCCAAGCAAACTTCCCCAACCAAACTTCCCCAACCAAACTTCCCCAACCAAACTTCCCCAAGCAAACTTTCTCAAACAAACTTCCCCAAGCAAACTTCCCCAAGCAAACTTCCTCAAGCAAACTTCCTCAAATCAAACTTCCCCAAGCAAACTTCCTCAAATCAAACTTCCCCAAGCAAACTTCCCAAGCAAACTTCCTCAAATCAAACTTCCCAAGCAAACTTTCCCAAGAAAACTTTCTCAAACAAACTTCCCCAAGCAAACTTCCTCAAGCAAACTTCCCCAAGCAAACTCTCCTCAAATCAACTTCCCAAGCAAACTTTCCCAAGCAAACTTTCTCAAACAAACTTCCCCAAGCAAAATTTCTCAAGCAAACTTCCCCAAGCAAACTTTCCCAAGCAAACTTTCTCAAACAAACTTCCCCAAGCAAACTTCCCCAATCAAACTTCCACAAAAACACATTTAAAACAAAGCACCCGAAGCGGGTTATGCGACACGTTAGTCTCAGCAAAAACAGAAAAACAGGACTAGGTGCTGCCATTTTACAATGTCGGCTTCGGCATGGTTGAGCTCCAGCCCGTGGACTACAGTTTTAAACATCACCAAAGAAGGAGTGCCCACATTCACTTCAAACTCTAATTCATTCAAATTAAATAAAAACCACATCACAACCTGTCAATTCATCAACAACCATTTTAATGATGCGCTCTCTAAAGGTCTGCGGGCTCGCCAGCCATCGGAAGCCGGATTGATCCAAAGTGAATGTCCGATATTGATGCAGCCTCCTTGACCGTGCCGCCCCAGTTCTCCCCGGGTTGCAGTGTAGTCTCCCGTGAGCACGGCCAGGGCGAGAAGAATCCTGCACAGATTTGACGTCATCTTCAACTTCTCAGTCCACCCATGCACCTGTCACCGACTCAGTTCCTACCAGATCATGAAACTGTACAGGTTCACACCTTTGCTGTACGAACATCTCACACCACATCGCTGCTCTTGATTGGTGCACTGTTGCTCTTGATTGGTGCACTGTTGCTCTTGATTGGTGCACTGTTGCTCTTGATTGGTGCACTGTTGCTCTTGATTTTGCACTGTTGCTCTTGATTGGTGCACTGTTGCTCTTGATTTTTGCACTGTTGCTCTTGATTTTTGCACTGCTGCTCTTGATTTTTGCACTGTTGCTCTTGTCAAATTCTTTCATACGTTCTCTTGCGTACCGAAGGCGTGCCAATACCACCTATTGTTATCACAATTTCACCACCTCCTCATGCCTGACACACAATATAATCGGTCTCACTCGCGATTTTTAATAACATATATGGTTACCTGTTGGATTACCCTTATATATGTATATAAGACCCACTGGTCCACAGGATTTTCCATCCTTTTTCATGAGTCTTTTCTCTCCTAAGTTTTGCCTTAGCACAGTCTCAAATGATGTTATACCATTCCTTATACATGATCTCCATGATGTGCGATCACTTGCCAGATGTTCCCAGTCATTTTCACAGATGGAGAAGTCATTCAGAGATGATTGACATATATCTCTATATCGTAGTTTAAAGGTCGGGTTCTATCCTAACCGACGGCTTCCAGGTTCCTCCACCCATTAATGGGAACCGGTTTTTTTTCTGGGAAAGTAAAGCGGCACGGGCGTAATGCCGACCACATTACTCCAAAAATCATGTGCCGAAGGTCTGTAAAATTTATGGTCACTAACACCATATTCCTGTGTGGTACCGGGGCCTCATTATGAGAAAAGAATAGTGACACTGTGTCCTTCCAAGCATGTCGTAAGAGGCGACTAAGGAGGTTGATCGATGGCTTGACAAGCTGTCATTGTAAAAAGTATTGTTATGGAAAACAGAGCAGTGATCTCTGCAATATGTGCCATTTTGGCACGAAGGTTTCTGTTTTTGAGATTGTGGTTCTGCCCTATGTGTCGTCTTCGGCTCGAAAGGACAATAGATAGATGGATAGAACGAACACCATATTCCCTATACGTCACTTGGCGTGACGGGGGCACTTTTTTTTTTTTACTAGTAGTTTAGGTCTGCTGATTTGTCTTTTTCCGTGTGTTAGTTCATCATATAGTTTTTGCTTGGGGATGCGTTTTTTCTTCCATTCGCTGGACGTGCCCCAGCCATCTTAGTCTTCGACATCTGAGCATCGACATGGTTGTTGGGATCTTAGCACGTTGCAGGACAGTTAAATGACCTGATATATATATATATACAGTGATATTATATCATGTTATTATGAAAAGCAAACTGTACGGTATATTTTAGCTAAATCTGTGCACCGGAAACATTGCGTTGAGGAGACTATACCTAACTGTGGCAGTTTCTGTTTAATGCGCTTCTTCAACTTTTCAACATTGCGTTGAGGAGACTATACCTAACTGTGGCAGTTTCTGTTTTAATGCGCTTCCTCAACTTTTCAACATTGCGTTGAGGAGACTATACCTAACTATGGCAGTTTCTGTTTAATGCGCTTCCTCAACTTTTCAACATTGCCAGGTAATGAACAAACCCAGATAAACAATGACATTCAAAAACAGAGCAGTCTGGCAATTACGTTCTGTTGTAACAATGCAACACAAATTATGTCTGCGACCTGTGGGATTTCCTTTCACTAATGTCTGTGTGTCCGCTGGCTAATTCAGCTGGCAAGTCAGGGGTTTTCAACTTTTTCAAAGTTATGCCCACCTTGATGGAAAGTATTCGTTTAAACAGCTGTTTAAACTCATTTATCAACTCGCACAAATAGATGTGCGAGTTGATAAATGAGTAGTGGAATAGATGGCTAAGTTGATAAATGAATATTGGAATGGTTGGCTGAGTTGATGAATGAGTGATTGAATAGATGGCTGAGTTGATAAATGAGTATTGGAATAGATGGCTGAGTTGATGAATGAGTGATTAAATAGATGGCTGAGTTGATAAATGAGTATTGGAATAGGTGGCTGAGTTGATGAATGAGTGGTGGAATAGATGACTAAGTTGATGAATGAGTGGTGGAATAGATGGCTGAGTTGATGGATGAGTATTGGAATAGATGACTAAGTTGATGAATGAGTGGTGGAATAGATGACTAAGTTGATGGATGAGTATTGGAATAGGTGGCTGAGTTGATAAATGAGTATGGGAATAGGTGGCTGAGTTGATGAATGAGTGGTGGAATAGATGGCTAAGTTCATAAATGAATATTGGAATAGATGGCTGAGTTGATGAATGAGTGGTGGAATAGATGGCTCAGTTAATAAAGGAGTATTGGAATAGATGGCTGAATTGATGAATGAGTGGTGGAATTGATGGTTGAATTGATGAATGAGTAGTGGAATAGATGGTTGAATTGATGAATGAGTGGCGGAATAGATGGCTGAATTCATGAATGAGTGGTGGAATAGATAGTTGAATTGATGAATGAGTGGTGGAACAGATGTGCAAGTGATGAATGAGTGGTGGAATAGATGTGCAAGTTGATGAATGAGTATTGGATTAGATGACTGAGTTGATGAATGAGTATTGGATTAGATGTGTGATTTGATGAATGAGTGGTGGAATAGATGGCTGAGTTGATGAATGAATATTGCATTAGATGTGTGAGTTGATGAATGAGTGGTAGAATAGATGGCTGAGTTGATAAATGAGTATTGGATTAGATGAGTGATTTGATGAATGAGTGGTGGAATAGATGGCTGAGTTGATGAATGAATATTGCATTAGATGTGTGAGTTGATGAATGAGTGGTAGAATAGATGGCTGAGTTGATAAATGAGTATTGGATTAGATGAGTGAGTTGATGAATGTGTGGTGGAATAGATGGCTAATTTGGTGAATGAGTAGTGGAATAGATGGCTGAGTTGATCAATGAGTGGTGAAATAGATGGCTGAGTTGATGAATGAGTATTGGAATAGATGGCTAAGTTGATGAATGAGTAGTGGAATAGATGGCTGAGTTGATCAATGAGTATTGAAATAGATGGCTGAGTTGATGCATGAGTAGTGGAATAGATGGCTGAGTTGATGAATGAATATTGCATTAGATGTGTGAGTTGATGCATGAGTAGTGGAATAGATGGCTGAGTTGATGAATGAGTGGTGGAATAGCTGTGTGAGTTGATGAATGAATGGTGTAATAGATATGTTAGTTGATGAATGAGTTGTATAATAGATGTTTGAGTTGATGAATGAGTTGTATAATAGATGTGTGAGTTGATGAATGAGTTGTATAATAGATGTGTGAGTTGATGAATGAGTTGTATAATTGATGTGCGAGTTGATGAATGAGTTGTATAATAGATGTGTGAGTTGATGAATGAGTTGTATAATAGATGTGCGAGTTGATGAATGAGTTGTATAATAGATGTGTGAGTTGATGAATGAGTTGTATAATAGATGTGTGAGTTGATGAATGAGTTGTGGAATAGATGTGCGAGTTGATGAATGAGTTGTGGAATAGATGTGTGAGTTGATGAATGAGTTGTATAATAGATGTTTGAGTTGATGAATGAGTTCTATAATAGATGTGTGAGTTGATGAATGAGTTGTATAATAGATGTGCGAGTTGATGAATGAGTTGTGGAATAGATGTGTGAGTTGATGAATGAGTTGTATAATAGATGTGTGAGTTGATGAATGAGTTGTATAATAGATGTGCGAGTTGATGAATGAGTTATATAATAGATGTGCGAGTTGATGAATGAGTTGTATAATTTATGTGTGAGTTGATGAATGAGTTGTATAATAGATGTGCGAGTTGATGAATGAGTTGTATAATAGATGTTTGAGTTGATGAATGAGTTGTGGAATAGATGTGTGAGTTGATGAATAGTTGACTGAGTTGATGAATGAATGAATGCAGGAAAGGACATAAAAGTTTATTGATTGAAGAATGTAGACTTGATTGGACTTGATGAGACTAACCATAGAGAGATGTGTATAAATAAAAGATTGATGAGACTAACCATGGACAGATGTGTATAAATAAAAGATTGATGAGACTAACCATGGACAGATGTGTATAAATAAACGATTGATGAGAAATGAAATTATCAAACTCCATCAGTGGACCGACTTAATCCTCTGCCTATATGGGAACCGCTGTGTTTACAGTGCATGTGTCCATCTATCACCAGTTTGGTCACCACTGCATTTTACATTCCAAAGACTGTGCCATTGGATACATTTACTAGCTACTCTTGTTTGTTTCCATGGAAACTCTCGTCGCTATCGTCTTTACAGCGTCTCACTTGAGAGTAACACGAGTGCTACATCGGCAAATTGAGACCTGGAAATAATTATGAATTATCTTCCTATCTATTTGTGCCAGACTTGACTCCAGAATCTTAGACGATGGAGATTTGTTATTTTAAACGTCTAAATATGACATTGCTGGTAGCATTCGCTGACGTCATGAAGTCGACGAGAGAACATTGTGACGTTGTATTCTTTAGTTGACCTCCAATGCCGAGTCTCCGATTATTTCTTGCTTTCAATGTACCCATATCACGGTTTTTAATGGTTTTGTAGCGGTCGTTGCTAGCAGGTGGGTGGTTGTTCATAGCAGCTGTGTGGTTGTTGATATCAGCTATGTGGTCATTGCTAGCAGCTGTGTGGTTGTTGATATCAGCTGTGTGGTTGTTGATATCAGCTATGTGGTCATTGCTAGCAGCTGTGTGGTTGTTGATATCAGCTATGTGGTTGTTGATATCAGCTATGTGGTCATTGCTAGCAGCTGTGTGGTTGTTGATATCAGCTATGTGGTCATTGCTAGCAGCTGTGTGGTTGTTGATATCAGCTATGTGGTTGTTGATATCAGCTATGTGGTCATTGATAGCAGCTGTGTGGTTGTTGATATCAGCTATGTGGTTATTGATAGCAGCTGTGTGGTTGTTGATATCAGCTATGTGGTTGTTGATATAAGCTATGTGGTTGTTGATATCAGCTGTGTGGTTGTTGATATAAGCTATGTGGTTGTTGATATCAGCTGTGTGGTTGTTGATATAAGCTATGTGGTTGTTGATATCAGCTGTGTGGTTGTTGATATCAGCTATGGGGTTATTGATAGCAGCTGTGTGGTTGTTGATATCAGCTGTGTGGTTGTTGATATAAGCTATGTGGTTGTTGATATCAGCAATGTGGTTGTTGATATCAGCAATGTGGTTGTTGATATCAGCAATGTGGTGTTTGCTAGCAACTGTGTGGTCTTTGCTAGCAGCTGTGTGGTTATTCATAGCAGGTGTGTGGTCGTTGCTAGCAGGTGTGTGGTCGTTGCTAGCAGGTGTGGTCGTTGCTAGCAGGTGTGTGGTCGTTGCTAGCAGGTGTGTGGTCGTTGCTAGCAGGTGTGTGGTCGTTGCTAGCAGCTGTGTGGTCGTTGCTAGCAGGTGTGTGGTCGTTGCTAGCAGGTGTGTGGTCTTTGCTAGCAGCTGTGTGGTCGTGCTAGCAGCTGTGTGGTCGTTGCTAGCAGGTGTGTGGTCGTTGCTAGCAGGTGTGTGGTCGTTGCTAGCAGGTGTGTGGTCTTTGCTAGCAGGTGTGTGGTCGTTGCTAGCAGGTGTGTGGTCGTTGCTAGCAGGTGTGTGGTCGTTGCTAGCAGGTGTGTGGTCGTTGCTAGCAGCTGTACAGTTGTTGATAGCGTGTGGTAGAGTGGCGGTTAGAGAACTGGTGTATCGAGGGGAGGTTTGTTTCTTTGTTATCATCACCACTGTACACTGGACGAACACATAGGTGTTCCGACAACCCCCTCCAGAGTCCCGATAAAACCTGACGAGAACCCTGGCCCACGTGCACGAACTCCGTGTCACGGCCTGCGACCCAGGGTCGCTAAAGAGAGTGTCGAGTTCGCTCCTGATCAAAGGCTTCTACGATTATCAATAACCATACCTGCAGGCGTAGGTGATCACGTCTCTCCGCAATTGTCAGTCCCTACAGCTGTTAACCCACTTCTGTTGTTGACTTACCACAAAACCATTCTCATCAAACTGTCTTTTCATTTTACAGACTACGTCCCAATACCTTTAGGCAAATTTATATCTATTTTCTTTATTCAATTGCATTTTTTTTCCTTCAACAATAACATTAACGGTAATAGTAACTGAAGCATTAATTGTAACATGAACTTAACATTAACTGTATTAGTAACTGTAACATTAACTTAATAGTAGCTGTAACATTAACACCAGTAATTAGGTGTCTCTAATATCTTGGCTGCTATAAAAGGTGTCTCTAATATCTTGGCTGCTATAAAAGGTGTCTCTAATATCTTGGCTACTATAAAAGGTGTCTCTAATATCTTGGCTGCTATAAAAGGTGTCTCTAATATCTTGGCTGCTATAAAAGTGTCTCTAATATCTTGGCTGTATATAAAGGTTGTCTCTAATATCTTGGCTGCTATAAAAGGTGTCTCTAATATCTTGGCTGCTATAAAAGAGGTATAAAATACAATGACAAATGCAAAGTCAGACTATAATGAAAGAAAGAATGAAGATAGTAAACACAGAAGGATGGAAAGAAGGAAGGCCATTTACACACACAATTATAAGACAATTACAGGAGGTGTTGGTTACACAGACTAGAGCAGGTGTTGGCTACACAGACTAGAGCAGGTGTTGGTTACACAGACTAGAGCAGGTGTTGGCTACACAGACTAGAGCAGGTGTTGGTTACACAGACTAGAGCAGGTGTTGGTTACACAGACTAGAGCAGGTGTTGGTTACACAGACTAGAGCAGGTGTTGGTTACACAGACTAGAGCAGGTGTTGGTTACACAGACTAGAGCAGGTGTTGGTTACACAGACTAGAGCAGGTGTTGGTTACACACACTAGAGCAGGTGTTGGCTACACTGACTAGAGCAGGTGTTGGCTACACAGACTAGAGCAGGTGTTGGTTACACAGACTAGAGCAGGTGTTGGTTACACAGACTAGAGCAGGTGTTGGTTACACACACTAGAGCAGGTGTTGGCTACACTGACTAGAGCAGGTGTTGGTTACACAGACAAGAGCAGGTGTTGGTTACACAGACTAGAGCAGGTGTTGGTTACACAGACTAGAGCAGGTGTTGGCTACACAGACTAGAGCAGGTGTTGGTTACACAGACTAGAGCAGGTGTTGGTTACACAGACTAGAGCAGGTGTTGGCTACACAGACTAGAGCAGGTGTTGGCTACACAGACAAGAGCAGGTGTTGGTTACACAGACTAGAGCAGGTGTTGGCTACACAGACTAGAGCAGGTGTTGGTTACACAGACTAGAGCAGGTGTTGGTTACACAGACTAGAGCAGGTGTTGGTTACACAGACTAGAGGAGGTGTTGGTTACACAGACTATAGGAGGTGTTTGCTACACAGACTAGAGCAGGTGTTGGCTACACAGACAAGAGCAGGTGTTGGTTACACAGACTATAGGAGGTGTTGGCTACACAGACAAGAGCAGGTGTTGGTTACACAGACTATAGGAGGTGTTGGCTACACAGACTAGAGCAGGTGTTGGTTACACAGACTAGAGCAGGTGTTGGTTACACAGACTAGAGGAGGTGTTGGTTACACAGACTAGAGCAGGTGTTGGTTACACAGACTAGAGCAGGTGTTGGCTGCACAGACTAGAGCTACGTTTGACAGAATCTCGTCACCTCAAGCAAGGACATTCACGAAAACATCGCCAGCTCTCTAGCGACATACTGCCGTAAAGATCACCTTGAACTTCCCTACCCACCCACCCAGTGTCTGCCAGGTATACGATCTGACATTCTTTTGGGTCCCTGAAGGTCACATTCAGACATTTCCTGTCACACACAAAACAGTTTCAATGTTTTACCTTTGTCTTGTCGATTACACACTACAATCACTCTATCCTAACCGTACAATCACTCTATCCTAACCGTACAATCACTCTATCCTAACCGTACAATCACTCTATCTGTACCAACTTTTCTTTATCTCCCCCTCTCCCCAACTCCCACATTTATTTGAAGAAACAACCCTCACCTCTCCAAAGTATCTTATTTTCTCTAAATTTCTCTCTCTCTCTCTCTCTCTCTCTCTCTCTCTCCCTCCCTTCCTCCAAAATAATGTGCTGTCTTCACTTACTTACCTGGCAAATGCACTTTTTTGGTCCTCTCAGACATCATAACTCAGACATCATAACTCAGACATCACAACTCAGACATCATAACTCAGACATCATAACTCAGACATCACAACTCAGACATCATAACTCAGACATCACAACTCAGACATCACAACTCAGGACATCACAACTCAGACATCACAACTCAGACATCACAACTCAGACATCATAACTCAGACATCACAACTCAGACATCATAACTCAGACATCACAACTCAGACATCATAACTCAGACACCACAACTCAGACATCATAACTCAGACATCATAAACTCAGACATCACAACTCGGACACCACAACTCAGACATCATAACTCAGACATCACAACTCAGACATCACATCTCAGACATCATAACTCATACATCACAACTCAGACACACAACTCAGACATCACATCTCAGACATCATAACTCAGACATCACATCTCAGACATCACAACTCAGACACCACAATTCAGACATCACATCTCAGACATCATAACTCAGACATCACATCTCAGACATCACAACTCAGACATCTCAACTCAGACATCACGTCTCATACATCACAACTCAGACATCATTACACAGACATTATATCTCAGACACCACAATTCAGACATCACAACCAGACATCATTAATCAGACTTCACATCTCAGACACCACAAACACATACTTCATATCTTGGACTATACAAACAAGACTTCACATCTCATACTTCACATCTCAGACTGACACCACAAATCAGAATTCACAACTCATGTGGTGCACGACTCAGAATGACGCCAGAATTCAGACTGACGCCACAACTCATATTGACGCCAGAATTCAGACTGACTGACGCCAAAACTCATATTGACGCCAGAATTCAGACTGACGCCAAAACTAATATTGACGCCAGAATTCAGACTGACGCCAAAACTCATATTGACGCCAGAATTCAGACTGACGACAAAACTCATATTGACGCCAGAATTCAGACTGACGCCAAAAACTCATATTGACGCCAGAATTCAGAATGACGCCTAAACTCATATTGACGCCAGAACGCATATTGACGTCAAAACAGACTTCACCAAAAAACTATTCACCATAAAACAACATGACAGCCTGATCCAAGATTCGGACCCACAATCTTGGACTCAGCGCCTCACAACTTAGAGAAACTTCGCTAATGAAACGGCCAGTTCATTATTCATGTTTATAATGTAACAATTACAGACGGGTCTATAAACAGAAGAGACTTCATTGCAGGGCACTAATTCATCAACTCTCAACGTACACACAACCTTGTTCAACAATGAGAGATGACATGTCCACACACAACATGGCCGTCTTATTTTTGCCCTCGCCTCATCCTCGTCCCTCGTTGTGCCCTCGTAAACCATGCCACAAGAACAAAAGACTGTCTAGTGTGATCACGTGACGAGTGCAACCGTATCTTAATTAGTTATATAAGACTGGGTCATCACAACAATGCGGCTAAGAGATTGAGGCTGGGACATACACATTATACGAGGACATGTATTTGTACAGCGCCAGGAGGGCACTCAACAGAACCAGAGAAGAATAGGCAGCACAGAACAAGGATTGATCCCGTGGTATTGACATTGCTTTCTGCAATCTGAGAGGTATATATTGCTCATCACACTGCCAGCTCCACGTTTCAAATGACACAAATATTTACATAGATTTTCTTTCTTTCTTTCTTTATTTCTAACTTTCTTTCTTTCTTTATTTCTAACTTTCTCTCTTCTTTTATTGCTTCTCTTTTTTTATTTTTTTTTATTCCTTTCTCTCTTTCTATGTTTTTCTACGTTTTTATCCACTTATCACTTAACTTCATTATCTGTTTCTTATATGTTCTTCCTATCTGGCTGATTCTCTTGTGGGCCATGGAGGTCGATTGTTTACGTAGAACTAACTAGTTCACGGTGGAGACACTTGTAAGGAAGAGTCAACTAGTTCACGGTGGAGACACTTGTAAGGAGGAGTCAACTAGTTCATGGTGGAGACACTTGTAAGGAGGAGTCAACTAGTTCACGGTGGAGACACTTGTAAGGAGGAGTCAACTAGTTCATGGTGGAGACACTTGTAAGGAGGAGTCAACTAGTTCACGGTGGAGACACTTGTAAGGAGGAGTCAACTAGTTCACGGTGGAGACACTTGTAAGGAGGAGTCAACTAGTTCATGGTGGAGACACTTGTAAGGAAGAGTCAACTAGTTCACGGTGGAGACACTTGTAAGGAGGAGTCAACTAGTTCATGGTGGAGACACTTGTAAGGAAGAGTCAACTAGTTCACGGTGGAGACACTTGTAAGGAGGAGTCAACTAGTTCACGGTGGAGACACTTGTAAGGAGGAGTCAACTAGTTCATGGTGGAGACACTTGTAAGGAGGAGTCACTAGTTCACGGTGGAGACACTTGTAAGGAGGAGTCAACTAGTTCACGGTGGAGACACTTGTAAGGAAGAGTCAACTAGTTCACGGTGGAGACACTTGTAAGGAGGAGTCAACTAGTTCATGGTGGAGACACTTGTAAGGAGGAGTCAACTAGTTCACGGTGGAGACACTTGTAAGGAGGAGTCAACTAGTTCATGGTGGAGACACTTGTAAGGAAGAGTCAACTAGTTCCACGGTGGAGACACTTGTAAGGAGGAGTCAACTAGTTCATGGTGGAGACACTTGTAAGGAGGAGTCAACTAGTTCACGTTGGAGACACTTGTAAGGAGGAGTCAACTAGTTCATGGTGGAGACACTTGTAAGGAGGAGGTCAACTAGTTCATGGTGGAGACACTTGTAAGGAGGAGTCAACTAGTTCATGGTGGAGACACTTGTAAGGAGGAGTCAACTAGTTCACGGTGGAGACACTTGTAAGGAGGAGTCAACTAGTTCATGGTGGAGACACTTGTAAGGAGGAGTCAACTAGTTCACGGTGGAGACACTTGTAAGGAAGAGTCAACTAGTTCACGGTGGAGACACTTGTAAGGAGGAGTCAACTAGTTCACGGTGGAGACACTTGTAAGGAGGAGTCAACTAGTTCACGGTGGAGACACTTGTAAGGAGGAGTCAACTAGTTCACGGTGGAGACACTTGTAAGGAGGAGTCAACTAGTTCACGGTGGAGACACTTGTAAGGAGGAGTCAACTAGTTCACGGTGGAGACACTTGTAAGGAGGAGTCAACTAGTTCATGGTGGAGACACTTGTAAGGAAGAGTCAACTAGTTCACGGTGGAGACACTTGTAAAGAGGAGTCAACTAGTTCATGGTGGAGACACTTGTAAGAAGAGTCAACTAGTTCACGGTGGAGACACTTGTAAGGAAGAGTCAACTAGTTCACGGTGGAGACACTTGTAAGGAAGAGTCAACTAGTCACAGTGGAGACACTTGTAAGGAGGAGTCAACTAGTTCACGGTGGAGACACTTGTAAGGAAGAGTCAACTAGTTCACGGTGGAGGACACTTGTAAGGAGGAGTCAACTAGTTCATGGTGGAGACACTTGTAAGGAGGAGTCAACTAGTTCACGGTGGAGACACTTGTAAGGAGGAGTCAACTAGTTCACGGTGAAGACACTTGTAAGGAGGAGTCAACTAGTTCACGTGGAGACACTTGTAAGGAGGAGTCAACTAGTTCACGGTGGAGACACTTGTAAGGAGGAGTCAACTAGTTCACGGTGGAGACACTTGTAAGGAGGAGTCAACTAGTTCACGGTGGAGACACTTGTAAGGAGGAGTCAACTAGTTCACGGTGGAGACACTTGTAAGGAGGAGTCAACTAGTTCACGGTGGAGACACTTGTAAGGAGGAGTCAACTAGTTCACGGTGGAGACACTTGTAAGGAGGAGTCAACTAGTTCACGGTGGAGACACTTGTAAGGAGGAGTCAACTAGTTCACGGTGGAGACACTTGTAAGGAAGAGTCAACTAGTTCACGGTGGAGACACTTGTAAGGAAGAGTCAACTAGTTCACGGTGGAGACACTTGTAAGGAAGAGTCAACTAGTTCACGGTGGAGACACTTGTAAGACGAGTCAACTAGTTCACGGTGGAGACACTTGTAAGGAAGAGTCAACTAGTTCACGGTGGAGACACTTGTAAGGAGGAGTCAACTAGTTCACGGTGGAGACACTTGTATGGACGAGTCAACTAGTTCACGGTGGAGACACTTGTAAGGAGGAGTCAATAAGTTCACGGTGGAGACACTTGTAAGGAGGAGTCAACTAGTTCACGGTGGAGACACTTGTAAGGAGGAGTCAACTAGTTCACGGTGGAGACACTTGTAAGGAGGAGTCAATAAGTTCACGGTGGAGACACTTGTAAGGAGGAGTCAACTAGTTCACGGTGGAGACACTTGTAAGGAGGAGTCAATAAGTTCACGGTGGAGACACTGTAAGAGGAGTCATAAGTTCACGGTGGAGACACTTGTAAGGAAGAGTCAACTAGTTCACGGTGGAGACACTTGTAAGGACGAGTCAACTAGTTCACGGTGGAGACACTTGTAAGGAGGAGTCAACTAGTTCACGGTGGAGACACTTGTAAGGAGGAGTCAATAAGTTCACGGTGGAGACACTTGTAAGGAGGAGTCAACTAGTTCACGGTAGAGACACTTGTAAGGAAGAGTCAACTAGTTCACGGTGGAGACACTTGTAAGGAAGAGTCAACTAGTTCACGGTGGAGACACTTGTAAGGAAGAGTCAACTAGTTCACGGTGGAGACACTTGTAAGGAGGAGTCAACTAGTTCACGGTGGAGACACTTGTAAGGAAGAGTCAACTAGTTCACGGTGGAGACACTTGTAAGGAAGAGTCAACTAGTTCACGGTGGAGACACTTGTAAGGAGGAGTCAACTAGTTCACGGTGGGGACACTTGTAAGGAAGAGTCAACTAGTTCACGGTGGAGACACTTGTAAGGAGGAGTCAACTAGTTCACGGTGGAGACACTTGTAAGGAGGAGTCAACTAGTTCACGGTGGAGACACTTGTAAGGAGGAGTCAACTAGTTCACGGTGGAGACACTTGTAAGGAGGAGTCAACTAGTTCACGGTGGAGACACTTGTAAGGAAGAGTCAACTAGTTCACGGTGGAGACACTTGTAAGGAAGAGTCAACTAGTTCACGGTGGAGACACTTGTAAGGAAGAGTCAACTAGTTCACGGTGGAGACACTTGTAAGGAGGAGTCAACTAGTTCACGGTGGAGACACTTGTAAGGAGGAGTCAACTAGTTCACGGTGGAGACACTTGTAAGGAGGAGTCAACTAGTTCACGGTGGAGACACTTGTAAGGAGGAGTCAACTAGTTCACGGTGGAGACACTTGTAAGGAGGAGTCAACTAGTTCACGGTGGAGACACTTGTAAGGAGGAGTCAACTAGTTCACGGTGGAGACACTTGTAAGGAGGAGTCAACTAGTTCACGGTGGAGACACTTGTAAGGAGGAGTCAACTAGTTCACGGTGGAGACACTTGTAAGGACGAGTCAACTAGTTCACGGTGGAGACACTTGTAAGGAGGAGTCAACTAGTTCACGGTGGAGACACTTGTAAGGAAGAGTCAACTAGTTCACGGTGGAGACACTTGTAAGGACGAGTCAACTAGTTCACGGTGGAGACACTTGTAAGGAGGAGTCAATAAGTTCACGGTGGAGACACTTGTAAGGAAGAGTCAACTAGTTCACGGTGGAGACACTTGTAAGGACGAGTCAACTAGTTCACGGTGGAGACACTTGTAAGGACGAGTCAACTAGTTCACGGTGGAGACACTTGTAAGGAGGAGTCAACTAGTTCACGGTGGAGACACTTGTAAGGACGAGTCAACTAGTTCACGGTGGAGACACTTGTAAGGAAGAGTCAACTAGTTCACGGTGGAGACACTTGTAAGGACGAGTCAAGTTGAGTAGACTGACTGACTGATCACAATCTTGTCAACTTGAGTAGACAGACTGACTGACCACAATCTTGTCAACTTGAGTAGACAGATTGACTGACCACAAACTTGTCAACTTGAGTAGACAGATTGACTGACCACAAACTTGTCAACTTGAGTAGACTGACTGACTGATCACAATCTTGTCAACTTGAGTAGACAGATTGACTGACCACGAACTTGTCAACTTGAGTAGACAGATTGACTGACCACAAACTTGTCAACTTGAGTAGACAGACTGACTGATCACAATCTTGTCAACTTGAGTAGACAGACTGACTGACCACAATCTTGTCAACTTGAGTAGACAGATTGACTGACCACAAACTTGTCAACTTGAGTAGACAGACTGACTGATCACAAACTTGTCAACTTGAGTAGACAGACTGACTGATCACAAACTTGTCAACTTGAGTAGACAGACTGACTGACCACAATCTTGTCAACTTGAGTAGACAGATTGACTGATCACAATCTTGTCAACTGAGTAGACAGATTTACTGACCACAATCTTGTCAACTTGAGTAGACAGATTGACTGATCACAATCTTGTCAACTTGAGTAGACAGATTGACTGATCACAATCTGTCAACTTGAGTAGACAGATTGACTGACCACAATCTTGTCAACTTGAGTAGACAGATTGACTGATCACAATCTTGTCAACTTGAGTAGACAGATTGACTGACCACAATCTTGTCAACTTGAGTAGACAGATTGACTGACCACAATCTTGTCAACTTGAGTAGACAGATTCAAGTCTCGTACATTACCTTACCTATATATTTATATATAACTTCACGACAATAAACAGTTGATGTACACATTTTCAATAATGAAATCCAACCGTTTATTACGTTATAGCATGAGTTGAGGAACACACTATAGATCATCTTTCCTGCTGAAGATCCAACGTTCAGAATGTCTTGTTTTGAAGTTACCTACTAAGGGATATGACTCGCCTAATCGCCAGCACGAGCTTGCTCATGTGAATTATCTTCTCTTTTCCATTAAAAGAGCAACTTTGTTATTACCAATACATTTTTTTTAAAATTATTTTGTTTTAAAAATAGTTATACCTTTATAGACTCAAGATGCAACAAAGCTTGTCAAATCATTGGACAGGTATCACCACTATTCTCCAACAATAAAAATACACTAGGCAAAACGAGCACTCTACAATACAATCTTCATCCCAACGTTGTGCTACCAATGCCAGACCTGGACCCAAGATGCAAGAACAATAAGAAAACAACATCTACAGAGATGAAATGTGTTAGACGAATGACAGGAAACAGTCTGAGAGATAAGATCAGAAATGAAGAACTGAGATAAAAGTTAGGAATAGCCTCCGCCATAGAATATATAAAGAAACAACAGAAGAAAAAAAATGATTTGGCCACGTTACAAGGCAGAAAGATCAAAAGACAACGAGGCATCAATAAACGTTACAAGAACACCAGACCCAAAGGCCGACCACGAAAGTGATGGATCGACATAATATTGGAAACACTCGGAAACAGCATCAGAGGCCAACAGAAGAGCAAGCAAAAACCCGTAAATGATATCTCCCCCTCGACGCTGCAAGGCAAATGTGAAGGAAAGAAAAGAAGAGTGTATAGAATACCTCTAACCACGAACACGCCAATGAAAGCATCATCATGTGTCACAAATTGATTGTTTAAATGTTTGACACTTTACGAAATAAACAATGAGGGTTTCCTCTATAACAAAAGTAACGCTGTAAGTTACCTGTATAGACATGTTACCTGTATAGAGGACGTTACATGTACTGACGATATTACCTGTATAGACATGTTACCTGTATAGAGGACGTTACATGTACTGACGATATTACCTGTATAGACATGTTACCTGTATAGACATGTTACCTGTATAGAGGACGTTACATGTACTGACGATATTACCTGTATAGACATGTTACCTGTACTGACGATGTTACCTGTATAGAGGACGTTACATGTACTGACGATGTTACCTGTATAGACATGTTACCTGTATAGACATTTTACTTGTTTAGAGGACGTTACATGTACTGACGATGTTACCTGTATAGACATGTTACCTGTACTGACGATGTTACCTGTATAGAGGACGTTACATGTACTGACGATGTTACCTGTATAGAGGACGTTACCTGTACTGACGATGTTACCTGTATAGAGGACGTTACAAGTACTGACGATGTTACCTGTATAGAGGACGTTACCTGTACTGACGATGTTACCTGTATAGACATGTTACCTGTACTGACGATGTTACCTGTATAGACATGTTACCTGTACTGACGATGTTACCTGTATAGACATGTTACCTGTACTGACGATGTTACCTGTATAGAGAACGTTACCTGTACTGACGATGTTACCTGTATAGACATGTTACCTGTATAGAGGACGTTACCTGTACTGACGATCGTTATCTGTATAGACATGTTACCTGTATAGAGGACGTTACGTGTACTGACGATGTTACCTGTATAGACATGTTACCTGTATAGACATTTTACTTGTTTAGAGGACGTTACATGTACTGACGATGTTACCTGTATAGACATGTTACCTGTACTGACGATGTTACCTGTATAGAGGACGTTACATGTACTGACGATGTTACCTGTATAGAGGACGTTACCTGTACTGACGATGTTACCTGTATAGAGGACGTTACAAGTACTGACGATGTTACCTGTATAGAGGACGTTACCTGTACTGACGATGTTACCTGTATAGACATGTTACCTGTACTGACGATGTTACCTGTATAGACATGTTACCTGTACTGACGATGTTACCTGTATAGACATGTTACCTGTACTGACGATGTTACCTGTATAGAGAACGTTACCTGTACTGACGATGTTACCTGTATAGACATGTTACCTGTATAGAGGACGTTACCTGTACTGACGATCGTTATCTGTATAGACATGTTACCTGTATAGAGGACGTTACATGTACTGACGATGTTACCTGTATAGACATGTTACCTGTATTAACTATGTTACCTGTATTGATTACGTTACCTGTATTAACTTGTTACCTGTATAGACATGTTACCTGTATAGACATGTTACCTGTATAGACATGTTACCTGTATAGATGACGTTACATGTACTGACGATGTTACCTGTATAGAGGACGTTACCTGTATAGACATGTTACCTGTATAGAGGACGTTACCTGTACTGACGTTGTTACCTGTATAGACATGTTACCTGTATAGACATGTTACCTGTATAGAGGACGTTACCTGTATAGAGGACGTTACCTGTACTGACGATGTTACCTGTATAGAGGACGTAACATGTACTGACGATGTTACCTGTATAGAGAACGTTACCTGTACTGACGATGTTACCTGTATAGAGGACGTTACCTGTATAGACATGTTACCTGTATAGAGGACGTTACCTGTACTGACGATGTTACCTGTATAGAGGACGTTACCTGTTCTGACGATGTTACCTGTATAGAGGACGTTACAAGTACTGACGATGTACCTGTATAGAGGACGTTACCTGTACTGACGATGTTACCTGTATAGAGGACGTTACTGTACTGACGATATTACCTGTATAGAGGACGTTACATGTACTGACGATGTTACCTGTATAGAGTACGTTACCTGTACTGACGATGTTACCTGTATAGAGGACGTTACCTGTACTGACGATGCTACCTGTATAGAGGACGTTACCTATACTGACGATGTTACCTGTATAGACATGTTACCTGTACTGACGATGTTACCTGTATAGACATTTTACCTGTACTGACGATGTTACCTGTATAGAGGACGTTACCTGTACTGACGATGTTACCTGTATAGACATGTTACCTGTATAGAGGACTTTACCTGTACTGACGATCGTTATCTGTATAGACATGTTACATGTATAGAGGACGTTACATGTAGTGACGATGTTACCTGTATAGACATGTTACCTGTATAGAGGACATTACATGTACTGACGATGTTACCTGTATAGACATGTTACCTGTATTAACTATGTTACCTGTATTGATTACGTTACCTGTATTGACTTGTTACCTGTATAGACATGTTACCTGTATAGACATGTTACCTGTATAGAGGACGTTACCTGTACTGACGATATTACCTGTATAGACATGTTACCTGTATTAACTATGTTACCTGTATTGATTACGTTACCTGTATTGACATGTTACCTGTATAGACATGTTACCTGTATAGAGGACGTTACCTGTACTGACGATATTACCTGTATAGACATGTTACCTGTATTAACTATGTTACCTGTATTGATTACGTTACCTGTATTGAGTTGTTACTTGTAAGAACGATGTTACCTGTATTTACGATGCTACCTGTATTGACGATTTTACCTGCAATTGGTGATGTTACCTGTCACCTGTAAGTACAATTTTACCTGTATTGACGATGTTACCTCTATTGACATTTTACCTGTATTGATAATGTTACCTGCATTGACATGTTACCTGTATTGACGATGTTTTATGTATATAAGATGTTACCAGTATGTACGATTTACCTGTATTTACATGTTACCTGTATTGACGATGATATCTGTATTCACGATATTACCTGTATTGACAATCCTACCTATATTGCTGATGTTACCTGTGTTGACATATTACCTCTATTGACGATGTGACCTATATTCACAATCTTACCTGTATTGACGATGTTACCTGTGTTGACTATGTTACATGTATTGCTGATGTTACCTGTGTTGACATATTACCTCTATTGACGATGTGACCTATATTCACAATGTTACCTGTATTGACGATGTTACCTGTGTTGACGATGTTACCTGTATTGCTGATGTTACCTGTGTTGACATATTACCTCTATTGACGATGTAACCTATATTCACAATGTTGCCTGTATTGACATGTTACCTGCATTGATGATCCTATCTTTATTGACGATATTACCTGTATTCAGAATGTTACATGTAGTGACTATGTTACCTGTATTGACGATGCTACCTGTATTGACAATGCTACCTCTTTTGAAGATGCTACCTGTATTCACGATGTTACCTGTATTGACATGTTACCTGCATTGACATGTTACCTGTATTGACAATGCTACCTGTATTGAAGATGCTACCTGTATTGAAGATGCTACCTGTATTGATGATGCTACATGTATTGACATGTTACTTGTAAGTACGATGTTTACATGTATTCGCGATGCTACCTGTATTGACATGTTACCTGTATTGACCATTCTTTCTCTGGCCTCCCAATTCCAATCTCCGTCTAACTCATTCCTTCTCTGGCTTCCAAATCCAATTTCTGCCTAACTCATTCTTTCTCTGGCTCCCAACTCCTATCTCGGTCTAACTCATTCTTTCTCTAGCCTCCCAACTCATATCTATGTCTAACTCATTCTTTCTCTAGCCTCCCAACTCATATCTCTGTCTAACTCATTCTTTCTCTAGCCTCCCAACTCATATCTATGTCTAACTCATTCTTTCTCTAGCCTCCCAACTCATATCTCTGTCTAACTCATTCTTTCTCTAGCCTCCCAACTCATATCTATGTCTAACTCATTCTTTCTCTAGCCTCCCAACTCATATCTCTGTCTAACTCATTCTTTCTCTAGCCTCCCAACTCATATCTCTGTCTAACTCATTCTTTCTCTAGCCTCCCAACTCATATCTCTGTCTAACTCATTCTTTCTCTAGCCTCCCAACTCATATCTCTGTCTAACTCATTCTTTCTCTAGCCTCCCAACTCATATCTCTGTCTAACTCATTCTTTCTCTAGCCTCCCAACTCATATCTCTGTCTAACTCATTCTTTCTCTAGCCTCCCATCTCATATCTCTGTCTAACTCATTCTTTCTCTAGCCTCCCAACTCATATCTCTGTCTAACTCATTCTTTCTCTAGCCTCCCAACTCATATCTCTGTCTAACTCATTCTTTCTCTAGCCTCCCAACTCATATCTCTGTCTAACTCATTCTTTCTCTAGCCTCCCAACTCATATCTCTGTCTAACTCATTCTTTCTCTAGCCTCCCAACTCATATCTCTGTCTAACTCATTCTTTCCCTAGCCTCCCAACTCATATCTCTGTCTAACTCATTCTTTCTCTAGCCTCCCAACTCATATCTCTGTCTAACTCATTCTTTCTCTAGCCTCCCAACTCATATCTCTGTCTAACTCATTCTTTCTCTAGCCTCCCAACTCATATCTCTGTCTAACTCATTCTTTCCCTGGCCTCCCAACTCATATCTCTGTCTAACTCATTCTTTCTCTGGCCTCCCAACTCATATCTCTGTCTAACTCATTCTTTCTCTGGCCTCCCAACTCATATCTCTGTCTAACTCATTCTTTCTCTGGCCTCCCAACTCATATCTCTGTCTAACTCATTCTTTCTCTGGCCTCCCAACTCATATCTCTGTCTAACTCATTCTTTCTCTAGCCTCCCAACTCATATCTCTGTCTAACTCATTCTTTCTCTGGCCTCCCAACTCATATCTGTGTCTAACTCATTCTTTCTCTGGCCTCCCAACTCATATCTCTGCCTAAGTCATTCTTTCCCTGGCCTCCCAACTCATATCTCTGTCTAACGCATTCTTTCTCTGGCCTCCCAACTCATATCTCTGTCTAACTCTTTCTTTCTCTAGCCTCCCAACTCATATCTCTGTCTAACTCATTCTTTCTCTAGCCTCCCAACTCATATCTCTGTCTAACTCATTCTTTCTCTAGCCTCCCAACTCATATCTCTGTCTAACTCATTCTTTCTCTAGCCTC
Source organism: Megaustenia siamemsis (assembly GCA_032433765.1). Taxonomy (NCBI): domain Eukaryota; kingdom Metazoa; phylum Mollusca; class Gastropoda; order Stylommatophora; family Ariophantidae; genus Megaustenia; species Megaustenia siamemsis. The sequence continues at coordinate 78,006,297 of JAVIAB010000160.1, read as the reverse complement.
CCAACTCATATCTCTGTCTAACTCATTCTTTCTCTAGCCTCCCAACTCATATCTCTGTCTAACTCATTCTTTCTCTAGCCTCCCAACTCATATCTCTGTCTAACTCATTCTTTCTCTAGCCTCCCAACTCATATCTCTGTCTAACTCATTCTTTCCCTAGCCTCCTAACTCCAATCTCTGCCTAACTCATTCTTTCTCTAGCCTCCCAACTCCCTTCTCTGCCACAATCTCAATCACTCTCGCTTCTCTCTCTCTCTCTCTCTCTCTCTCTGTGTGTGTCTGTCTGAATATTTCTTTTTCTCACCTTCCAACTCCTCTCTCTCGGTCGCATCCCCAGCCTCTCTCTCTCTCTCTCTCTCTCTCTCTCTCTCTCTCTCTCAAAAATAAATAAAATTCAAGTGAATCACGATTAATTGCCAGTAAATCCAATACTATATAACTTCAGATCAGCCCACAAGCCCTCCGACATAAAATCGTGGATACGCCCATGAAAATAACGTGATACAGATTAGTCTTCTAGCACAAGTGAGACCAAACACAATGGTCGTGATAGTAGCTACAGAATAGTTGTGTGACTAATGTATGTCAGCAGTGAACCCTGGGGCATTATCTGCACGCAGATTGTTGATGTCCGGCTGGTCAGTGCGCGAGGAGGACCACGTCAGCTGTGTTGTGATAGTGGTGGTAGATGTGGTAGTAGCTGTAGTAGTGTGTTACTGATTAGTTATAAAAATGATTTGCGGTAATAGTACTAGTTGTAGTAGTAGTAGTAGTAATTATAGTAGTAGTAATCGTGATAATATAAGTAGTCGTATCAGTAGTAGTAGTAATAATAAAAGTAATAGTAAAAGTAATAGTAAAAATAGTAGTTGCAATAGTAGTAACAGTAACAGTAGCAAGAGTTGTGATACAAGCGGTAGAAGTAGTAGTAGTAATTGAAGTAATAGTAAAGTAGTAGTATTTATTGTAGTAATAGTGATAGTAACAATAGCAATAGTTGTGATATGAGTGGTAGAAGTAGTAGTAGTAGTAATTGAAGTAATAGTAGTAGTTGTTGTAGTAGTAGTAATATCTGTTATAATAGTTGTAGTAGTAGTGGTATTGGCAACTAAATATTGGTAGTAACATTAATTTTGGAAGCAATACTGATTGTGTTAATAATTAACAAGGTAGTAGAATTAGTATTTGTAGTAATAGCAGAGATAGTAGTGTTGGTTGTAGCTGCAGAAGTAGCAGTAGTAGTGGTAGTATTAGTAGTGGAAGTATTAGTAGTGGAAGTATTAGTAGTGGAAGTATTAGTAGTGGAAGTATTAGTAGTGGAAGTATTAGTAGTGGTAATGTTAGTAGTGGTAGTATTAGTAGTGGAAGTATTAGTAGTGGAAGTATTAGTAGTGGAAGTATTAGTAGTGGAAGTATTAGTAGTGGTAATATTAGTAGTGGTAGTATTAGTAGTGGAAGTATTAGTAGTGGAAGTAGTAGTATTGGTAGTATTATTAGTGGAAGTAGTAGTATTGGTAGTATTAGTAGTGGTAGTATTAGTAGTGGAAGTAGTAGTATTGGTAGTATTAGTAGTGGAAGTAGTAGTATTGGTAGTAGTAGTAGTGGTAGTATTAGTAGTGGAAGTAGTAGTAGCGGTAGTATTAGTAGTGGAAGTAGTAGTCTTGGTAGTATTAGTAGTGAAAGTAGTAGTATTGGTAGTATTAGTAGTGGAAGTATTAGTAGTGGAAGTAGTAGTATTGGTAGTAGTAGTAGTGGTAGTATTAGTAGTGGAAGTAGTAGTAGTGGAAGTAGTAGTATTGGAAGTAGTAGTAGTGGTTGTATTAGTAGTGGAAGTAGTAGTATTGGTAGTATTAGTAGTGGAAGTATTAGTAGCGGAAGTAGTAGTATTGGTAGTATTAGTAGTGGAAGTAGTAGTAGAGGAAGTAGTAGTAGTGGAAGTAGTAGTAGTGAAAGTAGTAGTAGTGGAAGTATTAGTAGTGGAAGTATTAGTAGTGGAAGTATTAGTAGTGGAAGTATTAGTAGTGGAAGTAGTAGTATTGGTAGTATTAGTAGTGGAAGTATTAGTAGTGGAAGTAGTAGTAGTGGAAGTAGTAGTATTGGTAGTATTAGTAGTGGAAGTATTAGTAGTGGAAGTAGTAGTATTGGTAGTATTAGTAGTGGAAGTATTAGTAGTGGAAGTAGTAGTAGTAGTGGTAGTATTAGTAGTGGAAGTAGTAGTAGTGGTAGTATTAGTAGTGGAAGTAGTAGTAGTGGTTGTATTAGTAGTGGAAGTATTAGTAGTGGAAGTATTAGTAGTGGAAGTAGTAGTATTGGTAGTATTAGTAGTGGAAGTAGTAGTAGTGGAAGTAGTAGTAGTGGTTGTATTAGTAGTGGTAGTATTAGTAGTGGAAGTAGTAGTAGTGGTTATAGTAGTAGTGGAAGTAGTAGTATTGGTATTATTAGTTGTGGTAGTATTAGTAGTGTAAGTAGTAGTATTGGTAGTATTAGTAGTGGAAGTAGTAGTATTGGTAGTATTAGTAGTGGAAGTATTAGTAGTGGAAGTAGTAGTATTGGTAGTATTAGTAGTGGAAGTCGTAGTAGTGGAAGTAGTAGTATTGGTAGTATTAGTAGTGGAAGTAGTAGTAGTGGTAGTATTAGTAGTGGAAGTATTAGTAGTGGAATTAGTAGTAGTGGTAGTATTAGTAGTGGAAGTAGTAGTAGTGGTAGTATTAGTAGTGGAAGTATTAGTAGTGGAAGTAGTAGTAGTGGTAGTATTAGTAGTGGAAGTAGTAGTATTGGAAGAGGTAGTATCAGTGTTAGTGGAAGTATTAATCGTGGTAGTAGTATTAGTGGAAGTACTATATAGTAGTGGTAGTATTAGTAGTAATACCAATATTTTAATGTGTCTCTTCTTCTTCTACCTTTCAGCTCACAGTGGAGCATAGGTCTTCAACAAACACTTTCCAAGTTGTTCTGGTTTTTGCCATTCTTTTAAGATCATTTTATGTCTTCCCCATCATCTTCATCTCTGCTTCTATCTGTCTTCTCCAAGAAGTCATTGGTCTTCCTCTTTGTCTTTGTCTTTTCCCCTGGGGATTCCAAAAATGGGCCTGTTGTGTACTACTCTCAGTTGGCTTCCGTAGTGTGTGTCCTATCCAGCGCCATCGTCTTCGCTGTATCTCTTTGTCCACTGGTGTTTGACTGGTACATTTCCATAATTCTATGTTAGTGATTTTGTCCTGCCATTTCCATCCTTTTATCCTGCGGAAGCATCCATTAATGAAAGTCATTTTAATGTGTAACATCTTTTGATATTTCTTCTTTGCTCTATTTTCATTATCCAAAGTATCTTATGGGTTTTTTCCTGCAGCATTTGGTTTCGAATGGATGGACGTTCGTCCTTGCTGTTGGCGAGATTGTAAGTTTGTTACCGCGTCCTCTCAACTACGAATACAAATTGTGGCTCCAAGAGATCTTGACATGGGAGATAATTTATGCGAACATATTTATCGACATGCAAGTTAGCGTGAATGCACATAATAATTGTTTCGTATATCTGGTTGGGACCTCTTTCTAAGATAACCACCACTTTCATTGCATGTCGACGTTTCGAAATGTGTTACGTTGTACGGAACGGATTAGCAGGTCATAAGGTCTGGTTTTCATTCTAACGCCCAGGGTGTGATAGTAAAGTCCCTCAGTGGGTCCATGCGGGAACGTATGAGTGCCTCGATTTAGTCAGAAATGGAAAGTTATGCATGAAGATATCTCTGGGTCGAGTTTCTTTAACAAAAGTCGAGAGCCTACTCTCCATTTTCGAAGGCAGATGCTCTACCTGCAGATTGTAACATTCCACCTGTAAATCATAACACTCCACCTGTAGAATATAACTCACCACTTGTAGATCATAACACTCCACCTGTAGAACACACCTCTCCATCTGTAGATCATAACACTCCACCTGTAGAATATAACACTCCACTTGTAGATCATAACACTCCACCTGTAGAATATAACACTCCACTTGTAGATCATAACTATCCACCTATAGATCATAACTTTCCATCTGTAGACCATAATTATCCACATATAGAACATAACACTCCACCCGTAGATCATAATACTCCACCTGCAGAACGCCCTTACTCTAAGATAGGAAAAATAGAAAAAAAACCAAAAATGGTATGTTAGAAGCTTTACGTGATTAGTAGACGGAACTCTAAGATATCTACTTCTCTCTTTGTTGTCCGCGATCTCTTTTCCCTGTATCTTGCCAGTTGTAACCAAGTATTCGAGATTTCCTCTTTTCACGATCTGCCGGATAAATGTTGATTGTTTCTGTCTGGTGTTTCTTAGGAGCTCCCTTTTGTGCTGGCCTCTTTGAGAGTTTTCTCGTTAGTCTTATTTGCTGATTATTATTATATTATTTTAAATGATTATATTATTGTTTCATGAAAGATCAATTTGAACTGAACCCAAGCGTCATTGCCCACTGAGGGAGTTACAGAAGCTACATTTGTTTGGGAATAAATCAATTTCTGGTGACAATCGCTGATTTCTCTGGTTGATTACAACACTGACAGTCAACACTCGTGGCTTGTCTAGAAGCTTGAGTTAACGACTGAAGACTGGCGTTATTTCTGACAGTTGTTAACATTGAGATTTGTCCAACACTGAACACTGCTAACATTGAGATTTGCTAACATTGAGATTTGCTAACATTGAGATTTGCTAACATTGAGATTTGCTAACATTGAGATTTGTTAACATTGAGATTTGCTAACATTGAGATTTGCTAACATTGAGATTTTTAACATTGAGATTTGCTAACATTGAGATTTTCTAACATTGAGATTTGCTAACACTGAGCACTGCTAAAATTGAGATTTGCTAACACTGAGCACTGCTAAAATTGAGATTTGTTAACATTGAGATTTTCTAACATTGAGATTTGCTAACACTGAGCACTGCTAAAATTGAGATTTGCTAACACTGAGATCTTCTAACATTGAGATTTGCTAACACTGAGATATGTTAACATTGAGATTTGCTAACACTGAGATCTTCTAACATTGAGATTTGCTAACACTGAGATCTGCTAACATTGAGAGAGTAACATAAGATGGGGCTAGAAGGAGCCAGATCTAGGGGACACCGCTGTGTCCAATGGCTGAAGCACTGCCTACTTGTCATAGAGACTGTGGGGTTGGAATCGAGTGTGACCCTCGAGGTGATCTTCATGATAGCAAACATCCAAACACTCGGGGTCCCTATCAGATACTCCTCCCTCCCTGGCACAGTCTCGGCCGCCTTGGCGTGTTCCTCATTCCTTCTATGGGGTTCATCATGGACAGATGGGCTAAAACCAAAAAAGCAAAGGCGTTGATCCTAATTGGGACCAGTTCGTTGGAGATTTTGGGCAATGTTCTTATCTTTACGGCAAATACAATTAAATTACTGTACTACGATGAGCCAAAATTGATAAATGGCTCCACTACTACAAGTTGGTACAATACAAGTCAAGCTTGGACAACAAATTCAACAACTCACTTGTGGACTAATGCAACACCCCCTTGGACATCCTCTCCAGCTCTACGCCACTCATGAACTCTTCTCTACACTCAGCGTTCTCCAGCATCCACTCGTTGTTGGTAAATACCACGTCGGCTCCACGCCACTCATTGTTGGTAAATACCACGTCGGCTCCACTTGTAATGGGTGGGTCAGTTACCATGGAAACTTTTCCTCCATCTGCCCCATTTTCTGGTCAAGACCTTCCGGCAGAAGGGGAAGAAACCATTCGATTCTACGCCATATTGGCCATGATTGGTTACTGCCTCCTGGACTGTGGCTACGACTCCAGCAACTGTTTCGTGAAGACCTTCGCTCTGGCTTCCACGTCACCCAAAGATCACGAAGGCGTCATCGTCAAGGCCGTGTTTGTGAGCTCCTTCGGTAAGTGGTGCTCCCTGCGTTAACACAAGCTATCAGGGCTTATAACGCCATATTCCTCAGGCCAGATTCATCATCTATGTAGTGGATCAAAATCTAAGAAATCTTCGTATGCCTCACAGTTGGCGCAGGTTTTCTGCATCATGTTCTTCCACAATTTTCTATCTACAGTACATCGTATCAATTCTGTTGTTGACTGTTTTCCATACCATGACACCAAGCTATCTAATATCTTTTCTCTTTGTCACCTGCGATCTCTCTTTTCCCTGTATTTTGTCAGTTGTAACCAAATATTCCAACTTTCCACTTTTCATGATGTGCCAAAAATATTGTTTCATTCTGATATTTCTTAGGAACTGCCTTTTTGTGTTAGCCTCTTTAAGAATTCATTGGAACTCTCAACATTCTTCTGAGAAAATCTCATCCCTATGGCCTTTATCATTTTTTTCATTTGTTTGTCTACTGTCTATGATCCACTTCCATAGGTCAGAAGGGGCTCTATATAGCACCGCAGAACTCTCTTTCTCACTTCTATTCATATACAGGATGAGTGTGTGTCGGTCATGTTGGCAACACAGTGTGTGTCGGTCATGTTAGCAACACAGTGTGTGTGTGTGTGTCGGTCATGTTGGCAACACAGTGTTTGTGTGTGTCGGTCATGTTGGCAACACAGTGTGTGTGTCGGTCATGTTAGCAACACAGTGTGTGTGTGTGTCGGTCATGTTGGCAACACAGTGTGTGTGTGTGTCGGTCATGTTGGCAACACAGTGTGTGTGTGTGTCGGTCATGTTAGCAACACAGTGTGTGTGTGTCGGTCATGTTGGCAACACTGTGTGTGTGTGTGTGTCGGTCATGTTAGCAATACAGTGTGTGTGTGTCGGTCATTTTGGCAACACAGTGTGTGTGTGTCGCGGTTATGTTGGCAATACGTGTATGTGTGCGTGGGTCATGTTGACAACTTTGTGTATGTGTGTGTGTCGCGGTTATGTGACAACACTATGTATGTGTGTGTGTGTCGCGGTTATGTTGACAACACTGTGTATGTGTGTGTGTCGCGGTTATGTTGACAACACTGTGTGTGTGTGTTGCGGTCATGTTGCGGTCATGTTGACAACACTGTGTGTGTGTGTGTGTGTTGCGGTCATGTTGACAACACTGTGTGTGTTTTGCGGTCATGTTGACAACACTGTGTGTGTGTGTCGCGGTCATGTTGACAACACTGTGTGTATGTGTCGCGGTCATGTTGACAACACTATGTGTGTGTGTCGCGGTCATGTTGACAACACTGTGTGTGTGTGTGTCGCGGTCATGTTGACAACACTGTGTGTATGTGTCGCGGTCATGTTGACAACACTATGTGTGTGTGTTGCGGTCATGTTGACAACACTGTGTGTGTGTGTTGCGGTCATGTTGACAACACTATGTGTGTGTGTTGCGGTCATGTTGACAACACTGTGTGGTGTGTGTCGCAGTCATGTTGACAACACTGTGTGTGCTGGCTCTTTAATAACACTGTGATATTTTTTTTTAATTTAATGAATTCATAAACGGTAAAAATTAACTGATCAAGAGGTGAGACCAACAAAACAAGCAGACAGGGACAACAAGCAGACAGGGACAACAAGCAGACAGGGACAACAAGCAGACAGGGACAACACGCGGACTACACCCACGCCTGCAAACTGAGCGATTCGATGAGTATGATAAAAAAAAAAAGGTGGAGGCGGACTGTACGCATGAGATGGTTAGAGTCATCGCAGAAGTCAAAAATACGTCAGGTCACCTTTGTCTATGTCCCAGGACATGCGGGAGTACAGGGGAAATTAAAGAGCGGACAGGTTGGCTAGCTGCGCTATCGTTGAGGACGGGCAACCAATGGATCGGGCGGACATCATCAATGCCCTCCGAGATGTGGGAAGAGCACAGGACTTCGACAAACACAGACCCACGTCACTTCTTCGGATGAAAGAAATGGGAGTTAAGATGGCCACAGCCAGAAATGAGAAACTTGGTGGCCGTGTAAGAAGACTTATCAACCAACATAGAACTGGAGTCGTCAGTCGTGGACACTGAGGGAATTGCTGAGGAGGGGATCTGAGCACCTATGGACATGTTCGGAGTGCAATAATGATGAGCCGCAAATAACTCAATAAGAAGCAGACAGGGACAACAGGTCAGTTTTTTTCACTGGCCAAAGAGTTTAATGCCAGCATTCAGATTGGTCAGATTAAAGAGGAGTGGCCACACAGCTACTTACTATCACTACCAAAGCCAAAGAAGGACCACTCTCAGATCAGTGTCTACAGAGTCATCACGATATACAACACTATGGACAATTAATTTCTCCAGCAGCTTGCCCGTAGTGTTCTACGTCGTGATGATTCTGTAGACACTGATCTGAGAGTGTTCTACGTCGTGATGATTCTGTAGACACTGATCTGAGAGTGTTCAACGTCGTGATGATTCTGTAGACACTGATCTGAGAGTGTTCTCCGTCGTGATGATTCTGTAGACACTGATCTGAGAGTGTTCTATATCGTGATGATTCTGTAGACACTGATCTGAGAGTGTTCTATATCGTGATGATTCTGTAGACACTGATCTGAGAGTGTTCTACGTCGTGATGATTCTGTAGACACTGATCTGAGAGTGTTCAACGTCGTGATGATTCTGCAGACACTGATCTGAGAGTGTTCTCCGTCATGATGATTCTGTAGACACTGATCTGAGAGTGTTCAACGTCGTGATGATTCTGTAGACACTGATCTGAGAGTGTTCTATATCGTGATGATTCTGTAGACACTGATCTGAGAGTGTTCTCCGTCGTGATGATTCTGTAGACACTGATCTGAGAGTGTTCTATATCGTGATGATTCTGTAGACATGATCTGAGAGTGTTCTATATCGTGATGATTCTGTAGACACTGATCTGAGAGTGTTCTCCGTCGTGATGATTCTGTAGACACTGATCTGAGAGTGTTCAACATCGTGATGATTCTGTAGACACTGATCTGAGAGTGTTCTATATCGTGATGATTCTGTAGACACTGATCTGAGAGTGTTCAACATCGTGATGATTCTGTAGACACTGATCTGAGAGTGTTCTATATCGTGATGATTCTGTAGACACTGATCTGAGAGTGTTCTATATCGTGATGATTCTGTAGACACTGATCTGAGAGTGTTCTATATCGTGATGATTCTGTAGACACTGATCTGAGAGTGTTCTATATCGTGATGATTCTGTAGACACTGATCTGAGAGTGTTCTATATCGTGATGATTCTGTAGACACTGATCTGAGAGTGTTCTACGTCGTGATGATTCTGTAGACACTGATCTGAGAGTGTTCAACATCGTGATGATTCTGTAGACACTGATCTGAGAGTGTTCTATATCGTGATGATTCTGTAGACACTGATCTGAGAGTGTTCAACATCGTGATGATTCTGTAGACACTGATCTGAGAGTGTTCTATATCGTGATGATTCTGTAGACACTGATCTGAGAGTGTTCTATATCGTGATGATTCTGTAGACACTGATCTGAGAAGTGGTCCTTCTTTGGTTTCGGCAGTGATAGTAAGTAGCTTTGTAGCCACTCCTCCTTAATCTGGCCAATCTGAACGCTGGCATTAAACTTTTTGACAGAGTAGAACACTACGGGCAAGCTACTGCAGAAATTAATTGCCCGTATATTCACATGTCACCTTGAACAGATACGCGAATTCCCATCCACACTCGGAGGTTATAGATATAACAAAGAGACATGGCTCAAAGCGGCAGCCATTGCCTATGACGTCTTCGAAGGCTTCCACAGACGAGAGGAGACATGTGCTGCTGCTATAGATCTGGAGGATGCATACAACAGGGTACCATTTGAATATCTCATGCATATGCTCCTCAAACTGGCGGTGCATCCCTTCCTCATTAGATGGATCGCTGCGGCACTGTTTCAGAGGAAGGTGATACTCAGATGTGAAAGTTGGTCTTCCGAGCCAACATCCATTTGTCCAAGGCTGCACAAGGCTCACCATTGTCACCAGTTCTATTTAACGTGTACACAATAACGATCACGGCCCAACAGCTGGATGGGAGGGGAAGAACTATGACTTTTGCTGATGATATTCTGGTATATCGACAGGGAAGAAACAGACGGGAAATCGTCTCGACCATGCACAACGAACTCGATGGCATCTCTTCCTGGTGTGGAGTATCAGGTGCATGGTTAATCCTAATAAAGCATCAGTTGCATGGTTCTCCCTTAACAATCATACCGTTAACACGGGTGGTACAAATGGGAGCTGATGAGGTGACCAGGGACAGGTTGATGACGTACCTAAAAGGTTTTATTGCAGCCTGTGTTTTAGGGACCATGTCGACCACGTGATAACAAAAGCCCGCAAAGAATTAACCGCCTTGAAGATGACCTTCCATGGTTATCTGCCATGACGGCAGCTACCAACATCATATAGGGACAGAGGTCGGACAGGACCAACAGGCAGTCAGGGACAACAGGCAGACAGGGCAACATGCAGACAGGGGCAACAGACAGACAGGGGCAACAGACAGACAGGGACAACAGACAGACAGAACAACAGGCAGACAGGGGCAACAGACAGACAGGACAATGGACAGACTGGAACAACATACAGTCAGGGACAATAGGCAGACAGGACAATGGACAGACTGGAACAACATACAGTCAGGGACAATAAGCAGACAGGACAATGGACAGACTGGAACAACATGCAGTCAGGGACAATAGGCAGACAGGACAATGGACAGACTGGAACAACATGCAGTCAGGGACAATAAGCAGACAGGACAATGGACAGACTGGAACAACATGCAGTCAGGGACAATAGGCAGACAGGACAATGGACAGACTGGAACAACATGCAGTCAGGGACAATAGGCAGACAGGACAATGGACAGACTGGAACAACATGCAGTCAGGGACAATAGGCAGACAGGACAATGGACAGACTGGAACAACATGCAGTCAGGGACAATAGGCAGACAGGACTACACGCAGACGGTGAAGCCGAGTTTGTCATGTGACGTCAAAAAAAAATTCGAGGACAGGTAGGACTGTCAATCAGTGGACTCTGGCGTGAAGTCGACCGATAGAAGGCTGAAGGGTAACAACTGAGGACAGGTAGGACTGTCAATCAGTGGACTCTGGCGTGAAGTCGACCGATAGAAGGCTCAAGGGTAACAACTGAGGACAGGTAGGACTGTCAAATTAGTGGACTCTGGCGTGAAGTCGACCGATAGAAGGCTCAAGGGTAACAACTGAGGACAGGTAGGACTGTCAATCAGTGGACTCTGGCGTGAAGTCGACCGATAGAAGGCTCAAGGGTAACAACTGAGGACAGGTAGGACTGTCAATCAGTGGACTCTGGCGTGAAGTCGACCGATAGAAGGCTCAAGGGTAACAACTGAGGACAGGTAGGACTGTCAATCAGTGGACTCTGGCGTGAAGTCGACCGATAGAAGGCTCAAGGGTAACAACTGAGGACAGGTAGGACTGTCAATTAGTGGACTCTGGCGTGAAGTCGACCGATAGAAGGCTCAAGGGTAACAACTGAGGACAGACAGTGAGAACAATGTGAGCAGAGTGGTCTAGATTTGGAGAAACACTTTGAAGGAAATCCATGGACTCTGTAAGTTGGAAGAACATCGTTGATGACAAGCGGACGTGACAAAAGGCGGTGTTTAAGTGCCCCCTTGGTGACGCATGGCCAGGCAGTGTTTAAGTGCCCCCTTGGTGACGCATGGCCAGGCAGTGTTTAAGTGCTCCCTTGGTGACGCATGGCCAGGCAGTGTTTAAGTGCCCCCTTGGTGACGCATGGCCAGGCAGTGTTTAAGTGCTCCTTGGTGACGCATGGCCAGGCAGTGTTTAAGTGCCCCCTTGGTGACGCATGGCCAGGGTAGGTTGAAATAATTGTGAGGTAAGACGCAGTTGAGGCATTCAGCCACCCAGTGATGACTGTCAACGCCATGGAACAGTTATGACCAAGACCCTAATTATTCTCTACTACTGCTTGCAGGAGCCTCGGTGGCTGAGTTGTTAGTGTGTTCGTTTCCTAACCAGAAGGATCCTGGTTCGATTCCCCGCAGTGGCCGGTTTTGTTTTCGTACTGACAAGGCTCCGGGTTCACCCAACTTCTCAAAATTGGTACCAGAGATTTTTCTGGGAAGTAAAGGCGGCCTGACGTGATACCGACCACAACACCCAAAAATGTGCCGTGGTCATAGAAACATCTGGTCACTAACACCATATTCCCCATACGTCTAAGAAGACAGGGGAGAGAACCTTTGCTCTTTTTTTATAGTGATCGTCACTTCAATGTTTAGTTTTGCTTGGTCCGACTAAACAAAACATGTTAGACAAAGACCAGCCTACTACTGATGACCTAATGTGATATGACAGTGATCGTCACTTCAATGTTTAGTTTTGCTTGGTCCGACTAAACAAAACATGTTAGACAAAGACCAGCCTACTACTGATGACCTAATGTGATATGACAGTGATCGTCACTTCAATGTTTAGTTTTGCTTGGTCCGACTAAACAAAACATGTTAGACAAAGACCAGCCTACTACTGATGACCTAATGTGATATGACAGTGATCGTCACTTCAATGTTTAGTTTTGCTTGGTCCGACTAAACAAAACATGTTAGACAAAGACCAGCCTACTACTGATGACCTAATGTGATATGACAGTGATCGTCACTTCAATGTTTAGTTTTGCTTGGTCCGACTAAACAAAACATGTTAGACAAAGACCAGCCTACTACTGATGACCTAATGTGATATGACAGTGATCGTCACTTCAATGTTTAGTTTTGCTTGGTCCGACTAAACAAAACATGTTAGACAAAGACCAGCCTACTACTGATGACCTAATGTGATATGACAGTGATCGTCACTTCAATGTTTAGTTTTGCTTGGTCCGACTAAACAAAACATGTTAGACAAAGACCAGCCTACTACTGATGACCTAATGTGATATGACAGTGATCGTCACTTCAATGTTTAGTTTTGCTTGGTCCGACTAAACAAAACATGTTAGACAAAGACCAGCCTACTACTGATGACCTAATGTGATATGACAGTGATCGTCACTTCAATGTTTAGTTTTGCTTGGTCCGACTAAACAAAACATGTTAGACAAAGACCAGCCTACTACTGATGACCTAATGTGATATGACAGTGATCGTCACTTCAATGTTTAGTTTTGCTTGGTCCGACTAAACAAAACATGTTAGACAAAGACCTGCCTACTACTGATGACCTAATGTGATATGACAGTGATCGTCACTTCAATGTTTAGTTTTGCTTGGTCCGACTAAACAAAACATGTTAGACAAAGACCTGCCTACTACTGATGACCTAATGTGATATGACAGATCGTCATTCTCACGGATAGTAACGAGAGACAGTTACGATCGAAGAACAGTTCCGGCCTTTGTTGGTGCCCCCAACTAGCCAAGAGTACAGTTCCATGAAGTCGTTACGTGTTTGATGACATGACAAGGGTCTAGCAAAAAGCAGATGTCATGACATTCTAGCGTGTTTGATGACATGACAAGGGTCCAGCAAAAAGCGGATGTCATGACATTCTAGCGTGTTTGATGACATGACAAGGGTCTAGCAAAAAGCGGATGTCATGACATTCTAGCGTGTTTGGTGACATGACAAGGGTCTAGCAAAAAGCGGATGTCATGACATTCTAGCGTGTTTGGTGACATGACAAGGGTCTAGCAAAAAGCAGATGTCATGACATTCTAGCGTGTTTGGTGACATGACAAGGGTCTAGCAAAAAGCAGATCTCATGACATTCTAGCGTGTTTGGTGACATGACAAGGGTCTAGCAAAAAGCAGATCTCATGACATTCTAGCGTGTTTGGTGACATGACAAGGGTCTAGCAAAAAGCAGATCTCATGACATTCTAGCGTGTTTGGTGACATGACAAGGGTCTAGCAAAAAGCAGATCTCATGACATTCTAGCGTGTTTGGTGACATGACAAGGGTCTAGCAAAAAGCAGATCTCATGACATTCTAGCGTGTTTGGTGACATGACAAGGGTCTAGCAAAAAGCAGATCTCATGACATTCTAGCGTGTTTGGTGACATGACAAGGGTCTAGCAAAAAGCAGATCTCATGACATTCTAGCGTGTTTGGTGACATGACAAGGGTCTAGCAAAAAGCAGATGTCATGACATTCTAGCGTGTTTGGTGACATGACAAGGGTCCAGCAAAAAGCAGATGTCATGACATTCTAGCGTGTTTGGTGACATGACAAGGGTCCAGCAAAAAGCAGATCTCATGACATTCTAGCGTGTTTGGTGACATGACAAGGGTCCAGCAAAAAGCAGATGTCATGACATTCTAGCGTGTTTGGTGACATGACAAGGGTCCAGCAAAAAGCAGATGTCATGACATTCTAGCGTGTTTGGTGACATGACAAGGGTCCAGCAAAAAGCAGATGTCATGACATTCTAGCGTGTTTGGTGACATGACAAGGGTCTAGCAAAAAGCAGATGTCATGACATTCTAGCGTGTTTGGTGACATGACAAGGGTCCAGCAAAAAGCAGATCTCATGACATTCTAGCGTGTTTGGTGACATGACAAGGGTCCAGCAAAAAGCAGATCTCATGACATTCTAGCGTGTTTGGTGACATGACAAGGGTCCAGCAAAAAGCAGATGTCATGACATTCTAGCGTGTTTGGTGACATGACAAGGGTCTAGCAAAAAGCAGATCTCATGACATTCTAGCGTGTTTGGTGACATGACAAGGGTCTAGCAAAAAGCAGATGTCATGACATTCTAGCGTGTTTGGTGACATGACAAGGGTCTAGCAAAAAGCAGATCTCATGACATTCTAGCGTGTTTGGTGACATGACAAGGGTCTAGCAAAAAGCAGATCTCATGACATTCTAGCGTGTTTGGTGACATGACAAGGGTCTAGCAAAAAGCAGATCTCATGACATTCTAGCGTGTTTGGTGACATGACAAGGGTCTAGCAAAAAGCAGATCTCATGACATTCTAGCGTGTTTGGTGACATGACAAGGGTCTAGCAAAAGCAGATCTCATGACATTCTAGCGTGTTTGGTGACATGACAAGGGTCTAGCAAAAAGCAGATCTCATGACATTCTAGCGTGTTTGGTGACATGACAAGGGTCTAGCAAAAAGCAGATGTCATGACATTCTAGCGTGTTTGGTGACATGACAAGGGTCTAGCAAAAAGCAGATCTCATGACATTCTAGCGTGTTTGGTGACATGACAAGGGTCTAGCAAAAAGCAGATCTCATGACATTCTAGCGTGTTTGGTGACATGACAAGGGTCTAGCAAAAAGCAGATCTCATGACATTCTAGCGTGTTTGGTGACATGACAAGGGTCTAGCAAAAAGCAGATGTCATGACATTCTAGCGTGTTTGGTGACATGACAAGGGTCTAGCAAAAAGCAGATCGCATGACATTCTAGCGTGTTTGGTGACATGACAAGGGTCTAGCAAAAAGCAGATGTCATGACATTCTAGCGTGTTTGGTGACATGACAAGGGTCTAGCAAAAAGCAGATGTCATGACATTCTAGCGTGTTTGGTGACATGACAAGGGTCTAGCAAAAAGCAGATCTCATGACATTCTAGCGTGTTTGGTGACATGACAAGGGTCTAGCAAAAAGCAGATGTCATGACATTCTAGCGTGTTTGATGACATGACAAGGGTCCAGCAAAAAGCAGATCTCATGACATTCTAGCGTGTTTGGTGACATGACAAGGGTCCAGCAAAAAGCAGATGTCATGACATTCTAGCGTGTTTGGTGACATGACAAGGGTCTAGCAAAAAGCAGATGTCATGACATTCTAGCGTGTTTGGTGACATGACAAGGGTCCAGCAAAAAGCAGATGTCATGACATTCTAGCGTGTTTGGTAGACAAGATAAATGTTTAACTAAAATTGATTTATTTCACGTTGTAATCATCATCATGTGCCATACCGGTTGGCGTAGGCGATCATGACCTACCATAAACTTCTATCTACAGTGCATCGTATGAGTTCTTTTGTTGACTGTTTTCCATGCCATGACACCAAGCTATCTAGTATTTTCCCTCTTTGTCGTCCGCGATCTCTCGTTCCCTTTATTTTGCCAGTTGTAACCAAGTATTTAACTTTCTTATTCTCATGATGTGCCAGAAAATGTTGACTATTCTTTCTGATGTTTCTTATGAGCTCCCTTTCTGTGATGACCTCATTGAGAATGTCCTCGTGGTTCTTTTTAAGAAGAGTAAAGAAGATGTTCTGAGAGAGGTCAAAGCAAAAAGAGAGCTCATTTCCAATATTAGGAAGAAACAATCATCATTTTTTGGCCATGTAATGAGAATAGAACAACTGGAATATATTGTAATAACTGGGAAAATTGAGGGACGAAGAGATAGAGGGAAGCAACGAGAAAAGATACCAGACAGCTTAAGAGAATGGCTTGGCAGAAGGTCAACAACAGATATGATAAATAACTGTCGAGATCGAAAGTTGTGGAGAGACATGATCACCTACGCCAGCAGGCCCGGTACTTGATGATGATGATGAGGGAACTCACAACGTTCTTCTGAGAGATCCCGCCTCAGTTATGCACAATCAGTTAATTGAAATAAAAGGACGAAAAGAAGTCTCATTTTAAGGATGCGTGAAATCAAAGGAAAGAAATATAATCATGGAACAGGAAAAGATATGGAAATGTGGACAAAATATATCAGTCAACTCTATGATGATGAAAGACCAGAGCTAAACAATTCCAACAAAGACACAGGACCACCAATAATCCAGAGTGAAGTGGAGGTGGCAATTCAACACATGGAAAGAGGCCCACAATAATAGCAAGAAGAGACAGGTGTGCAGCAGGAGATCTAGGAGTAGAGGTCATAGCAAGAATAGACAGGTGTGCAGCAGGAGATCTAGGTGTAGAGGTCATAGCAAGAAGAGACAGGTGTGCAACAGGAGATCTAGGTGTAGAGGTCATAGCAAGAAGAGACAGGTGTGCAGCAGGAGATCTAGGAGTAGAGGTCATAGCAAGAAGAGACAGGTGTGCAGCAGGAGATCTAGGTGTAGAGGTCATAGCAAGAAGAGACAGGTGTGCAGCAGGAGATCTAGGTGTAGAGGTCATAGCAAGAAGAGACAGGTGTGCAGCAGGAGATCTAGGTGTAGAGGTCATAGCAAGAAGAGACAGGTGTGTAGCAGGAGATCTAGGTGTAGAGGTCATAGCAAGAAGAGACAGGTGTGCAGCAGGAGATCAAGGTGTAGATGTCATAGCAAGAAGAGACAGGTGTGCAGCAGGAGATCTAGGTGTAGAGGTCATAGCAAGACTATATTGTTATTGACAAGATAATTGTTGAACTAAAACATACAGAATTACATTGTATTATGTATGATAGCGTTCAATTAAAACATACAGAATTACATGATATCATGTATGATAGCGCTGAACTAAAACATCATGTATCACATTCTAATTTGTGCTTGCTCTTCTTCCTCTCTGATAGGCGGCTGCCTAATTGCTGTCTTAGGCTCAATTGGCCTCGGTGGGCTGCTAACCGCCGGAAATGGCCATGACGGCAGCGCTTCCCAGAGTGCCTTCGTGGCTGCCCTCTGCTTTATCATTCTCGTCTCGGGTATGATCACAACCCTCACAACTGGATTCTGCTGCTCGCTGTCTAGCATTCCAACTATTGTTGAACCGTCAGAGTAAGTCTCCTTATAAGTTACACCTGTCCGTATTTAACATTGAACTTTTAGGTCAAGGTCTGTAATTGGCACGTACTTCAGGCTTGTGGTGTTTCAACAATTTTTGAGGTCTTATCAACAAAGATCAAGTTGCGCCAATCCAACAATATCAAAGTTGATTACAATAACAACAACGTTGATGACAACATCAAAGTTAATCAGAACAACACCAAAATTGATTAGAAAAACATCAAAGATGATCAGAACAAATCAATATCTTGTAACATCAAAGTTGATCAGAACAAATTAAAGTTTATAGCAACATCAAAGTTGATAACAACATCACAATTGAACAGAACAACATCATAGTTGGCCACAACAAGATCAAAGTTGATCAGAAGAACATCAACAGTAAAAGAGTATAATTGTAGATAGGACCTATAGTACATGGTGTAGGTGAGACCGAGATTACAATCTGACCTGGGCAGACATCAGGTAGAGACTGAACTGGTTGAAGTAGAAATTGGCCAAGGATGCCAGAACCTGGATAGCTCGGGAAGTAAAAAGACAATGTTTGTGGAAGGTTTGAACAGGATCCCTGTGAAACGAAAGAGTGGAGGCAGGCACGTCCGCATATTTCTACCTGACCAATGAGAGGCGTGACCTTCCAGGCACGTCCACATATTTCTACCTGACCAATGATAGGCATGACCTTCCAGGCACGTCCGCATATTTCTACCTGACCAATGAAAGGCATGACCTTCCAGGCACGTCCGCATATTTCTACCTGACCAATGAAAGGCATGACCTTCCAGGCACGTCCGCATATTTCTACCTGACCAATGAAAGGCATGACCTTCCAGGCACGTCCGCATATTTCTACCTGACCAATGAAAGGCATAACCTTCCAGGCACGTCCGCTTATTTCTACCTGACCAATGAGAGGCATGACCTTCCAGGCACGTCCACATATTTCTACCTGACCAATGAGACGTATGACCTTCCATGCATGTCCGCATATTTCTACCTGACCAATGAGAGGCGTGACCTTCAAGGCACGTCCACATATTTCTACCTGACCAATGAAAGGCATGACCTTCCAGGCACGTCCGCATATTTCTACCTGACCAATGAGAGGTATGACCTTCCAGTCACGTCCGCATATTTCTACCTGACCAATGAGAGGTATAGCTGGACCACTCTGTGAGACGATTGTGAAAGTAGAACTAGTGAGCCAAGGGGAAAGAGTCAGTCAGGCAATCAGTCAGTCAGCCAATCAGTCAGTAAGTAAGTCAGTCAGCCAATCAGTCAGTAAGTCAGTCAGCCAATCAGTCAGCCAGTCAGTCAGTGTGCCAGTCAGTCATTCAGCTAGTCAGTCAGCCAATCAGTCAGTCAGTCAGTCAGCTAGTCAATCAGTCAGTAAGTCAGTCAGACAATCAGTCAGCCAGTTTGCCAGTCAGTCAGTCAGTAAGTAAGTCAGCCAATCAGACAATCAGTCAGTCAGCTAGTCAATTAGTCAGCAAGTCAGATAGCCAATCAGTTAGCCAGTCAGTCAGCCACTCAGTCAGTAAGTAAGTCAGTCAGTCTGCCTGTCAGTATGTCAGCCAGTCGTCAGCCAATCATCAGCAACTTGTAACTCAGTGGTAGAGAAACAGTTTAGAGTAGATGAAATAAGATCCAGACAAATGAAGAACTGGATATATTAATGATTGTAGATTGTGAAAGTGATTGTAGATTGTGAAAGTGAATGTAGATTGTAGAAGTGATTGTAGATTGTGAAAGTGAATGTAGATTGTGAAAGTGAATGTAGATTGTGAAAGTGATTGTAGTTTGTGAAAGTGAATGTAGATTGTGGAAGTGATTGTAGATTGTGGAAGTGATTGTAGATTGTGAAAGTATTTGTAAATTGGGAAAGTGAATGTAGATTGTGAATGTAGATTGTGGAAGTGATTGTAGATTGTGGAAGTGATTGTAGATGTGGAAGTGATTGCAGATTGTGGAAGTGATTGAAGATTGTGGAAGTGATTGTAGATTGTGGAAGTGATTGTAGATTGTGGAAGTGATTTTAAGCAACAGTTATTGTTAGAACGAGGTGAGAAGATAAGCAATAATGTAATTCATTTCGGATAATGTATGACTAGAGAGATGCCAATATATAGAATAACTATGTGTGACTAGAGAGATGACAATATATAGAATAACTATGTGTGACTAGATAGATACCAGTATATAGAATAACTATGTGTGACTAGAGAGATGACAATATATAGAATAACTATGTGTGACTAGATAGATACCAGTATATAGAATAACTATGTGTGACTAGATAGATACCAGTATATAGAATAACTATGTGTGACTAGATAGATACTAGTATATAGAATAACTATGTGTGACTAGAGAGATGACAATATATAGAATAACTATGTGTGACTAGATAGATACCAGTATATAGAATAACTATGTGTGACTAGAGAGATGACAATATATAGAATAACTATGTGTGACTAGATAGATACCAGTATATAGAATAACTATGTGTGACTAGAGAGATGACAATATATAGAATAACTATGTGTGACTAGATAGATACCATTATATAAAAAACTATGTGTGACTAGATAGATACCAGTATATAGAATAACTATGTGTGACTAGATAGATACCATTATATAAAATAACTATGTGTGACTAGATAGATACCAGTATATAGAATAACTATCTATGTTTAGCAAGAATGTTCATTACCACTGCTGTATTTTAACTACCGCCTTGTTTGGCGTATGACAGTAAACATGTAGAGTGTTGAACAGACATCACAAACCTGCAACATTGTTCGATGAGTTCAGTGACTTGTGTTCGCTTATATCTGTAGTAGTTATGTAGAGATGATGGACAGACATCACAAACCTGCAACATTGTTCGATGAGTTCAGTGACTTGTGTTCGCTTATATCTGTAGTAGTTATGTAGAGATGTTGAACAGACATCACAAACCTGCAACATTGTTCGATGAGTTCAGTGATTGTGTTCGCTTATATCTGTAGTAGTTATGTAGAGATGTTGAACAGACATCACAAACCTGCAACATTGTTCGATGAGTTCAGTGACTTGTGTTCGCTTATATCTGTAGTAGTTATGTAGAGATGTTGAACAGACATCACAAACCTGCAACATTGTTCGATGAGTTCAGTGACTTGTGTTCGCTTATATCTGTAGTAGTTATGTAGAGTGTTGGACAGACATCACAAACCTGCAACATTGTTCGATGAGTTCAGTGACTTGTGTTCGCTTATATCTGTAGTAGTTATGTAGAGTGTTGGACAGACATCACAAACCTGCAACATTGTTCGATGAGTTCAGTGACTTGTGTTCGCTTATATCTGTAGTAGTTATGTAGAGATGTTGAACAGACATCACAAACCTGCAACATTGTTCGATGAGTTCAGTGACTTGTGTTCGCTTATATCTGTAGTAGTTATGTAGAGTGTTGGACAGACATCACAAACCTGCAACATTGTTCGATGAGTTCAGTGACTTGTGTTCGCGTTTATCTGTAGTAGTTATGTAGAGTGTTGGACAGACATCACAAACCTGCAACATTGTTCGATGAGTTGTGTTCCCTTATATCTGTAGTAGTTATGTAGAGTGTTGGACAGACATCACAAACCTGCAACATTGTTCGATGAGTTGTGTTCCCTTATATCTGTAGTAGTTATGTAGAGTGTTGGACAGACATCACAAACCTGCAACATTGTTCGATGAGTTGTGTTCCCTTATATCTGTAGTAGTTATGTAGAGTGTTGGACAGACATCACAAACCTGCAACATTGTTCGATGAGTTGTGTTCCCTTATATCTGTAGTAGTTATGTAGAGTGTTGGACAGACATCACAAACCTGCAACATTGTTCGATGAGTTGTGTTCCCTTATATCTGTAGTAGTTATGTAGAGTGTTGGACAGACATCACAAACCTGCAACATTGTTCGATGAGTTGTGTTCCCTTATATCTGTAGTAGTTATGTAGAGTGTTGGACAGACATCACAAACCTGCAACATTGTTCGATGAGTTGTGTTCCCTTATATCTGTAGTAGTTATGTAGAGTGTTGGACAGACATCACAAACCTGCAACATTGTTCGATGAGTTGTGTTCCCTTATATCTGTAGTAGTTATGTAGAGTGTTGGACAGACATCACAAACCTGCAACATTGTTCGATGAGTTGTGTTCCCTTATATCTGTAGTAGTAATGTAGAGTGTTGGACAGACATCACAAACCTGCAACATTGTTCGATGAGTTGTGTTCCCTTATATCTGTAGTAGTTATGTAGAGTGTTGGACAGACATCACAAACCTGCAACATTGTTCGATGAGTTGTGTTCCCTTATATCTGTAGTAGTTATGTAGAGTGTTGGACAGACATCACAAACCTGCAACATTGTTCGATGAGTTGTGTTCCTTATATCTGTAGTAGTTATGTAGAGTGTTGGACAGACATCACAAACCTGCAACATTGTTCGATGAGTTGTGTTCCCTTATATCTGTAGTAGTTATGTAGAGTGTTGGACAGACATCACAAACCTGCAACATTGTTCGATGAGTTGTGTTCCCTTATATCTGTAGTAGTTATGTAGAGTGTTGGACAGACATCACAAACCTCCAACATTGTTCGATGAGTTGTGTTCCCTTATATCTGTAGTAGTTATGTAGAGTGTGGGACAGACATCACAAACCTGCAACATTGTTCGATGAGTTGTGTTCCCTTATATCTGTAGTAGTTATGTAGAGTGTTGGACAGACATCACAAACCTGCAACATGTTCGATGAGTTGTGTTCCTTATATCTGTAGTAGTTATGTAGAGTGTTGGACAGACATCACAAACCTGCAACATTGTTCGATGAGTTGTGTTCCTTATATCTGTAGTAGTTATGTAGAGTGATGGACAGACATCACAAACCTGCAACATTGTTCGATGAGTTCAGTGACTTGTGTTCCTTATATCTGTAGTAGTTATGTAGAGTGTTGGACAGACATCACAAACCTGCAACATTGTTCGATGAGTGTGTTCCTTATATCTGTAGTAGTTATGTAGAGTGTTGGACAGACATCACAAACCTGCAACATTGTTCGATGAGTTGTGTTCCCTTATATCTGTAGTAGTTATGTAGAGTGTTGGACAGACATCACAAACCTCCAACATTGTTCGATGAGTTGTGTTCCCTTATATCTGTAGTAGTTATGTAGAGTGTTGGACAGACATCACAAACCTGCAACATTGTTCGATGAGTTGTGTTCCTTATATCTGTAGTAGTTATGTAGAGTGTTGGACAGACATCACAAACCTGCAACATTGTTCGATGAGTTGTGTTCCCTTATATCTGTAGTAGTTATGTAGAGTGTTGGACAGACATCACAAACCTGCAACATTGTTCGATGAGTTGTGTTCCCTTATATCTGTAGTAGTTATGTAGAGTGTTGGACAGACATCACAAACCTGCAACATTGTTCGATGAGTTGTGTTCCTTATATCTGTAGTAGTTATGTAGAGTGTTGGACAGACATCACAAACCTGCAACATTGTTCGATGAGTTGTGTTCCCTTATATCTGTAGTAGTTATGTAGAGTGTTGGACAGACATCACAAACCTGCAACATTGTTCGATGAGTTGTGTTCCTTATATCTGTAGTAGTTATGTAGAGTGTTGGACAGACATCACAAACCTGCAACATTGTTCGATGAGTTGTGTTCCCTTATATCTGTAGTAGTTATGTAGAGTGTTGGACAGACATCACAAACCTGCAACATTGTTCGATGAGTTGTGTTCCCTTATATCTGTAGTAGTTATGTAGAGTGTTGGACAGACATCACAAACCTGCAACATTGTTCGATGAGTTGTGTTCCTTATATCTGTAGTAGTTATGTAGAGTGTTGGACAGACATCACAAACCTGCAACATTGTTCGAGAGTTGTGTTCCTTATATCTGTAGTAGTTATGTAGAGTGTTGGACAGACATCACAACCTGCAACATTGTTCGATGAGTTGTGTTCCCTTATATCTGTAGTAGTTATGTAGAGTGATGGACAGACATCACAAACCTGCAACATTGTTCGATGAGTTGTGTTCCCTTATATCTGTAGTAGTTATAGTAGAGTGTTGGACAGACATCACAAACCTGCAACATTGTTCGATGAGTTGTGTTCCTTATATCTGTAGTAGTTATGTAGAGTGATGGACAGACATCACAAACCTGCAACATTGTTCGATGAGTTGTGTTCCCTTATATCTGTAGTAGTTATGTAGAGTGATGGACAGACATCACAAACCTGCAACATTGTTCGATGAGTTGTGTTCCCTTATATCTGTAGTAGTTATGTAGAGTGTTGGACAGACATCACAAACCTGCAACATTGTTCGATGAGTTGTGTTCCCTTATATCTGTAGTAGTTATGTAGAGTGTTGGACAGACATCACAAACCTGCAACATTGTTCGATGAGTTGTGTTCCCTTATATCTGTAGTAGTTATGTAGAGTGATGGACAGACATCACAAACCTGCAACATTGTTCGATGAGTTGTGTTCCCTTATATCTGTAGTAGTTATGTAGAGTGATGGACAGACATCACAAACCTGCAACATTGTTCGATGAGTTGTGTTCCCTTATATCTGTAGTAGTTATGTAGAGTGTTGGACAGACATCACAAACCTGCAACATTGTTCGATGAGTTGTGTTCCCTTATATCTGTAGTAGTTATGTAGAGTGATGGACAGACATCACAAACCTGCAACATTGTTCGATGACTTGTGTTCCCTTATATCTGTAGTAGTTATGTAGAGTGATGGACAGACATCACAAACCTGCAACATTGTTCGATGAGTTGTGTTCCCTTATATCTGTAGTAGTTATGTAGAGTGATGGACAGACATCACAAACCTGCAACATTGTTCGATGACTTGTGTTCCCTTATATCTGTAGTAGTTATGTAGAGTGATGGACAGACATCACAAACTGCAACATTGTTCGATGAGTTGTGTTCCCTTATATCTGTAGTAGTTATGTAGAGTGATGGACAGACATCACAAACCTGCAACATTGTTCGATGAGTTGTGTTCCCTTATATCTGTAGTAGTTATGTAGAGTGATGGACAGACATCACAAACCTGCAACATGTTCGATGAGTTGTGTTCCCTTATATCTGTAGTAGTTATGTAGAGTGATGGACAGACATCACAAACCTGCAACATTGTTCGATGAGTTGTGTTCCCTTATATCTGTAGTAGTTATGTAGAGTGTTGGACAGACATCACAAACCTGCAACATTGTTCGATGAGTTGTGTTTCCTTATATCTGTAGTAGTTATGTAGAGTGTTGGACAGACATCACAAACCTGCAACATTGTTCGATGAGTTGTGTTCCCTTATATCTGTAGTAGTTATGTAGAGTGTTGGACAGACATCACAAACCTGCAACATTGTTCGATGAGTTGTGTTCCCTTATATCTGTAGTAGTTATGTAGAGTGATGGACAGACATCACAAACCTGCAACATTGTTCGATGAGTTGTGTTCGCTTATATCTGTAGTAGTTATGTAGAGTGTTGGACAGACATCACAAACCTGCAACATTGTTCGATGAGTTGTGTTCCCTTATATCTGTAGTAGTTATGTAGAGTGTTGGACAGACATCACAAACCTGCAACATTGTTCGATGAGTTGTGTTCGCTTATATCTGTAGTAGTTATGTAGAGTGTTGGACAGACATCACAAACCTGCAACATTGTTCGATGAGTTGTGTTCGCTTATATCTGTAGTAGTTATGTAGAGTGATGGACAGACATCACAAACCTGCAACATTGTTCGATGAGTTGTGTTCGCTTATATCTGTAGTAGTTATGTAGAGTGTTGGACAGACATCACAAACCTGCAACATTGTTCGATGAGTTGTGTTCGCTTATATCTGTAGTAGTTATGTAGAGTGTTGGACAGACATCACAAACCTGCAACATTGTTCGATGAGTTGTGTTCCCTTATATCTGTAGTAGTTATGTAGAGTGTTGGACAGATCATGCCTAAGACAGTTCTTCCATGGCAGAAGTGGAGGAACGATGAACGTCAACATTGTTTTATATATGTCGCCAGTTTCATTGACTAACAAGACTTTCACGCTTTGATGGTGTCCCCTATAAAACTCTTACAAACGCGGCCGCTTTGATGCTGTCCTCTACAAGACTGTCACAAGAGGGTATGCTTTGAAGATGTTGATTTTGGACCCTGTGCACGGCTGCCAGGGAAAAACAGATTAACACACAAACTTCAGGTCCTAGTCTCTAGGGACTTCGTTAAAAAAGTTACCCCAAAAATCATGTGCCGAAGGTCTATAAAAATTATGGTCAATAACATAACACCATATTCTCTATACACCACTTGGCGTGACGGGGCTCTTTACTATTTATGATTCCCCATACGTTACACAGGAAGCGTGACAGGGCCCCAATCTTCTCATTTGTTACATTCTGTGTGAATGTTCTGGCTGTAAAATTGCTGCTTGTACTAGTCAGGTTTGTGAAGATTAACCTTAGTAGGCCTCAATAAACGTTGTGAGAACACCAGACCCAAGAGCCGACCACAAAATAGATGGATCCACGGAATATTAGAAGCACTAGGAAACATAACAGCTGCAGAGGCGAACAGAAGAGCAAAAGACCGCAAATTGTATCTCCCATCGACGCTGAAAAGCAAATGTGGAAGGAAAGAAGAAGAAGGAAGAAGAAGAGGAAGAAGCTTAATGTGTAGAACAATTTAAAGTTTGACCAATGTGGCCACTTTCTGGCGTGGACTGTTGTAGTTTCCCATAAAAGCTTGCCGTATAATTTAAGGTATAAAAAAAGGCAGGAGCAGACCAAGACTAACATGGACTAGTAACATCAAAAGATGAACAAGTCAGCCTATGGCAACCTGCACTATCAAAGCAAGAGACAGCGGAATGGCGCTCTGGCTGCCAATGTTCCATGCGGAGATGGCACTCCATGATGATGATGATGATGATGAATGTAAGGTTAAACTTCTCCTTACTTTTTATTTATTTATTTTGCGTTCGCCAGCTTTGACCTCTGACGAAGTCCCTAGAGGCTAGGAACGGAGCGTTGCGTGTTAATCCATTTGTCCCTGGCAGCCGTGTGCACAGGGGTCCCTCCCCACACAGGCAGATAACTTCGACTTCGGAGGTACTCATTATTTTTTCCGTCGATGAGTAATTGACGTTTGAAGCGGGCCTCGCTGCTTAGACCAGGGGCGGCTGCCTCAGAGAGAAATGATAAATAACAATCCCAACTGGTACAGTCGGGATTTGAACTCATAATCTCTCTGTCTCCAGCCTGGCGTCTTACCTCGAGACCAACCAGTCCCCCCTCCCCCTTCTTTTTATAATCTGTGAGGAACCCTCACTTATAATCTGTGAGGAACCACTTACTTATAATCTGTAGGGAACCACTCACTTATAATCTGTGGGGAACCACTCACTTATAATCTGTGAGGAACTACTCACTTATAATCTGTGAGGAACCACTCACTTATAATCTGTGAGGAACCACTTACTTATAATCTGTAGGAACCACTCACTTATAATCTGTGAGGAACCACTCACTTATAATCTGTGAGGAACTACTCACTTATAATCTGTGAGGAACCACTCACTTATAATCTGTGAGGAACCACTTACTTATAATCTGTAGGGAACCACTCACTTATAATCTGTGAGGAACCACTCACGTATAATCTGTGAGAAACCACTTACTTATAATCTGTGAGGAACCTTATAATCTGTGAGGAACCACTTACTTATAATCTGTGAGGAACCACTCACTTATAATCTGTGGGGAACCACTCACTTATAATCTGTGAGGAACTACTCACTTATAATCTGTGAGGAACCACTCACTTATAATCTGTGAGGAACCACTTACTTATAATCTGTATGGAACCACTCACTTATAATCTGTGAGGAACCACTCACGTATAATCTGTGAGAAACCACTTACTTATAATCTGTGAGTAATCACTCACTTATAATCTGTGGGGAACCACTCACTTGTAATCTGTGGGGAACCACTCACTTATAATCTGTGAGGAACCACTCACTTATAATCTGTGAGTAACCACTCACTTATAATCTGTGGGGAACCACTCACTTGTAATCTGTGGGGAACCACTCACTTGTAATGTTTGGTTGTTGTTGGAGGTTGACTTCAGTGATAGAAGTCTGTCTGGCAGTTGTTGGTGGTTGATTTCATAGATAGAAGTCTGTTTGGCTATTGTTAATGGTTGATTTCAGAGATAGAAATATGTTTGGCTGTTGTTAGTGGTTTGTTTCGGAGATAGAAGTCTGTTTGGCTGTTGTTAGTGGTTTGTTTCGGAGATAGAAGTCTGTTTGGTTGTTGTTAGTGGTTTGTTTCGGAGATAGAAGTCTGTTTGGTTGTTGTTAGTGGTTTGTTTCGGAGATAGAAGTCTGTTTGGTTGTTGTTAGTGGTTTGTTTCGGAGATAGAAGTCTGTTTGGTTGTTGTTAGTGGTTTGTTTCGGAGATAGAAGTCTGTTTGGTTGTTGTTAGTGGTTTGTTTCGGAGATAGAAGTCTGTTTGGTTGTTGTTAGTGGTTTGTTTCGGAGATAGAAGTCTGTTTGGCTGTTGCTAGTGGTTTGTTCGGAGATAGAAGTCTGTTATCTTGTTGGTTTTGTGTCTGGTTCATTTCATTTTCGCTGCTTCTGCTCTCTTCATTCAATTAGGGATGATGAAGATGAAGAGAAATCTCCTTTAATCGTGGCCTACCCTGCGCCCAATGATCTAGCGCCCCCATCTAGATCATCACGTGCATCCCGGGGTTCTTTGGGGGCTCCTCTGAATGTTGTGGAAAAGTCCGTGTCTGGAAGGTTCAGTGGACACGCCATGGCAGCCCGCAAGTCGATCACGATGATCCCCAACCTCGTCATAGACCAGGCAGATTTGTCTTCCCGGACTGGGATCGTTGGCTTCATCCAGAAACATAAAAAGCAGATACAGATCAACATCTTTACATTCTTTGTCCTTGGAGCTCTCTACTCGTTTGAGGTGTACGCTGTCAACTTTGTTGGTGAGTAACACACCTAAAGGTCTATTTGATCATCTGTTAGCACACATTTATTACAATAATCTGTTAACGTAATTTAATTACAATAATCTGTTAACGTAATTTGATTACAATAATCTGTTCACGTAATTTGATTACAATAATCTGTTCACGTAATTTGATTACAATAATCTGATAACGTAATTTGATTACAATAATTTGTTAACGTAATTTGATTACAATAATCTGATAACGTAATTTAATTACAATAATTTGTTAATGTAATTTGATTACAATAATCTGTTAGGTACTTTTATTGCAACAGTCTATTAACATAATTGTATTACATTGATCTGTTAACATAACTGTATTACATTAATCTGTTAACATAATACTCTTGCAAAAATCCAATCAAATATTTCTACCGAAATAATCCAGCAACAAGTCATTTGCAGTTGTCCAAGAACATAATTCTCTTCTGGTCTACGACCATCCTGTCGGTGGCATCAAGGGAGATAATTTTAACTCCAAAAATGTCACAGTCAGTCTATGACAACTGCAAGACAACATTACGTGTATTTTGCTAAAGTTTTGTTGCTGAAGTCAATAATTTGGTTCTTGTAGCTGCTGTTAACGTGTATGGCAATGTAAGGTATAGATTATGTTACATGTTCCGGGGAGAATACTCTAAGGATGTGAAAGTGCATCGTTTTGACAGTTGTTCCTCCCATGTTCATCAGCCAGTGTTGACATTAAAGGTAACGTTGGTTTGACGTACAACACGCCACCACTGACGTCACGCACGAATGTGATGACGTAATGCACAAATGTATTGAACTTCAAGATTAGTTCAGTTGCAATCACTACTCTCAACAATTGATCTCCTTAGTTCAGTGACATCACTACTCTCAACAAGTGAACTCCTTAGTTCACTGACATCACTACTCTCAACAGGTTTTCTCCTTTGTTCAGTGACATCACTACTCTCAACAATTGATCTCCTTAGTTCAGTGACATCACTACTCTCAACAATTGATCTCCTTAGTTCAGTGACATCACTACTCTCAACAATTGATCTCCTTAGTTCAGTGACATCACTACTCTCAACAATTGATCTCCTTAGTTCAGTGACATTACTACTCTCAACAAGTGTTCTCCTTAGTTCAGTGACATCACTACTCTTAACAAGTGTTATCCTTAGTTCAGTGACATCACTACTCTCAACAAGTGTTCTCCTTAGTTCAGTGACATCACTACTCTCAACAAGTGTTCTCCTTAGTTCAGTGACATCACTACTCTCAACAAGTGAACTCCTTAGTTCACTGACATCACTACTCTCAACAGGTTTTCTCCTTAGTTCAGTGACATCACTACTCTCAACAGGTGTTCTCGTTAGTTCGGTAACATCACTACTCTCAACAGATGTTCTCCTTAGTTCAGTGACATCACTACTCTCAACAGATGTTCTTCTTAGTTCAGTGACATCACTACGATCAACAAGTGTTCTCCTTAGTTCAGTGACATCACTACGATCAACAAGTGTTCTCCTTAGTTCAGTGACATCACTACTCTCAACAGATGTTCTTCTTAGTTCAGTGACATCACTACGATCAACAAGTGTTCTCCTTAGTTCAGTGACATCACTACGATCAACAAGTGTTCTCCTTAGTTCAGTGACATCACTACTCTCAACAGGTTTTCTCCTTTGTTCAGTGACATCACTACTCTCAACAGATGTTCTCCTTAGTTCAGTGACATCACTACTCTCAACAGGTTTTCTCCTTTGTTCAGTGACATCACTACTCTCAACAGGTTTTCTCCTTTGTTCAGTGACATCACTACTCTCAACAGGTTTTCTCCTTTGTTCAGTGACATCACTACTCTCAACAGATGTTCTCCTTAGTTCAGTGACATCACTACTCTCAACAGGTTTTCTCCTTTGTTCAGTGACATCACTACTCTCAACAGATGTTCTCCTTAGTTCAGTGACATCACTACGATCAACAAATGTAACCTGTGTCTTTTAACTTGTGCGTTGTAACCAGTGTGATGTAGTAGGTGTGTGTTGTAGCTTGTGTGTTGAGACATCTGTGTTGTAACTTGTGTATTGTATCTTGTGTGTTGTAACTTGTATGCTTTAACTTGTGTGTTGTAACTTTTGTATTGTAACTTGTGTGTTGTAATCTGTATGTTGTAACTTGTGTGTTGTGACCTGTGTGTTGTAACGTTTGTGTTGTAACCAGTGTGTTGTAATCTGTGTGTTGTAACTTGTGTGTATTAAACGTGTGTGGTGTAACCTGTGTGTTGTAATCTGTGTGTTGTAACTTGTGTGGTGTAACCTGTGTGTTGTAATCTGTGTGTTGTAACTTGTGTGTATTAAACGTGTGTGTTGTAACCTGTATGTTGTAATCTGTGTGTTGTAACCTGTATGTTGTGACCTGTGTGTTGTAACGTGTGTGTTGTAACGTGTGTGTTGTGTAACTTGTGTGTTGTAACGTGTGTGTTGTGACCTCTAAATAAAGAGGACAGGTTGGCCAGCTGTGCTGTCGTTGAGGACGGTCAACCAATGGATCGGGGGGACATCATCAATGCCATCCGGGAAGTGGGAAGGACACAGGACTTGTCCACGTCACTCACAAGGATACAGGACCATGAGTCCACGTCACTCACAAGGATACAGGACCATGAGTCCACGTCACTCACAAGGATACAGGACCATGAGTCCACGTCACTCCTTCGGATGCAAGAGATGGGAGTTAAGATGGCCACATCCAGAAACGAGAAACTTAGTGGACGTGTAAGAAGACTTATCAACCAACATAGAACTGGAGTCGTCAGTCGCTGGACACTGAGGGAATTGCTGAGGAGGGGATCTGAGCACCTATGGACATGTTCGGAGTGCAATGATGATGACCCGCTAATAACTCAATGTTGTAACTTGTGTGTTTCAGTGTTAATGTAACTTTGACCTGTTTGCAGGTTACGGAATCTATGACGGCAACCCCCTGGCTCCAGTGGGTAGTGAGCCATACCAGAGGTACCTGACCGGTATAGAGGTTGGCTCCCAGGGCACGCTCATCTACTACGTGGTCTTCACCTTCTGCACGTCCGTGAACGAGGTGCTACTCAACAAACTAGGTACAAGGTCACCACTTCCATTGTAGCGTCTG